>CM021734.1:59136119-59369858 GCA_011075105.1 Heteronetta atricapilla
ATAGGAGAGACTTTGTATTTCTTTGGGATTAGATTTAATCTATCAGTTTGGGGACTTTAAATCTAATATGGGTCCCATTCCGTAAGATATTTAAGCAGTATCGGAAGTGCTTGAAGTTAGACACATGCAGTCTAACTGTTGCTCAGTGTTAAGATAATGTAAATAATAATATATATAATTATTTATTAAATTATTTAATAAATATATTAATTATATTTACATTATTATTATTATTTTATTATTATTAATAATAATATAGTTTTTTCTTTCCTGTTTAATGTTCAGTTTCAAAGGAATTACTGTCTAGCCCCATCTTCAATGACCAGATACAATTATTACAGTACTCTTTCTCCTAAAAATAAATGATACAGAAGTAATGTGATAACCCGGTGACCAAGGCAATGACAAATGAAATGTTTTTAAGAGTGACCATTCACTATAAATCTCACTTCTAATGTATGGTTTATATTAGACCTTGTCAGTAAGTAAATCTTGTTATTTCAGAAATCTAATCATTGCCAGAGTCCTTTTGAAGCCTTAGAAAGACTTATTAGCAAAGGATTTATGGCAATTCTGAATTGCTTTCAGAAAGGCACATCATATTTGCAGCTGCGACCCAGCGTGTATAACAGCTGTCCCTACAGTGTCCTTGTACTATGTTGGTGTCATCCTGGCAGCACTTTGAAATCTAAATGCATCTGTTCAACAGTTAATTTTTGTATTCAGCTGACTTATCTGCATTACATTTTTGCATAGGAGGTTTCATTCATTTTTTACACAGGTGTTAAAAGAAAAAAAAAAAAAAAAAGAGTAAACAGCAACAACAACAACAAACGACAGCAACTTTGCTTATGCCACAAAGCCTTTGTCCACAGCATCAGTATTAGCTGGTCACAAGCCTACATACAGACATTTTTGGTAAACCACTTCAGGTAGATTAAAAACAAAAGCAGAGTTCTCTGGATTTATGCAAAACTGATTGAACAGATTAAATGCTTAGAAACAACTTCATTTAGTACTGGAAAATTGCCATTACTGTTTTACTAGTGCGATGACAACTTACAGCATATATCTAAGTTGAATGCATCACTAGGTCTGACATGCTAAGTCATTCCCTTCCCCTGTCATGGGCATAATATGTTACTAACAACAGCCAATGCATGTCAGCCTTGCTTTGTTAAAAACAAATGATCTACACAAAATACTATAAATTTTTAATTTTATTTTTGAAGTTGATAGCAACTATGAAATTGGGAAAAGATGATTAAAAGCCTATTGCCTCATCACCTGCTCATAAATCTGAAGACCATTTCCAATTCCACTTGTAAAGGAAAGCATATTTTGTATAAAGTAATTCCACAAGCAAAATGGTGATGTGATGGAATCTGAATTTTGAAAGTGTCTTTTGCATTATTTACAGATCGACAATGCATTTGGAAGAAACGGGGATTTGGGGAGCTAGCATTTGCACATGTAGAAAACATAAAATCTAAAGTTAGCAGATTGGCTGAGGGGCAGCTGAAATACCGTGAATTCTTTACTAGCTACACTCTGCAATCACATACACTTAAATAAGTTCTTGAAGAATCTGAAACAAATTCTTGTGTTATTTTGCTACACAAGCAAAAAGATGTTTGTATAGCAGCACAGTGTTGATTTACCAGTATTCCAGTGGAAAAAAGCACCAGTAAATTCTGGATGTGCCAAGGATATCAGGTTCCCAAAAGCTCCTGACATCATCAGCAATGATGACTGTTTTTTTTTCTTTTTTCTTATTATTAAAAATCATGGCAACATATAAGAGCCTTAATTAAAAAATTTCAAAGATCTTGCAAAAACTACCATTTTATGCATTTGCTGTTTTCTAAATATATTAAATAAATGTTTATGTATGATTTTCATTCCAGACCAAACACAGTTCAACAAAGGAAATCTAGAAGTACTGCTCTCTTTCTTGACAGTTAATACAGTAGTTTTGATCATAAAGCTGAGGTCAAGTCTGACTTTTAAAGTTCTTTTTAATTCTTTCTTATTCTATGAACAAATAAAAAATAAATCAATATATATGATAACTTACAACTTATAACACTGTGAAACTTTGGATTTTATCATAAATTATAGAGACATTTCACATCTTAGAAACTAGTATTTCAGAATTCATAAATGAAAAAACAGTATCTTGTATTACACAAAGTGTCATTTCTATTTAACAGTAGAGAATTATGAAATTCATGGGATTTACCAAACCCTGTCTTATGCTTGCATTTCTGGGCGGTTATTTGTCCTGTGTTAGTTTCCTGGCTCTCTTTTTGAACTAGGTTTTATTTGCTTTAAACAGCAAAATATTGCTCATCTCATCTCTTCTGTCATCTGTTTACTACTGGTCTAGCATTCCCAGTTTGAGATCAGAAAGTTATTGACATACAATTTTTTTTCAAGAACATGAACTATCTTCCATATTCCAATCTACCTAAGTTACAATTGTTCTATGAATAAAATAGTACAAGAGAGCAATTCACTTTTTGAACCATAGATCGCAAACTCTTTCAAGTTGTCCTTAGAACTATTTTTATTCATGGACTATTCAACTATTTTTGCATCCAAGAATTTGATTTATTTTATTTTATTTTATTTTATTTTATTTTATTTTATTTTATTTTTCAATTACGGACATCTAAATTCTAAAATATCACACTAAAATACATACTTGAGTATAAGGAGAATAAACCAAATATAGACTTTAAAGTAGTGGTTTTAGGTTAACAGTAAAAACAATATTTATGTCAGAAGACACTGTAACCTGAAGGTGCAAATCAGCACACTCAGCAGTATATAGCCACCAACTGGTACAGCAGAAGATCAAGATGATATTTCAGGTAGTTCTTGATGACTTCATATAATGGTGAAGCCCAGCATGACTTATTGTTGAGCCATGAAAACAGTCTCAAAGGACAAAGCTTTTTGTCCTTCCTCTCTTGAGGATATATTCCCAAAGAGCTACCTAGTTATTTGATTTTTGCTGAAGGACAATACAGAAAAATTATCATCTTTTTTCTCACCTTGAAAATGATTTAATTCCTGAGCCACTTAGAAGTTTTTGCCAGGGCTTCCTGAATTAGCCTGGTTAACAAACGAACAAACAAAAATTTTGTATTTGTGAAGACAAACACAAATGCAGATGTGCAGCTGTTCCAGGGAAACAAACAAACAAACAAACAACAACAAAAAAAGTCCAGCAATCCAGCAACTGCTGTATGTTGTTTTTTGTTGACTATTTCTCTGAGGAATCCATGTGAGAGATCACACCGATGATCTCCCTCCGGTGTGAGAGATCACACCGATGATCTCTCTGGAACTTATAATTCCTCCTTTCAATCTCTGCAATGATGAACTAGTTCTTAAATGTTCTTTAGGGAATTGTTGTGGTTTAACCCGGCCAGCAGCTAAACACCACACAGCCGTTCGCTCACCCTCCCCCCTCCCTCTCTGGGATGGGGGAGAGAAACGGGAAAGTGAAGCCTGTAGGTTGATATAAAGACAGTTTATTAAGATAGAAAATAATAAAAATAATAATATGTACAAACAAGTGATGCACAATGCAATTGCTCACCACCCGCTGACCGATGCCCAGCCCAACCCCAAGAGCCGGCCCCCCACCCTGGCTAGCCACCCCATATATATTGTTCAGCATGACGTCAGATGGTATGGAATACCCCTTTGGCCAGTTTGGGTCAGCTGTCCTGGGGCTGTCCCCTCCCAGCTCTTGCTGCCCCCCCAGCCTGCCCGCTGGCAGGACAGAGCGAGGAGCTGAAAAGTCCTTGGCTTAGTATGAGCACTGCTCTGCAACAATTAAAACACCAGCATGTTATCAACACTCTTCTCATCCTAATCCAAAACATAGCACTCTACCAGCTACTAGGAGGAAAAATAACTCTGTCCTAACTGAAACCAGGACATATATCCACCCCTTATTCCATACCATTTATGTCATGCTTTGGTTACACTCTTTCCAATACATTCTAGTTAATCACTATTTTCATCTATGGTAGTAATGACACACAGTATTATATAATAATTAACATAATACAACTCAACTCATGGGCTATTCTCACCCAGTATTAAATCCCCTTGAGGTACACAACGGACCTCCCCATTCTTTTGCATTACCCACCAAGTGCATCCAGGTCCTTGAGCAAAAACAATCCCACGGATGGGTTTGCCTTTTCCTGGGACAGGAGTAGCCCCAGACTGTTTTACCCAGCATGTTTCTTACATGCACTACAGGAACTTTATCTCCTTCTACTGTGCGTAGCAGGTTTGATTGGGCTGGTCCAGCTCGCTTGGCAGATCCCCTAGTATTGACTAACCAGGTGGCCTTTGCCAAATGTGTATCCCAATTTCTGAATGTCCCAGCACCCATTGCTTTCAGTGTAGTCTTTAACAGTCCATCGCTCAACTTTACCAGAGGCTGGTGCATGATAGGGGATGTGATACACCCACTCAATACCATGTTCTTTGGCTCAAGTGTCTATAAGGTTGTTTCGGAAATGAGTCCCATTGTCTGACTCAATTCTTTCTGGGGTGCCATGACGCCATAGAACTTGTTTTTCAAGGCCTAGGATAGTGTTTCGGGCGGTGGCATGGGGCACAGGATATGTTTCCAGCCATCCGGTGGTTGCTTCCACCATTGTAAGTACGTAGCGCTTGCCGTTGTGGGTTTGAGGGAGTGTGATGTAATCAATCTGCCAGGCCTCTCCATATTTATATTTCAGCCATCGTCCTCCATACCAAAGAGGCTTTGACCGTTTGGCTTGCTTGATTGCAGCACATGTTTCACAATCATGAATAACCTGTGCTATAGTGTCCATGGTCAGGTCCACCCCTCGATCACGAGCCCATCTGTATGTTGCATCTCTTCCTTGATGGCCTGAGGTATCATGGGCCCATCGGGCTATAAATAATTCACCCTTATGTTGCCAGTCCAGGTCCACCTGAGCCACTTCAATCTTAGCAGCCTGATCCACCTGCTGGTTGTTTTGATGTTCTTCCGTAGCCCGATTCTTGGGCACATGAGCATCTACGTGGCATACCTTTACAACCAGGTTCTCTACCCGGGCAGCAATATCTTGCCACAACGCAGCAGCCCAGATGGGTTTGCCCCTGCACTGCCAGTTGTTCTGTTTCCATTGCTGTAACCACCCCCACAGGGCATTTGCTACCATCCACGAATCAGTGTATAGGTAGAGAACTAGCCACTTTTCTCGTTCAGCAATATCTAAAGCCAGCTGGATGCTTCAGTACCGACCACTTCTGAAGCAGTCGAACTCCTTCATATGCTGCCAATATCTCCTTTTCGGTTGGAGTGTAGCGGGCCTCAGATCCTCTGTATCCCCGACTCCAAAACCCTAGGGGTCGACCTCGAGTTTCCCCAGGTTCTTTCTGCAAGAGGCTCCAGGTGGGGCCATTCTCCCCGGCTGCGGTGTAGAGCACATTCTTTACATCTGGTCCTGTTCGGACTGGCCTCAGGGCTACTGCATGAACTATTTCCTGCTTAATTTGTTCAAAGGCTTGTCGTTGCTCAGGACCCCATTCAAAATCATTCTTCTTACGGGTTACTTGGTAGAGTGGGTTTACAATCAGACTGTAATTTGGAATGTGCATTCTCCAAAACCCCACGACACCTAAAAAAGTTTGTGTTTCCTTTTTACTAGTTGGTGGAGACATAGCTGTTATTTTGTTGATCACATCCATTGGGATTTGACGACGTCCATCTTGCCATTTTATTCCTAAAAACTGGATCTCTCGTACAGGCCCTTTAACTTTATTTTGTTTTATGGCAAACCCAGCCTTCAGAAGGATTTGAATTATTTTCTTCCCTTTCTCAAAAACTTCCTCTGCTGTGCCACCCCACACAATGATGTCATCGATGTACTGCAGGTGTTCAGGAGCTTCCCCCTGCTCCAGCGCAGACTGGATCAATCCATGGCAAATGGTAGGGCTATGTTTCCACCCCTGGGGCAGCCTATTCCACGTATATTGGACTCCCCTCCAAGTAAAGGCAAACTGTGGCCTGCACTCTGCTGCTAGAGGGATGGAGAAAAATGCATTAGCGATATCAATTGTGGCGTACCACTTGGCTGCCTTTGAGTCCAGTTCGTACTGGAGTTCTAGCATGTCCGGCACTGCAGCGCTCAGTGGGGGTGTGACTTCGTTCAAGCCACGATAGTCCACCGTTAGTCTCCACTCACCATTAGATTTTCGCACTGGCCATATGGGACTATTAAAAGGTGAATGAGTCTTACTGATCACTCCTTGGCTCTCCAGTTGACAAATTAGCTCATGGATGGGAATCAGGGAGTCTCGGTTGGTGCGATATTGCCGCCGGTGCACAGTTGTAGTAGAAATTGGCACTTGTTGTTCTTCAACCCTCAGCAACCCCACAACAAAAGGGTCCTCCGAGAGACCAGGCAAGGTAGACAACTGTTTAATGCCCTCTGTCTCTAAGGCAGCTATGCCAAAAGCCCAGCGGAACCCTTTTGGGTCCTTGAAATATCCTCTTCTAAGAGCCACCCCATATATATTGTTCAGCATGACGTCAGATGGTATGGAATACCCCTTTGGCCAGTTTGGGTCAGCTGTCGTGGGGCTGTACCCTCCCAGCTCTTGCTGCCCCCCCCAGCCTGAAACCAGGACAGGAATGGAAGACATTAGGAAGGGAAGAGAGTGACACATTCTTTTTCAGAACACAACAAAGCAAATAATGATTAACTTTTTGAAAGAACTAACTCTGCTCTGAACCTTTTGTGCACAAATGGTTGAAGGCCAAAACGTTCAATGTCAAAGCAGTAAAATTCCTGACAAGGGACATAACGGTAGTTGTTAATCGCCAAAGGGCTTTGCATAGGCAGGCCTTGCAAAAGATATATACACACTATCCCTGTTACTGTCATGGCATGTACTGTATAAAATTTATTGAACCTTAGTTGTTAGAAGCCCTGTGATCTAGAGCCTGTTATCTGTGTGCAGACAGGAATAAAGTAGGAAGACGTGGTTATGCCTTTAGGCTGATCAGCTGCAAGGTTAGCATGAGCTGGAGCTACGGAAGGACATCTCCCATGTGCGCATACATCGCTCTACTTGTTGAACAGGTTGAGCATGCTGAGTATAATCAGTGCAGGCTGGCTTCTTGGCAAGGAAAGAAAACATCCAACGGACAATCATACACTGAAATAGATGTACTCCATCGATGCAAAACCTGTCATTGTGTATGATCTACAATTACATTTCCCCAGCTGAAGCATAGTTATTGCTTAATATTAAAACAAATAGAATTATGGAGTTACTTCAGAATAAAATAGTCCTATAGTGTTTTGATAGCCAAAATTATAAGAGCTGCCATCCCTCTGTGATCTGCAGAACAAACTATATTAATTTTCTAAAATTTACAACTATCTGTATTTGTTCTGGGTTCAGGAAAAAATAAATAAATAAATAAATAAAAAATCCAGATGTATCAGTCTTTTTCCCCTCCCTAAATACTGGTGCTTGCACAGCTTAGCTTTCCTCAAAATAAACACCTGCATCAAGGAACTTAAATCTAGGTTTGAACTACAGAAGTAAAACTAAAATCAGTGAGATGTCTGAAGAACAGTTAAAAACTTAGAAAAACCCAAAACCAATTTTACCCAGATCCTATGTTTCAAGCAATTTTATTTTTTATGTTAAAAACATATATTCTTCATCAGCTGCTGGTAACATCCTTAGCACCATGATGTACCAATTACTTTACATATCCTCAATTTGTGACTGGAATTATCCTACAATCTAATAATCCACTTTAAAGACTTTAAACTCTTCCTTGCTTAACTTCAATACCACTGAGACTGACTTGCTGAACTTGTGCACAGGAAACAGTCTTCCTGCAAAACAGCTTTCTTAGAAACTATTGCAGAGCTAATACATTCCAGTTTCTCATAAGACTGTGAGAAGTTAAACACACATGTAAGTATTTGCAAGACCAAGGGCCTACTTTCCAGACTGAGATTTTTTGTGTTTTGTCACAAAGAGTACAAGTCAGTTCCCAGGACACAGATACCTAATGTCATCACAGACAGCCTTGGGTATCCCACCTGGCTTCCTGATCATATTCTGGCAGTACATACATCTTCTTTGAGGTAAATGTCTTTATTCTACCACAGATGTCTAAGATATGGCGGGTCATCTCAAATGGTACTAAACATCTAACATTTAGGTAACTCATTCATGCCCACATTACTGTTTTATTAGATGAATGGGTAATGAATGAGTGTTACTGTTAAACTCATGGAAAAAAGGGAATGTGGCTTGTATGTGGATTAAACTCATGGACAAAAGGGAATGTGGTTTTTATGTGGATCCATGTACTAACCACTACCTTAAGGTCTTGATAATCTAATCAAAATGCAATGAATGTTCTTTATTAGCCATTTGTCCTGGTTTCTGTTAGGACAGAGTTATTTTTCCTCCTAGTAGCTGGTAGGGTGCTATGTTTTGGATTAGGATGAGAAGAGTGCTGAAAACATGCTGATGTTTTAATTGTTGCCGAGCAATGCTTACACCAAGCCAAGGACTTTTCAGCTCCTCGCTCTGTCCTGCCAGCGGGCAGGCTGGGGGGGCAGCAAGAGCTGGGAGGGGACAGCCCCAGGACAGCTGACCCAAACTGGCCAAAGGGGTATTCCATACCATCTGACAGCATGCTGAACAATTTATAGGGGTGGCTAGCCGGGGTGGGGGGCCGGCTGCTCGGAGTTGGGCTGGGCATCGGTCAGCGGGTGGTGAGCAATTGCATTGTGCATCACTTGTTTCATACACATTATTATTATTTTCCTGTCTTAATAAACTCTCTTTATCTCAACTCACAGGCTTCACTTTCCCTTTTCTCTCCCCCATCCCAGAGAGGGAGGGGGGAGGGTGAGCGAACGGCTGTGCGGTGTTTAGCTGCTGGCCGGGTTAAACCACAACAGTCCTTTTGGTGCCCAACGTGGGGCTCAAAGGGTTGAGATGACGACAGATCTGACCAGTGTGTTAAACTAAAATTGGTATAAGTATTACAGCTGCTTAATAGTTGCTAGTCACAATGCAGATTGCTTTAATCTCAAGTCTGCTGTGCCTGTATTCCAAACTGCATGCTGCTAACACTCACAATCCAAATTTAGAAAAACCTCATTAATATTATATTTTAAATTATTTAGTAGTTTAGAAGATTTATTGGATCTACCTCTGTTCTCTTGTATTATGCTTACCTTTGAGGGTGTGCCTCTGAGTCCCAAGGTCTGCAGCACCCATCTTCAAGAAACTGGGAGGTATTCTTTAAACTGGGAGATATTCTTTAAACTGGGAGGTGTAGGTATTACATCAGTTTTGCATATCCCATGGGCTTCTCTGTCAGAAGCATGGCATTCATGGTGGAGTGTCTTTCTTCTCAGTCTTGGATCTGCCCAGGGCTATTACACATTTTCTTAAGGCAGTCTGCTCCTTGCATTTTTCCCCCATTGGTTCCAAGCTACAGTTTTTGTCCATTCCTTATCAAAGACACACTACAGCTTCCCGTGGTCCCCATTATCTGAAAAGGTGTTTTGTTTGTGATATAAGTACTGCACAGGTTTGCTAGACCTTCACCACATTTTGTATTCACAGAGATAAGCTTAAACAAGTTAGGCAATAGCCTTCTGACAGACAGACAATTGCTATTGCAGCTGAAGACAAGCTAAAATGAACTTAGGCCAAGGTGAGTCCCAAGGCTGGCACTGGTGAGTTAATACAAAGCATAAGGCCTTTAGTAAAATCAGAAACAATCATATTTACAGATCTACAACAATAACTAGCAGCCAGGTCTTGATCCATTTCCATTTTGTCAAATCTCTTTGTTGCATTTAAAGTTAGCAAACCTAGATTTTGTTGTTGTAAGAGCACCTGCAGATGGAGAAACAGATGTAAAAATGGTCTAAAACAGAAAAAATCACAGGTTAAATGAAGAGAGAAGTGCATTGAAGGGATTTTTGACACTTAAAAGGCATGAGAAAGACTCGGGTGCTTATCCAGTTTAGTCCTTGATTCCTGTGGGTACATGTTAAATATTATAAACAAATGCATATATCTAGGAATTTGCTATAAAACTACCACATTTATATTTTAAGAAAAAATATTGTCTTCTAAATATGAGGACTGCAGACCTTGCTTATGATCCAGTTGCATTTCCCTGAATTAGAAGCCCCTTAAAACTAAAACCATAAAGTGAATAGTAAATTTGTACATAGAGAAAGCAGGTGGGGAACACAGTCAGCTATCTTTGGGTATTAGTTTGTTGTGGATCTGTGGGGCTTTGAAAATAAGTAAACAGGAAGATAGTATTTTGAAGAAGACATCATGATCTGAAGTTACTTCATGTTAATTTGCCATTAAAGTAGTGATAGTAGATACTACTCTTTTGAGTTTTCCCCTGTTGTAAGAACATTCTATTCTGCATCTTAAAACCAGTTAAATAACCCACCTTTCTGCTGCTAAATATACATACATATTCTTTGTAAAGAATACACTAGAAAAGCTGCAGGTTCATATACTAATACTTTATTGACATTAGGAAATGCCTTACTGCACCACTGAATTTAAGGCGTGAATCTGAGACAAACAGAAATCAATTTCAAAACTACCTGTTATTAGTAGGCTTTCACTGGCATAGGCACAGAAACAAAATTAAAATATTCTAAAAGCACGAATTATAATCTCTTTTCCAAATGATTCTACCTCCCAGCTAGGTGATGATGACCAATTATTTACATACTGAGGCACACAGGGTTTATGAGGGATAGAAGATACTGTAAGCTGCCTTAAATAAGAAGCTCTCAGAGAAGCTATAAGGAATTTCTGTGGAACTTGTTCTAAGCAGGAACAGCTTTGACCAATGTAACATCGCTTTTTGGGCCAGAGACTATTCCACTGATTAACACATTGTGGTTTTTACCACTGGAAACTGTCTGCTGTAGTCTTTTTCTCTATTTAGAATTTTCCTACATTGTGCATCACTAGTTTCAATCCATGTTTCCAAAATGAAATCATGCCACTGTCTTCATGGGCACAGTCTCCATGAAAACCTTATAGGAGTCATACAAGATTAAGAAACAGAATAATTAAGGGCCTGGAGAGCGATGTATAATTTCTCATCTGTTTGTTCCAAAGAAAAACAAATCTCTGGAGTGCCAGTTCAGAAAGTTCCTGGAAATAAACTTATAAATCACTCTTGTGGGCTTTTTTCCTTGAGTACTAAATGATTTTTTTTCTTCAAATTTTATGAATGAATTATTTTTTTTTCCCAACTTCTTCCAGCATATGTACTGACAAATAAATACAAGTTTAACATGAAGTGGTTTAACTGGAAACTAAAAAGTATTCTATTGGCAGATGAAGATCATTAAAGAAATTATTAATGGCAGACTAAAATAGATAATGCTATAGTTAGTATTTTCTTCACAAGATTTACAGCATAAGATATTGAAGATCTTTTTATGTGGATGTCATTTTTAGAATAGCTTTTAATACTAAAAATGTTTAGCTTGTGCATGTGATTATTCCGTGAGAATAAACTAAAACTGAAATCTAAAATGACTTAGACACCCCTAAGCAGCCCTTCAAAGAATGCGTAACTAAAGAGATGTGACACCAGTCAATCAGTGATTGACAATACTGCTTGACAATCCCAATTTTAATGAAATTCTTTTCCAAGGCCTTTCAATTTAAGGGATATTTCACATTCTAAATTTTTTTAAATGGCATTTTAATAATAAGAAAAGAGACCATAATTATGCTAGTATTTCATATAGAAACTTCTCAACATTAATTGTCAAGAAATGTATAAACCAGAGTAAAGTAAATATAAATGGAATCTCAGGTCCCAGAAGAGTAACAAACTTTCATAAATAAAAGTCTTCTTGCTGTATTTTATTTAGTCAAAGCCCCTGTGGAAATCTGGATTTAGTTTATTGTTGTGGGATTTATTTATTTATTTTTATGATTCCCATATTAGATTTGTGATTTGTAAAACCTGGTGATTTCAGCTTTTGAAGAAACAGGCAATAAATGACTTACTTGGCCAAAGAACTACTGTGAAAATGGCAAAAGCCTATTTTAAAGCGTTAACTGTGGAAGACGAATTTTACTAGGTAAGTGAAAAATGACCACCTAATCTTTATGTCATTGTATTTAAGGTAACAATGTAAAGTTTCTTCCTTTGCAGTCTAAGGAGGTGGCCCAGTGCTATTCAGATCACAGTCATATTATTTTGGTAGAGATCACGTTAATTCAGTTTTTGAATTGCAAACAATCTCGTAACCACTGAAACTACAGTTCCCCATCACTGTAGTGATAATATGTAAGCAAAGTATTTTGTGACCAAGGGAAGATGTTATTATACCTTTTTTTATCAATGCAAAAAGCATTCTGAAAATACTAATTGCGAGGCAGATAATGTGGCATCAGAATCGTTGTGTTCACATTGGTGCCATTGCTGAAGATTAATGACAAGGACAGACCTAAGCACACAGTGTGTTTATAGCTAAGACCATTTTGGTTATCTCTACTAGCTTTCAAGCACCAACCCATCCCTTTATCTTCCAGATGAGATACATGGGAAAAGCAACAACAACAACAAAAAACAAACAACAACAACAAAAGCAGATGAGAGGTCTAGTATTCATAAATAACACTGGTAACACTGGTATATTACAATAAACCTTATCTTTTGATCACCCTTTTTCATCACATTTGAAATTGAATGTATCATGAGCCTCTGCTCAGCAACAGAACATTTTCCTGTTCTTTATGAAATATGAACTACAAATCATACACATTGCAGAAAAGGCTAGATATCTTAGTGTGTTTGGCTAAACATAAACCAGATCCATGGCTATCATATTTCCATGAATGTGCCTGGAAAAAAATGAGTTCTGGAGCCTACAGTGTTTGTGTACAATATAGGAGCTCATTATAGTAATATATTAACTTTATTCTTCTGTATTCTGCAGGGAAAAAAAAAAAACATAATTGTGGTATACAAATTATATACATTTCAAAAATATTTAAAAGATATTGTAGTTCTAAAATATCTGAAACAAAATTATTAGCAACAATTTCTGTAGCTTTACATCAGCATAGAGAAACTTGCATTGGACTACATTGTGGACTTTGCATAAGAAAGAAATTTATCACCAGAAACATTCCAGAAAACTACATTCTAGTAGATTAGTATTTGGTGTCAGATTACTAAGCAAAAAATTATCTTACCAAAATATATTATGTATATATACATACATACATACATACATACATATATATATATATATATATCTTTATATGTGAACATTACATGTATTTATCTTTTCATGGAGAGGATCCAATCACTGGAGTACTTTAATCTGAAAATGAGTACAAAGCTGGCACAGAAAGCCTTTAATAGAGAAATAAGAAATGTAACAAGCATTCCAAAATCTGTAGAGCGACATTCTTTTTTAATCTAATTTATGTACCCACTTCAGTATATGCTCTTTCATATACCCTTTGTGTGCTTAACTGCTTAAAACATTCAGAATAGGCTGTAGTAGTGTTTTGCCAAATATAATAGCTGTGCATCATGATATGCATCCAGACTTCTACTATTTGATTAAATGAACTAAATGACACTAGAATAATGGAGATTGTGTGTTTTCCAGAACAGTGCTGCTGAGTCCCAGCATGGCACTGTTCATACTTATATTTGTCTTCCTTTAATGAAAGCAGCAAGAAACACAATGTTAGGAGCTGCTTTTATAATGTGACTAACAAAAAATAATCAGTTGTGGTATTGTTTTCGTTTTTCTTCTGTATGACAATGTTTTCCCTGAAAAGAAAAATCAGGGTATATTCGCTTAAAAAAATATATCAGTAGGTTTTCCTTTCCTTTGGCTAGCAAATGCAGAGTATATTTACTGTGAATCAAGTATACATTGTCACGGTTACATGGCTTCTGTTTGTAGAGTTGCACAGATGTATCTGCACGTTTGTGTAATGTGAAGTAAAACTGCAGGTTAGTATGTAGAGTGCAAGCTGTATGACCATCCATCTGTTCATCCACCCACCCATCCATCTACTGAAATTAGGAACTGAGGTAAAAAACAAAAATTTTACAGTTATTGCATCAAGGTTTATGAATATTGTTGTCCATACACAAACCTCTACTATTGAAAAATATCTAGAACAGACTTAACTTCTTCAGTTGCTCCAGAGTGCCATTGACAACACTGGGATTGATTATTTAACACATAAGCTGTGGCAACTGAAATCATTAAATAGGATTGGTTACTATTTATACTGATATTGTTGGAAAGCAATTTCCTTGTTAATTCATATTTTGTCTAGAGAATGGTCTGGATTTTCCCATTTCTAGTTTAGATTATATTGTCACAGTAGGTACAAGTGGAAGAAGCAAGAAATGCTGTTAGGTATTTGCATGTGCCTTGTTCAGCTGATGTCTCCA
Source organism: Heteronetta atricapilla (assembly GCA_011075105.1). Classification (NCBI taxonomy): domain Eukaryota; kingdom Metazoa; phylum Chordata; class Aves; order Anseriformes; family Anatidae; genus Heteronetta; species Heteronetta atricapilla. Next base: position 59,150,662 of record CM021734.1, read on the forward strand.
TAAAGGTAGCTCTGGCCCAGCTGTGAGGACACCCAGAATTTTGGTGCTCATTAGCCAGATTCAGCAGGATGGGGCCAGGTGGGCTGTGGTCACCTGCAGACCAACCTTACAGTCACTGCCCTGGGGAAGTACCTCCAGACTCTGAGGAGCAATCTGCTGTGCCTCTGAAGAACATCACTTCTTCTTTCTGTCTCCCTCCCTGATTATGGTTTTCCAATCCTGCATTTGTTTAGTTAATTTAGGAAATGCTGTCCTTTGAAAAAATATTTTCTCTCTTTGCCTCCTAAAACTCTCACTGAATTCCAAATATACCAATACATACAAGATGGTCAAGCAAGCTTTCTGTCACAAATATTAGGATATGAGTAGAAAATCATTCACCTGGACACGAATATGTGTATTCATGCAAATAGCCATACTTCTTCAAGGACAATTTTCATTTGAAATGTTTACATAAATGACAAAAACCAGTTTGATACGTTGTCTCCTAAGAATGCCAAGCACTGAATGCTAGGTACTGGACTGTGATTTGAAATTTTTGCGAGCCAAAAAGCAATGTAGTCACGAGTGATGACATTGCAGAGAAGAGAAAGGCCTAAAGGCCTAAAAAAAAATAAATTTTAAATTAAAAAATAAATAATAGAAAGTTAAACTGAGATGAGGGTGAGGGCAAGGGCTGAATTTGACCCTGTAGATCAACAGTAAGACTCAGAAAGGAAGGTGAACAACACTGATGGGAATTTTTTATTTTTCTGTAAATGGATTTGAACTGTTAACAAGATCACTAACCTCCACAGAGGGTTACAATACATGCAGAAACTGAGCAAGTGAAGATACAAAACCCCAAACATCAAGTTTTTAAGTCAGTTCACCTCCTTTCGCTACCTACAAGTTTTTCTTCAATAACCCATAAATTCGTACAGAGCTACTGCTGTATTTTCAGTATCTCAGGGGACACAATACTGTATCTGAGATCACTTAAGAAGACATTTTTTGTGTTGATATTACTTGGTGTAAATGCAGCAAGTGTATCTTACCTCCCCTTTCACAAGCCCACTGGGAACTGAAGCAGAGCCAGAAAGCGGCACTCTGGCACTGGAAATACCCCCAGGGAAACGTAGCACTGCCATCTGCAGCCCCTGCAGCAGTCTTGAAAAACAGGGCCATAAACATCGTGCTTTTGCATTTAAAACTTCAGAACTAGATGTTAGCGTATTTCACACGGAATTAACTTAGATCTGAAGATGGGTACTGAAGATCTGCCTGCTTTAAAGGCTTAAGGAAACAGATGAGATGTGGTTCACACTACAGTGTCATACCCGTGACTGCATGGTGGCTATCGTATTGAATTTCTTTTCCCATTTGAATGCCTTGCTAGGAAACTTTTCTTCAACACCTTCAGGAATTACATCCTACTATTCTATAATGTAATTGCTGAAGTAACATGGCTTATGACATAGCAACAATGTTCTCAGTGTCTGAAAAATAACACATCTTGCTAAAAAAGATTAACCTGAATTGAACGAAGCATATGACAACTACTAGATGTTTTCCCCAAAATAGAATGATTTCTTCCTTCCTTAGAATAAAGTGAATGCAAGTATATATCCCAAACAACATAAACAGATTATTTTCTTGGTAAAGTATATATTTATTGTTCATTAAATATTAAAACCACTGTATTTTTAATGCTTTTGCAAATGAAATATATGTCTCTATTCTGCAAAGCCCTTGACATTTTTGTTAGTAGTTTATGATTTTACTCAAAATGACATAATAGTGTAATAATTTCATGACAGAAAATTCCTTTCACATAACGAACTGAATTTCATAGCGAAGCAAAATTGGGAGGATGAACATTGTGTCAAGTGTGATCCATCCTAGTTAACCCACCATAATATGAAATTCCTTTAGAGAAAAATACAGGCTAAAGAGAAGACACCTAAATCATATTCAGAGCTTCTAAGACAATACTCATTTATGACATTTTGTCTTGGCAAACACTTTTTTAAACACAAAAAAATGTTTTTTTTTTTTTTTTTTTTTTTTTTTTTGTAGGATTTTATTCAGTTAAAGGAATAGATTTAAAGCTATCTGACTAGGAGAGAAAAGTTAGTGGGTTTTGTAAAGAGCTTTCTGAGAGAAGCAGAGTTTACCTTTGTAACAGGATTTTTTTTTCCTTTTTTTTTTTAATCCTAAAGGAGCAAGTGCTTATCTTGAAGGGTACATGCACACACTTCTAGAAATATCTCTCAGCTAATTACTCTTTCTAAGTGCTATATCTTTGTAGAAATACAGTAACTTCCCCAGTTCCTTTTGCACTGCAACTTAGGCAAAAGGATGGGTTTTAACATTTGAAGAACTGTATTACCCAAAACAATTTTAATCTGATAATTCATTAGAAAATTTTATTGTAGAGTTACAAACTCTACTCAGGAACAGAAGCTCTACTTAGTCTTGGAGCTGTACTGAGTCTGTCTCCTTCCAAGGTAGTTTTAACACAGAATTTCAGGATTTTTAATATAGTTCTTCTTGAACTGAAGTTCTGAAATCCCCCATGACATTTAAATTCTATTGCCTACCCAGCTTCCCTCAATGCCATATTCCTGTCCAGAGTTACAGAGAACAAATTCTTCCCTTCTGTCCTGTAGGAAATACCTATAAGTGCACATCTTGAAAAAGTATTAAACAGAATCTTATATCTTTCTGGACTGTTTCATTGGAGCAAATCCATGCTCATTTTCCCCATATTGGCTAATAATAAGCAGGAAGTTAATAGATCCTGACAGATCTTAATTGGAACACGCACATGCATCTCTAGCTATATTTTGATATTTTCTCTTCATTTTTTCAGGCAGTAATTAAGAAAAGAATGATTGAATAAATATATTTTCAATATACCATTAATATATTTTAATTACAATGTTCTGCACATAACATAGATAGTTCAGATGCTTACATTCATGCATCTGATACTGGATTTACTTTGGTGAATATTATGGACACAACTGCTGGATACTGGCACAGAAAATAGCATTGGGAAATAAGCCACAGAGAGGTCCAGAGAAAAGCAGAGAATGAGCTGATGAAGAATATTTGAATGAGTTTTGTGCATGGATGACGCTGTAAAATGGCATATGAACAAATTTGAACTTTGTGAGAGATCTGTGTTGCAAATATTACCGAGACATAGCTAACAAATGTGTTTCACAGGGAAGGGATGCCTGTGAAAATCATTACTATTATTCATGTTGACACTTAATGTTAAGCTTTTACTTAGTTTCTATGGGCAAATTAACCCTGACTGAGGAAAAAAACAAACAAACAAATAAACAAACAAAAAATGAGGGATAATCTCAAAGTTGCCCCAGTATCTTAAGCATTATTTGACACCTATTTGCAGGGAAGATCTCTTTTGGGTATTTAAAGTCTTAAAAGCTTTGAGTGAAACTGGTGTACTGGGTCTGGCTGGGATGTTAACTTTCCCTGCAGAAGCCCATACAGTGCCATGCTCTGCACTTGTAGCTAGAACAGCAGTGGTATCACACTGGTGTTGTGTCTGCTGCTGAGAAGTGCTGGCACAGCATCAGGACTTTCTCTAGCCTTCCTAGGGGGTGGGCAAAAAAGTGAGAAAGAAACATCATCAGGGCAGCTGACCCAAACCAACCAAAGGGATATTCCATACCATATGATGTCACACTCAGCAATAAAAGGTGCAAAAAGGAAGAAGAGGGGAGGGGTGGGCTCTCATTGCGAAAAAGTCTGTCCTCCTCCCGAACACCGGCTATGTGCATTGAGGCCCTGCTTCAAGGACATGGTCAATTATCGCTCATTTGTGGGAAGTAGACAGTAATTTTTTTCCCCTCTGCACTTCCACATAGCCTTTACTTGTTTTGTTTTGTTGTTCCCTTTCCCCCTCCCTCTTCCCCTATCCCTTTTTTCCCTTTAGTTGGATTGTTTAATTAATAATAATATTGCCTTAATAATATATATATATATTTCTCTTTAATTAAATTATCCTTATCTCAACCCATGAGTTGTTCTTTCATTTACTTCTTCCCCTCCTCATCTGAGGAGGGGGAGTGAGAGAGCAGTTGTGGTGTTCAGTTGCCTAACACGTTAAAACCACCACAACTGGTAATTCAGATGACAGAAGTTTTTGCCCAGTCTCAGTATCCACTGATACTTTTTTTTTTTTTTTTTTTTCTCAGGGTCTACTGCTTTAAATTTCATTACATATATTTCAACAGGATAATAGAAAGCTCAGTCCCCTTGTCTCTCTGCTGTTATTTCTGAATGGACATAGGTAGTAGGATACCTATGAGGTATCTGGAGCATCATATCCTGACTGGGTAGGAATGCAGGAAGCTTGTAGCTATTATGTTTGCCTTATAAACACCTGCATGTGTTTCCTTTTGACTAAACCACACTTGACCCATAGAATGTATCATAAACTCTTTTTGGTAACCAATGAAATAAAGACAGCAAAATTACCTCATGAGTACAACCTTCAGAAACAGATGATCACATGACATATTCTTATTCAAAACCATCACCCATACAAAAGAATAATTGTCACTGACATAATAAGAGTTATCATACATTAATAAAAATAGTATATCAGGTGATTTTCTACTAAATGCTCTTGATTCAACTTAGTCACATATAGGAGCCTTATGTACTTTGTCAAACATTGAAACACAAGTATCTGAATGGTGTGATATCAATTTATGACCAAATAATGGTTATTTTCCACTTTCAATACCAAAACACGACCCCACCGTCTGTTCTAGATGCCCATACCAGTTGTACAGTCTATTCATTGTCAGCAACTGAGCTAATTCCTTGCCATTTCCCTGGAATGCATACACAGACTCTTCTCTTAAAATAAGGTACTCAACTAACTTTACATACTGTTGGGAAGCCCTCTCCTAAGGCATGTAGCTCTTATACTACACTGTATACAGCTGCTTGCTTGAACAGCCAGTTCAACTCAGCATGCAATTCTTAGGCTGCCTCAGTGAACTGATTAGTTTTAATCTGCTGAAACTGAGATCCTTTGTTCAGTCTATAAACATAAGTGAGCTCTTTACTTTTTGATTTTCACAAGGTAAATTTACATCCAAAAAACATTTTCTCTGAACTCATTCTTTCCATTTTGAGTATTGTATTTTTACAGCTCTGCATTAGCATATATAGTTTATATTCATTATAAAATTCTTCAATTTTATTTTTTTTACTAAGTCTCTATTTCCGTTAAAGGTATTATGGAAAGTGGATGATTATGAGGTACCATCGCTGTTAAACACATGGTCTCTCCAAGGTTTCTGTGGAAAAACATCTGAGAGCAATAGCTGTGTGACAAGACTGTCAGATTTCTTTGTTATTGCAGATAATCCCCAATCCTACCTAATCTCTCTTTCTGCTTATTCACCTGTGACATATATAGAGTGCCAATCAACATCGTATCTCAGCACCTAGTCCTAGCAAGCTCATCTCTAAATATATGCCCACAGTCTAATCATGGCTGATATTCACATATTCAACTCTGAAGTTCCTTGGCAAAATCTTTGTAAAAAGGCAGTAAAAGCCAATACTTTTTTCCCTGTTAGTTGTGTGTTGTTTGTTAGTTTATTCTAGAGATAGCTACTGATTTCTAAAAACATTATTAAAACAATTCATGAGAGCTGAGACATGGAGAGGGAACACTTTTATATTATTCAGTTTAAAATTCTTTGTTGTTGTTGTGCTTTTTTTTTTTAGCATAACTTTAAAAAATAATTCTTACTCTTCAGTGTTTTTCTATAAACCAGAACACGACTTGCACTCAATAGTTTGCTGTACGGTTTCCTGTCAAAAAAAATGCTTATTAACGTTGATCTCTCATCAATTACTTGAGCTAAGCACCAAGCCTGTAAACAGAAGCAAAATGTCTATTCTGTTAATATAGATGGCTTTTAACTTGGATGTAGCTACGGGTCATGAAATCATCTTTCAAGTAAAAGATGCCTTTTCTTAGATAAGTGACAAGGCTTTAATTAGAACATCAACACAGTTTTTCTGCACCTTCCTTGTGCTAGAAAGTATTTTTTCAAGTGAAGTTGGGCTACCCAGAGACAAGAACACATGCTTTTTCAGCTTTCCTTTGATTTATTTGCTTTCAAAATCTGTTTTAATCATAGAATCATAGAATAATTTAGGTTGGAAAAAAACGCTAAGATCATCAAGTCCAACTGTTAACCTAGCACTGCTAAATCTACCACTAAACCATGTCCCTAAGCACCACTGCTACACATCTTCTGAATACCTCCAAGGATGGTGACTCAACGATTTCCCTGGGCAGCCTGTTCCAATGCCTTAAAACCTTTCCAGTGAAGTAATTTTTTAAAATATCCAGCCTAAGCCTTCCTTGGAAAAACTTGAAGCCATTTCTTCTTGTCCTTTCACTTGTTGCTGGACAGAAGAGACTGACCCCCCACCCTGCTACAACCTCATTTGAGGTAGTTGTAGAGAGTGATAATGTTTCCCCTGAGCACATGGGGGACTTGGGCATTTGGACTGGCATACGCTTTGTTGGGTTAAGAGCTGGCTGGATAGCCGGGCCCAGAAAGTTGTGGTGAATGGAGTCAAATCCAGTTGGAGGCCAGGCACTAGTGGAGTCCCCCAGGGCTTGGTACTGGGGCCAGTCCTCTTTAACATCTTTATCTATGATCCGGATGAGGGGATCGAGTGCACCCTCAGTAAGTTTGCAGATGACACCAAGTTAGGTGCGTGTCGATCTGCTCGAGGGTAGGAAGGCTCTGCAGGAGGATCTGGGTAGGCTGCACCGATGGGCCAAGGCCAACTGTATGAAGATCAACAAGACCAAGTGCTGGGTCCTCCACCTGGGGCACAATAACCCCAAGCAGAGCTACAGGCTGGGAGATGAGTGGTTGGAAAGCTGCCAGGCAGAGAAGGACCTGGGGGTATTGGTTGATAGTCGGCTGAATATGAGCCAGCAGTGTGCTCAGGTGGCCAAGAAGGCCAACAGCATCCTGGCTTGCATAAGAAACAGCATGGCCAGCAGGTCCAGGGAAGTGACTGTCCCCCTGTACTCAGCTCTGGTGAGGCCGCACCTCGAATACTGTGTTCAGTTTTGGGCCCCTCGCTACAAGAAGGACATCGAGGTGCTTGAGCAAGTCCAGAGAAGGGCAAAGACGCTGGTGAAGGGTCTGGAGAACAAGTCTTATGAGGAGCGGCTGAGGGATCTGGGACTATTAGCCTGGAGAAGAGGAGGCTCAGGGGTGACCTTATTGCCCTCTACAGGTACCTCAAAGGAGGCTGTAGCGAGGTGGGGGTTGATCTATTCTCCCACGTGCCTGGTGACAGGACGAGGGGGAATGGGCTAAAATTGCACCAGGGGAGGTTTAGGTTGCATATTAGGAAAAAATTATTTACAGAAAGGGTTGTTAGTCATTGGAATAAGCTGTCCAGGAAAGTGGTGGAGTCACCATCCCTGGAAGTCTTTAAAAGACGTCTAGATGTAGAGCTTAGGGATATGGTTTAGTGGAGGACTTGTTAGCATTAGGTCAGAGGTTGGACTCGGTGATCTTAGAGGTCTCTTCCAACCTAGACTATTTTGTGATTCTGTGATTCTGAGCTTTCTTTTCTCCAAGTCAAGTAACCCCAGTTCCCTCAATCACTCCTCATAAGACTTGTTCTCTAGACCCTTTACTACTTTTGTTGTCCTTCTTTGGACACACTTCAGGGCCTCGATGTCCTTCTTGTAGTAAGTGAATACTGTGTTCAGTAAACTGAACACAGTATTCAAGGTGTGGCCTCACTACTGCTGAGTACAGGGGGATGATCACTCCCTAGTCCTGCTGGCCACACTATTTCTGATACAAGCAAGGATGCCATTGGCCTTCTTGGCCACCTGAGCACACTGCTGGTTCATATTCAGCCTGCTATTGACCAATACCCTGGTCTCTTTCCACCAGGCAGCTTTTCAACCACTTTTCCCCTAGCTTGTAGTGTTGCATGGGATTGTTGTGCCCAAAGTGCACGACTTGGCACTTAGCCTTGTTGAACCTCATACAGTTGGCCTCATCCCATTGGTCCAGCCTATCCAGATCCCTCTGCAGAGCCTTCCTACTCTTGAGGAGATCAACACTCACACCTAACTAGGTGTCGTCTGCAAATTTACTGAGGGTGCACTCAATCCCCTTACTCAGATCTTTGATAAAGATATTGAAAAGAACTGCCTCCGGTACTGAGCCCAGGGGGATGTCATTTGTGACCAGACTCCAACTGGATTTAACCTCATTCACCACAACTCTTTGGTCCCAGCCAAAGTAAGCACTATCCTGATTAAGTAAACAGACCTTTTTTTTTTTTTTCTTTCATTTTTTTTTTTCCTGGCTCTCTGACAAATTAAACATGAAAACACAAAGCTCTCCTTTCCACCATTATTTTCTTCACTTTAGAAAGTAGTAGGTTTTTTTTGTTTGTTTGTTTTAAAAAAACAACCTATGAATGTAGCAAAAATAAACAAATGAAATAAGTGAAACTAGATTGCATTAGGAAGACATTTTTCAAGCTTCCTTTTATTGTGAAGTAAATAAACATAACATTGAAACATCTTGGTATTCACAAAGCTGGTAGATATGTAAAATACTGATTATCATAACAATTTTCCAAGTAGAAACAGTGAGACAAAACAGTAATTTCTCTCTTCCAAAACTGTAATACCATTTATCTAACCCGGAAACTTCCTGTATTAAAGTTAATATTATTAGCTTTTTTATATCAGAAAAAGAACTAAAGCATAAGTCTAACGTCTAGGCTTCAACCAACATATTTTTGCAATGTGATACTTTCAATAATGTCTTAAGACTATTGCTTCTAGAACCACAGCCAACTCTGGGAAAAAAAAAAAAAAGTGGAAAATAAAAATTAATTTCATTTCATGAAACCTGTGAGACAAACTGGACAAATTTGTGTGCCAGAAAAATACTTTCATTCATCTCCAGAAACAATTATGTGTGAGGCACATTTAAAAATACAACAACAAAAAACAGGGAGACCAAAGCCATAGAAGAAATTAGCCACTGCACTTGGGCCTGGCACAGACTGTGCGTAAAGAAGTGGTGGGAAATGTTGCTAGGGCAAATCCTAACACCACTAAACAATACTTTTGTTCACCAAAGTACCATCATTGTTATTGAGTGTTAGTGAATAGTCAGCACTGCGTAACAGGTCAAGTTATTGTTTAAATTGCAAATGGAAATGACCAAGATTAATAACAGCAGTTTTGGTAGACTCCAAAGAGTTGGTGACTACTGTATTACTGAATGGAAGCAATCCTTCTTCCTTGAAGAGTAATTGCAGGGCACTTGTATCTGAACATGTATTTTTGCAGATAAGAGAACCACTAAGAAAAAGTAATGCACATCAAATGACATGGTTTTTGGAACGTCAGCTAGAGAACTAGACAAACTACTTGAACACTAACCCCCCAAATATCTAATTACACACTGGAGCTGGTGTACAAGGGATCCTGTTACAAGATGGTATTATTATCATAGTGTTTACTTCAAGTGCTTTCTATTACTGGAATGACTATGCTTCTACAATATGATAGCACACTTGATAAACAGAATAAAAACAGTGCTTTGTTAAAGTATTTGTGTACTGAATTTATCATTTTGAAGATCCAGATAAATTTCCGTCTTTAAATAAATCTTTGCCTAAAAAACATATGACATTCTGTGTATTTGCCTGCCCAGATACTAAATCATCAAAACTTGTAAGCACTATCAATTATTCATGGTGACTGTGGTACAAGCATGGATGCCTGCAGTTATTAATTTATGGCATAAGTTCAACCAACTGAGAAGTCTTGAAAGAACAGTAAAGTTCTGTGTGTTTTGGTAGAAAATTGCAGAGGGGCCTAAACAGCTGGATTTCCAAAACAAGACCACTCTTGTCAACTTATAGACAAATTCATATCTATTGGTAAGCATAGCCATCTGCTAAAAATGACAACTTCTTGCAAATAAAGACTGATTAAATCACACTAACTTCATATAATTCAGCTGCCCAATTCTTTTCTGCTATGCTTTGTAACAAATTCTATCTGCACAGATCCTGACTCACAGGGTACTAAAATACACATCCAATTTTAATCACGCAGATATGTTATGGCAGTAATGTTTTGGCTTCAGAAAATGAGGCTGCATTTTGTTCTCCAATGTGAGTTCTATGTAGAACAGTAAGTATCAAAAGCATCACAGAGCATTGAGCCAAAAACCTGAGTAAATACCACTAATAAATGATAAAACAGTGCCTATAAAACCATTGTAATGACAAGTGTATTATTTATTCCATAACATGTGCACCAGTACATTATATGTACCAGTACAAGTACATACCATGTGTACTCAAATTATTAACATAATTCAAACTTTAAAAGCTCCTCAATTAAAGTCATAAGAAAGAGAGGATTGGCTCAAACCAAGTTAATCATAACTTTGTTACTGTCAAAATATCCAGTGACCTGTCATTCCTGGATTATTACTTTCTTCTCTAAGCAAGAAAAAGTCCCTCCTTACACGTGCTGTGTCCAGAGCTCAGCATGAGGGCTGCTGTGGGGAAGGTACGTAGAATCATAGAAACACAAGGTTGGAAAGCACCTACAAGATCACCTAGTCCAACTGTCATCCTATCACCAATACTACCCACTAAGTGACTAAATCGTATCTTGTAGCACCTTGTCCAGGTGCTTCTTGAACATCACAAGGGACGGTGACTCCACCACCTCCCTGGGCAGGGTGTTCCAGTGCCTGACCACTCTTTGGGAGAAAAAGTTTTTCCTGGTATCTGATCTAAATTTCACAGAATCACAGAATCACAGAATTTCTAGGTTGGAAGAGACCTCAAGAGAGTCCAACCTCTAACCTAACACTAACAGTCCCCACTAAACCATATCATTAAGCTCTACATCTAAACGTCTTTTAAAGACCTCCAGGGATGGTGACTCCACCACTTCCCTGGGCAGCCCGTTCCAATGTCTAACAACCCTTTCGGTAAAGAAGTTCTTCCTAACATCCAACCTAAAACTCCCCTGGCGCAACTTAAGCCCATTCCCCCTCATCCTGTCAGCAGGCATGTGGGAGAACAGACCAACCCCCATCTTGCTACAGCCTCCTTTGAGGTACCTGTAGAGGGCAATAAGGTCACCCCTGAGCCTCCTTTTCTCCAGGCTGAACAATCCCAGCTCCCTCAGCCGCTCCTCATAGGACTTGTTCTCCAGACCCTTCACCAGCTTCGTTGCCCTTCTCTGGACTTGCTCAAGCACCTCGATGTCCTTCTTGTAGCAAGGGGCCCAAAACTGAACACAGTACTCAAGGTGCGGCCTCACCAGAGCTGACTACAGGGGGACGATCGCCTCCCTAGCCCTGCTGGTCACACTGTTTCTTATGCAAGCCAGGATGCTGTTGGCCTTCTTGGCCACCTGAGCACACTGCTGGCTCATATTCAGCCGACTATCAACCAATACCCCCAGGTCCTTCTCTGCCTGGCAGCTTTCCAACCACTCATCTCCCAGCCTGTAGCTCTGCTTGGGGTTATTGCGCCCCAGCTGGAGGACCCAGCACTTGGCCTTGTTGAACTTCATGCAGTTGACCTCAGCCCATCAGTGCAGCCTATCCAGATCCTCCTGCAGAGCCTTCCTACCCTCGATCAGATTGACACACACACCTAACTTGGTGTCATCTGCAAACTTACTGAGGGTGCACTCAATGCCCTCATCCAAATTTCCCCAAGTGCAACTTGTGCCCATTTCCTCAAGTCCTTTCATTAGTGATCTGAGAGAAGAAGCCGACCCCCTCCCCATTACAACCTCCCTTCAGGAAGTTGAAGAATGCAATGAGGTCTCCCTGAGCCTCCTCTTCTCCAGATTAAACAATCCTAGCTCCCTCAGTTGCTCCTCATAAGACTTGTGCTCCAGACCCCTCACTAGTTTTGTTGCCCTTCTCTGGACACGTTCCAGGGCCTCAATGTCTTTCTTGTGGTGAAGGGCCCAGGGTACAGGGGGACAATCACCTCCCTTCTCCTGCTGGCTACCCTATTTCTAATACAGGCCAGGATGCCATTGGCCTTCTTGGCCACCTGAGCACACTGCCGGCTCATGTTCAGCCGAGCATCGAATAACGCTCCCAGGTCCCTTTCCTCTTCACAGTCTTCCAGCTACTCTTCTGCAAGCCTGTAGTGTTGCATGGGGGTATTGTGGTCAAAGTGCAGGACCTGGCACTTGGCTTTGTTAAACCTCATTCAATTTGCATCAGCCCAACAGTCCAGTCTATCCAGATCCTTCTGAAGGGCCGCCCTACCCTCAGGCAGATTGACACTACCTCTCCCCACTGATCACCCCTTCAATGTCCAATGCTACAAACGTACTGCTTAGGGGGACCTGGGGACGGGAGGGAAGCAGAGAGGAGGTTCGCCCATGATGCCAAACAGGGACCCTCTCCCAACCATCAGGTCCCTCTCCTCTGCCTGACATTGACAGGGCAGGGGGCCCACCATCAATTGTGTGGTGTCTCCCTGGCACCTTTCCGTCTGGCTCGCCAGGGAGCTACTCCACCAGTCGATCTCCCACTCACAGTCCCTGATGGCCCTCAGTCTCTTAACCTCCTCTTTCAGCTCTGCCACCACGCTGATAAGACTTTCCACCTGCTCGCACCTCACACAGGTGGAATACCTGCTGCCCTGCCCCGGAAGCAGCAGGCTCTGGCACCCCCTGCAGCCAGAGACCTGTACAGCCACGGTTCTGGACAAGCTCTCTGGGTCACCACAGTTTTCTGGGGTCAAATTCTCTGCCTGGTGGAGATCATGGCAAAAACTGTGGTCACAGAGACTGTCAGTGGAGAGGGTGGACAGGAAAGGGAGAGAACCCCTGTGCCCAGCAACACGAGCTTCCTCACCCAACACTACAACACGCTGCGGGCAATTATAATGTACTGGATGCCCCTCCCCGTGCCTGGTGGGCAGCGACGAATGGCCGCCTACCCAGAGACTGTTTCTAGGCAGAGGCCGCGGGCGCAGCCGCTGTTGCCCTGGGACGTTCACCCCTATCAGCCTCCGTCTGAGAGCTGGCGGGTGCGGCCTGGTCGCGCTGCTGCCCTGGGCCTTTCCTGGTGAAGCAAGGGCCCAAGGCCCCCACCTGCAACTCGTGGGCGGGCGCTCTGGCTGCGCTGACTGAGGTAGTCAACCTTGACTACTGAGGGATGGACGGTTCCCACTTTCAGCTGTTTAAATCTCTAAAAAGCCGAAGCAGAGCCTCAAAAATTCCACGACACATGTAAATCTTTAGTAAGGGGGAAAGATTTATATGATCTGAAGAGAAACCAGAGTATGCTGCACTCAGCCTCCCACATCCTAAGTCCCTACTGCCAGTGCAACCAAAGTATTTTTTCAGTGTTTTACAATAAAGATAGATAATATATAGACAAGAAAATTGATAGTTTTCCTGAAGTTCATGGATCTGTATTGCTGGCACTAAATTAACACATAATTTATGCACGTAATCGGCTCATTCAGATGAACTGATAACTATCAAAAGCTCTTCATGTGCATAAGTGCATGCAGAATTTGGTAAGGCTGTGTAGGTACTTGCCATTTCTTACATTTCTGTATCAATTTTAAAGATTCTTTCCTCTCCCATATGAGTTCAAATAACAGGAACAAATACAGCACAATCTAAAAAAAAAAAAAAAAAATGTTCTATTGGTAGAGAATAAAACTGGTATTGTCCAGAACAGGGCAAATAGGCACAACTTCCCAGATCTGCCTGTATTCCAGATATGTTGATAAATTGCATCTTTTACTACTTTTCAGAAGTATTTCCAGCACACCAAGAAGACCATATGGAAGACCTTCTAGCCAGGCGGAACCATTCAGATTCACACTGATTCACCCCAAGGGGAAAATTAAGGTTACTTGGTAAATCCTTGTTAAAGAAAAGATTTCACAGCCATGATAAAGACCTTAAGTATTGTATGTACTTGATAGTAACCTATTTGACATGAGACTGCCTACCAAATAAATGAAAACCAACTTGATGCAAAGAAAACACTTTTTTATTGATACAGCTATTTAGATATATTGTTAGTTGTCTTTATTAAAAAACATTCTTCGATATTTAACATAAATTTGTATAATATTATTGTTAGTCATTTTTTCCTGGCATAATTTATTTCTTCTTAGTATCATTGTACAATGTATTTTGAAGTCAGCATTTCTAAGTACTGCTTATAATAAGGGGTTTACCGTTATCCATGAATAATTGGCTTGTACTTAGACTCAGCATCAAGCCAAAAGAATAAATGTCTGTTACTTCATCTGAAAGAACAAAACCCATAATAATGAATGACATGCAATATTGTTAATTCACATTAAAGTAAAATATATACAATTAAACATATTTAAATAAACATATTACATTTATTAGCTTCCAGGACTTCTTTGTTCTTAGTTCATTTAATAAAGTGATTAAAAACTGTGCCTTATAACTCTCGTGTATTTTGAATTCAGCATCATTAGCTGAGTTTCTTTTCCAGAGACTTTAAACCACCACTTCCCAGTGAAGCAATATTCATTACAAATTTGATCCACTGCAGTAAAAAGTATTCTGTTCAGTCCCATTGAACATTTCTAGAACTTAGTATTATTTCAATATGGCTACTTTAGCATAGTGATGCTTTCAACTAACTCTTTTTCTCTCTACTTATATGCAAAAGAAATAATAATGGCATCTTAAGGATTTCCTTAAATTTAAAGACAGATTTAGAGTATTTCCTTTGAGTAGTATCTGGCCAACGGAAAGTCCATCAAATCATTAGTTTGAGATGAACAAACAGCAATGGCACAAACAGCAATAGTGCAGTTGTCTGTTTAAAAAAAAAAAATCAGGAGATGGTAGTCCATTTTAAAGGAAGAGGAAAGACTAGGAGTTATCATATTTGAAAATAAAACTTAAACTAAATGTTTGTTCTATTCTTGTTATCAGTGTATTCAATCAAAGAATACCACAGAAAATATGACGGTTGATTATATAGATTACATAGAGACCCTGTTGGGGAATAGGCTAAATATACCATTCTCCTGAAATACAGTCAATCACAGAAAAAATTTCCTCACCGATGAATGAGAATGTTGAAAAGTTCACCAATCCTTCATGGACAATGTTGGTTAATAAGGATGTTTCCTGTTATCAGCTATACTTGGCTCAAAGTTAAAACAGATTTAAAAAATCTAGTAATTATAACTGTAGTGATTTTACCCTGCTGGGCAGATAAACACCACAACCACTCTCTCAATTCCCCTCCTGAAAGAAAAGGGGAAGAAAATACAGTGAAGAAGACTCAGGGGTTGAGATAAGGACAGGGAGATCACTCACCAAGTATCATCATGTGCAAAACAGCATAGGGAGATTAATATAATTTATTGCCTATCATCAGCAAACTAAAATGATGAAAAACTAAAAGCAAACCAAAAACTCCTTCCCCCATCCACCCTCTTCTACATCCTGCCTTTGAGTAATGCAGGGGAAAGGGGAATGGGAGCTGCAGTCACTCCCTAATGCTTTGTCTCTGCCATCCTTCATGGTCACTCTCTGCCTCTGCTCTAGCACAGGTCCCCCATGGGCAGCAGCTCCCCCCAGGCCCCCTACTCCTGCGTGGGCTCCTCTCCACGGGCTGCAGCTCCAGCCCAGGGCCTGCTCCTGTGGGGGCTCTCCATGGGCCACATCCCCCTCCAGGCCACATCCACCTGCTCCACCGGGGGCTCCTCCACAGGCTGCAGCATGGAGATCTGCTCCGTGTGGGACCCATGGGCTACAGGGGGACAGCCTGCTCCACCAGGGGCCTCTCCATAGGCTGTAGGGGAACTTCTGCTCTGTGCCTAGAGCACCTCCTGCCCTCTTGCTGCACTGACCTTGGGGTCTTCAGGGCTGGTTCTTACTCCTCACTCTCCCAGCTGCTGTTGTGCAGCAGTTTTTTTTCCCCTTTCTTCAATCTGCTCTCACAGAGGCCCAATCAGCATCACTCACTGGCCTGGCTCTGGCCAGCAGCGGGTCCCTTTTGGAGCCGGCTGGCTGGAGCTGGCTCTGATCTGACATGGGGCAGCTGCTGGGCTCCACTCACAGAGGCCACCCCAGGCAGTCCCCTGCTACCAAACCTTTGCCACATAAACTCAATACAGAATTCCCTTTTAAAATTCCCTGTTTGGGAGAAATTGCTGTATTTGGAATGGCAAAATCTGTAATTACGAAAGTCTCTTAATTAGTTTTTAGAAGGAATTACAGGGATATACTGTACTGCTCAAAGAATAACAGATCTACAGTTCCCTTGAGAAGACTAGGAACAGCACAGTTCCTCTCCAGGCATCCAAATAGATGCCAGAAGTAAGCAAATGATGCATCCAATTCCTCCACAGCATGCCTGGCATTTGATATCATGGCTCATGGAGCCCATCTCTCTAATGCCCTTGGAGCAATGTGCTTGTGTGAGGGAGGGAAGTGAGAAGAATCTGTGGCTTAGATATAATTTTTTTGTTTTTTTTTTCTCATGCAAGAAAGAAAGAATAACTCATGTTGTCCTTCCAGATCTATATACCATGGAAATACTGTCCTTCATTTTATACTTACTGTTTACCTTGAAGTCAGCTACTGTTACTGTCTGGTATGCAGAAACAATTGACAAATGCTGACTTTGCAATGACTTCTGATGGATCTTCATAGTTGAGCCCACAGTGTGTGCTCAATAAGCTGAACATTCCCTTCTGTTTTCGTTAGATATGCCCCTAATTTTGCTACTTGTGGAGCAAATACTGTTAACATGCAGCCACACTAAGTCTAATAGAGATTCTCACCTCTAAAAGCATCTCACCAAAAGCAATAGGACTCGGCGTGAGGCACAATAGGGCTTCAATGGAGAGCCTTTACCTAATGGAAATGAAAATAAACCTTAAGTTTCTGGAATGAAACTACTGTGAACCTATTTCATCTTTGAGGCTCACCCTTGGATATTACAAAAAAAACAAAAAAAACTTTTGCAGATCACCAATAAAGGAAAAGATACACAAAACGAATCATGAAATCATCCCTTGAACTGAGTTATTTCATTGGACACACTGTTATACATGAAATGTGATAAATAATAAAAGGCAAAAATCTGTTTAAATAGGATAAATTACAAGGCTCAGGATAAACAAATGAGGAACTTTTTGCAATTTATTGTTTGTTTGAAGAGTAATTGTGAGATTTCCATTTTTAATACAATTTTACTTTTTAAAATGGAAAAAAACCAAAACACATTTTTTTTTTCAATTAAATGAAATGCTTAAAATATTTGATCACTCAAAATATCTCACTTCCAGTAAACAAAATGTTTCATATCTGCTTTGGTTTTTATATCTGTGAGCAAAGAAACCATACCATTTCATATAAATAATAAAAAAACGAAAAAAAGTGTTTTTTGAAATGGAAAATCCTACTGCTCCTTTCTGAAAAGTTAAAATGGAGCATTCTCATTTTTAAATGATATTCTTTTGTTATTGTCATGTTTCCACAAAACATTTCTCTTGAAATGAAATAGCATTTTATAACTGAAAAACACTCCACCAGAAAATATTTTGGCCAGCTCTATTCAAAATGTCAAGCAAGAAAACCTTCTAACTAATAGAGAGTTCTTCTATTTAACAAGGATTGCCATCAAATCATATCACTGTAGTGTGCTACATCAAGCAGCTAGCTGTATTGTAGCTGAGCCAGCCTTCCCATCCACTGTCTTCCTTCTGGTTATCACCTGTCATATTAGTGCCCTCCCCCCACTCTCTTTGTCACCAAAAGATAAGGCACTGGAAGAGGCTTAAGATGAACAGCACCAAACTGAGGCAGTCAGAAGAGGGGTTTGGCAGGGAGAAGCATCATTCTTCTTCCCCAAGAAGGGGACTTGACCTATTGAGGTGTTTGATGTCCTACCAACTGAGCTGACAAGTGTGGAAGAACTTGGCATAAGGACCACTATCAAATAGCCAATAGAAATCAGAAACAGCTGTAAACTAGCAATATATGATAAAAAGAAATGAAAACAAAACAAAACAAAAACAAACAACAACAACAAAAAACACATTAAACTAACCTAGAACAGATACAAAACTGCAGGGTATTAAGTCCAGAAGAGAATATAATCCTTCAGGTTCCAAAGAGGGGTGAGAAGCCTATTCAGTTCCAAACTCATGAAGTCTTAGGACTACATTAAAATTTGTTGTAAAAGAATATAAATACATTGATTTGGTCTGGCATTAACTTTTAAACTGTGCTATTCAAAGAAGGCATTAGACACACGATTCACTTTAAGAGGAGGTGAGCATTTTCATGCTCATACTGACTGTGAGGATCTCACCACTACAAGGTAGGAATGCTTTCAAATTTTGCATTACTCTACAAATGTCCAAAACCTGATTTTTAATTTTACTCAGCAAAAATAAAACATTTTCCTTTAAAACTCTTATTTTGAATTACATCCTGTAAAGAATATCTCCATTCAGCTTTCACAACTCTTGGTTCTATTTTTTCTTTCTTGGCTTTCACTAGACACAATAGTGACATTAAAAGCAACGGACCTTTAGCTGAAACAGAATTAAATGTTAAAACCTAAACAGTTGTCTCCGTCATCCATTGCTCTGGAAATAACTTTGAAATATGTTAAAACTTGAAACCCAAAGTTTTATATCCAAGTACATTTAAACTAGAAATCATTAGAAATACTAATTAGCAGCAGCTTCAAACTTGTGCTAACCCCACCTTATGACATCCCCGTATTATGAAAACTAATCATATGACAACTCAGTAATCCAGTGTTCATGTCTCTGTATGACGTATCTGTTGACTTACTGTTACTTAACATTTCTTGTAAGTTCAAGCAGTTTTGTCTCCCTAATGCAAATTCTTGTAACAGGGAAGTTTTAATCTTTTTTATGTAGTCGTTAAGGCTGTAAGGAATTTTTTTAACCAATCCTTTTTATTTATTTATTTCCTGTGCATTGTAGCAAACCCTCCCAAATTCTATGAATTAATCATTTGCTCATAAAGCTATATATATATATATATATATGTAAAGAAAAAAACAAAAACAGCAACATCTACCAGTGACCTAATAATAAGTTGCTTTCATCAGAATCAGAGTACAAGTTCACTGATGTATCTCCGACTGCCTAATTAAACTGTGGACAGTGAACTCTAGGCTATAACTCTGTTCCTTATTGAGTAGCAGTTCATCATTTTGCCAGGCAGCTTCTCGTCAGGAAAAGATTTTGTCATATATAAAATGCCAGTTTTTTGTTCCTATAGGGGACTTTTAAGTGAACCATAATCCCATCACTGCCCAATTAACAGAGGACTAAGGTTACAAATCATCAATCCAGATGTACAGCACTTATGATTTTGGAAGTCTGTGAATGTTTCAGGAGCTGATGGAAACGAGCTGCTAAGAAGTAGTACATGCCACCGTATATAGGCACAGTAGTTATTCATGCAGATTTACTAGAAGAGAATAAATGCAACGGGTGGTGTAATAAGCCACCTGATGAGCACATGTTACAATGATGCTACTAGACTGGTTATAACTTCTTTAAAGTATTTGAGTTTATATTCTTGCAAATCTGATAAATTGAGAAATGCTTCAGTAATTTCTAACAACTGAGTACAATGATAGGTAATTTGCAGTTAGTATGAGCTTTTTATGGCTACTGCAATTAGTAAGCTAGCACAAGCAGAAATCTTGGATAATAGCTCAACTCAGATATCAAAAACTTGTAAAATTAGGGAATATATTTAAAATTGTAGATAAATTAAGGCAAAAGACAAATTAATATTCAAAAGCTATGAAAATGTTCCATTTAACAATATAGAGACTATCCCAGCTTGTATATCAAAGCAGTATAGTATCATTCAAGAGACTATCCCAGCTTGTATATCAAAGCAGTATAGTATCATTCAAGGTCTCATCCTACCGGAGCATGGCTATTCATGGCAAAAACCCTGCGGATGTATGGAAGCTGAGTAAGAGGATAAATGTTTCTCTCCCCATGAAAGACCACCTGTTTTCACTATGAATAAACTATTTTGCACAGGATCATATTACATATTACAAAATAATGCACAGGCTTGTCAAGTTCATAAGCTTCTCACAAGTTACTTCTATTTTTAAAGAAAGCAAAACCCATGCTGGTAGTAAGCTGCATTTACCAGTAAGGGCTTTGCCCATTTTTTTTTTCTATCTGTTCCAAGGTACCAGAATTTTGAAAAAAGTCACTTAAACAAAATCTTTGCGAGGTACATACTGATGAATCTTTAAAAAGCATGTTCCTGATCAAGCTCAGAATGATATCCCAAAGTAGGTCTTCCTGATATTCATAGATGTCCTGGTTTCAGTTAGGAAACAGTTATCAGTTATCTCAACCCACAGGCTTCACTTTCCCGTTTCTCTTCCCCATCCCAGAGAGGGAGGGGGGAGGGTGAGCGAACAGCTGTGTGATGTTTAGCTGCTGGCTGGGTTAAACCACAACAATAGACATGAAGAGAGATACTACCTTCCAGCCTTTATTTTTCTGAGACAGCCCCACAGGTCTCAAAGTTACAGGGGCACTTTGCCCTCCTTCCCAGACAGACAGTTTTATATCATATTTTCCTTTACCCAACTGAATTTCCATACTGTTAACTTGGATGAAGCACCAGCTTTATTTGCTATTCCAATTGCAATCACATCCACCATGGTTTCTAAAGACAATGACTTAGCTCCCAAACATACCACCAGCACAAATCCTTCATATCTGACTTTTAATCACTGGTCTGGCCCTGATCAGGCCAACTGACCAAAGGGGTATCTAACACACAATATGCAAAGGTATTATAGAATTATTTCCTCTGGGATGTCATTAGACACCAGGTACATCAGCTTGTGGGGGCTCTGACATTTCCTCATTTTACATCATTACACCCTTATTTTTGGTATAATGAATTTTTTCACTTTAATATATATATATTTATGGATATTGTACAATTAGTACAATTGCTCTAGGGAAGCATTTGACAAGTGCATCATGAATTCACAGTATCTTTCTGATTTCTTTTTTTCTGTAATATTTTAGATCTTTCTAGCCCATCCCTCTTCATATTGACAAAAAAAAGTTTTAATACACTTATATAAGCTAACTTTCAGCTATTTAGTTATCCCAATAAAATGTTATAGAACAATTTGGGATTAGCAATCACTGTAGAAAACAGTACTTTGATTATATTTAGTCTTTTTAATTTGAATTATATATAAACACATAATGAAAATAAGGCTGACTTTAAAGATCATTTCTACCTTGAACTGTATCAGTGTAAAATTGGTTAAAAAGAATCTGAAATTAACTTCACCTACTTACTTGTCTTCTGCATGGCTGTGTTTACAGAAGGTAGTATCTAGAAGTATTCTGTTTTTCCGGTTTGAAGTCTTCAGCTCAAAAAGTCAACCTACACACAGCTTATGTTGTACTCGATAGGTGATGGAATATTGCTGTTTTTAATCTTCCTGAAACTGCAGTTTTGAAATTACAGACATTTATCAGTCCATTTATCCAACTATAAAGATATGAAAAAAATGTTTAGTCAGTATTTCCAGAATTCAGTCACACAATCACATGTTCTTTCCAATCATTAACAGACAGCTTACCAGCTTTGTCACTTAATGCAGCTGAAATGCAATTGACAGAATGACAAATCTTTTTATGAGGAGTCTGAATCATATCAGATTAGTCACACAGAGATGTTAGTAACATATAACCTGCAAAGATGTAATGTCTTTCTGATTTTATACTTTCTGTGTTGCTATTCAGTCACTGCTGTACAGATACAGATAGAATGTCTTTTTGATTTTAAACTATCCCTGCCTCCACTTGTGCAGGGTTCTATAATTAGTTTTAAGACAGGGCAAAGAATTCACATAATATCTAAAGATGAACATGTGAAAATGTATCAAGCAAAAACTAATTTACACAAATACTACACTATTTATTACGTACAAACTTTATTACGTGCAGAATTTTCTGTAGCTTGAATCTACAAATCAAACCTCAAAGGCAGGATGCTTGCAATATATGCTCCAGCTGGACTATTATATCTAGATTATATGAGAATCTTATTCAAACCTGATCTCTCAGAGCTATTTGGTGCTCTCTGTTGGACTAATAATTTCAGTATGGGTTGCTTTGCTCCAGAACAAATCCATAAACCAACAAAAGAAAGCATAAAAACCACAGCATGATCCATTTGTCCCACCAGCAGTTCTCAGATATACAGTTAAAACAGTTTCAGTCTCAGCGGTGTTGTAGCTTACTGGGGAATAAGTCTTTCTGTCTCCTCTGCATGCCATGACAAAGATACCAGCCTAAGTGCTAAAAGGAAACAAAGATTTTTGTTAGCTCAGGTTCAGAATAAAGAGTAAGAATCCACCTAACGTTTCCTATTACTGAGCATAAATAATAATAATAATAAACCCTCATTTTTAAACACACAGCGGCACTATTAAACAGAAAGGAAATGGTAGAAAAGGTTTAGAATCCAAAGTAAAAAAATATATTATTGTGATTTTTATGATCTTAACAATGACTTAAGTATCTTTAATTAACTCACAGTCATGCCAGTCATGCTCAGAGCACTTCTTGGAAAGAAGCAGCACTACTGGAAAATATACATTTGAAAAATATAGCACATTTTATAGCACAAGTGCTTAACCCAAGAACTTAAAGAAGACATTGCTTTAAGAGAGGCCCACATTGACCAGAACAAGCATCCTGGAAGCTGTTGTCCAGGCCAAATTTGTGGTTATCCAAGTTGGGCTGGAGCATGCCCTTGAGCCTTTGTTCCCTACAAAGCACCCTGATGGACACAGCTTGTCCACAAGTAGTCTGCTTGTGCTGTAGCTTCCAGGCGGCAAATGGAGTTGAATCTCTCTATCCTCTATTTGGAAGAATTATGGAAATGGTTACTTCAGGAGATTTAGTGTGTTTAAAAACTGTAGAAATCAGAATTCTGTGCTTAATATTATTTACTTATATATCTTTGCCACCTAAGGTGGTATTCTTTAAAGCCTTTTTTTTTTTTTTTTTCTTCTGAAATGGCTGCCTTAAATAACAAAAAATAATAAAAAAAAAACAGAGTAACTTCTCTTATTAACCAACCAACCAAAATTAATTAGGGCTGTGATTTTTTTTTTCCACTGAGGTATTTTGGGCCTTCTGAGTAGCATGTTAAGTCTTGATGTCGGTTCACGGTCTCTTAAGCAATGTCTCTAAGATCTCAAGACAATCACAACTCTGGACCCACCCAAGCTGAAGGCAGAAGGTCTTACTGCCAATTCAATTATTCTTCTGCTCCTATAATTCAAACCATAAATTGCTACATATCAGTATAAACAACTACTGGTATTTGTTCATGAAATACAGGTGCCTCTAAAGTTAATTTGTATTTGTACAAAAATTTAATTTCTATTTGCATGTGGATTTTAGGATAATGTTCTTGCTACTCTTCTTTTAAATTATTAATTGTTTAGACAAGTAGTCTCATATTCTTTTTATTCCCACAAAGATAAGGGACGCATAACATGCATTTACCAATAAGTAGTATTTATTTTGGCTTAAATGAAAATGCATGTTGCCATTTATCCTTCTATATGGCGTTACAAATTTAAATAATGATGCATGATAACAGTTATAAAAGAACACTGTCATCTTAAAGAAATGAAGCCAATTGCAGAGGCTGCTGTAAATGACTTAGCGGAGTTGAAGACAAGGCATCATCTATTATTGCAGCCTTTTCTGGACTTCAAGAAGTAAATTCTCAACACAAAGTGAAAATGACATTGAAAAGCATTTTAAGAATTGTTATTCCTAGTATTTATACTTAAATATAACTTTAGTATCATTTTTAACTGTCCATGAAACCTAAATATGTACTTGAAGCATAAGAGAATATTCGTTGTCACTCTTTAAATCATATATACATATATATATATATATAACATGCAACATTAATTTAATCTCACCTTTCTCCCCTAGCTTCTAATGCCAAAGTGTAATTAATTCCTCCTAGTTCTTTATCCAGATTGTATCTCAGCTATACCCATGTACTTCCATGGTTCTCAGTAAAGATATCCTGGATTTACATATGTAACAGAAACCTGAATAAAGGCCACTGCTTCCAGAATCACTCCTTTCCAATACTGCTGGTACTCTTGTCCTCTTGTCCACCTCTCTCCATTTCTCATTATGCATAACTGTTCAACTCAAGTTCACTTTTTTTTTTTTTTAATTTTTATTTTTTGTAGTGAAGAACACTCTTCCAGTCCTATTGTTTTATCAACCTGTTAGTGAGCTCTTGCTCTGGTTTCTCTTCCCTAACTACAAAAGCAAGTAAGTAATTTTCTAATGATCTACATGCAGTTTTGCTGCATCTCATTTCCTCTTTTCACAAGCCAAAAAAAATAAAAATAAAAATCCTAAATGGAACAATTTCCTCAGGCAGTCTTTCTGAAAATCACCTCCTACTGCTGGAACTACCTTCTCAATATTGTCATTGGTCTTTTAACATTGTCATCTTCCCCATATCTTTTACTGTGCACTTATTATCACTTTATTCAATTTCTTTTTTTTTTTTTAATACAGCTTGAAACATAACAGGGTATTTTCAACATGCCAGCTTCTAATTAGACATCATATGGTGATAATCATTCTCCCTGAACTTTTTATTTACCGATACTTGCTGTCCTATGTCTAAAAGCTTGTAATTGCCTGAGGGTAGAAACCTGTTTTATATTTCAACCACACATTATTTACACAAGTTATTATTGTTAATTATTTACATTGTCTTCCAATTTCTTATGTTTATCTTCCCATCCATCTAATATTCTGTTGCTGTATTCATTTTCCTCATCAGTTCCTTTGACTGTGACAATTTAAACCCTTGCTGCGACTTTGAATCTTTTTCCTTATCCTATCTTATTGTCATAACAATAAAATCTCTTTTCACTGACAAGGTTTAGGAGAATCAAAATGCAATAAAGAAGAAAATAAGACTAATAATTTTAGAAAGTAGGATATCTTGAGCCTCAAGAGCTGCTTTGTTTCTTGGTAACTGGTAACAGGAATTAAGGAGACAGGGCAAATCACTCAGAGCATAATAATATATAATGATATAATGATAATGAATGGTTTGTATAATCCCTCAGAAAAAGAGAACGTTATCAAAACAAGAAAATTTTTTTTTCCTTTCAGGGATTTTTTAAAAAATATTTTTGTCATGGCACTATTCATGTCATGCTTGCAAAGGACTAATAGGAAAACAACGCCCAAATGCTAATTCAGAAAAATATATTTTAAACAGCTACTCCTGAAAAATCTTGAGAAGGGGGGAGCTGCAGAAGAAGATCCATTTCAAAATGAAGCCTAATCTATTTGTGTGTGTTTAAATAAACATTAAGGAAAGAGGAAGAGAGAACATTCTATAGAGTGGAAAAAATACTGTGCTTTGAATTTTTATCATATTACTTTACAATGAGCCAGAAAAGACTCATATTCTTGCAATTTTGTTAATATTTAACTGCCTTTTCTGCAATGCAATGCACATCATAAAGCACCAGAACAATTTTAAATAACAATGAAATTCTGTGTGTACTGTATGTCATACCACAGGACACAAATATGATATGACATACTACATTAACCTGCCAAGATACCATAATAACTATTACTATTTGTTTTCAACTTTTGATTTAAAAACTACAAAGAGTTACAATTCAAATCCTGAGTAAAAAATTACTTTTATATCAGTGCTATCTCTAGGGATATGCTTAGAATTGAAACGCTTGTTTTTGAACACTTTGACATTACTTCTCATTGAAATGAGCATGAGAAATTGTTCATCAAAAGTAGATAGGGAAAAAAAACACACAACAGATTAGCATTTTAAACCTATCCCAGGAACTTGACTTAAAATTGAGGTAATTTCATAGCCAGCTAGAATTTAACTCCTTGTAGATTCTAAATGGTAGCCTTCATACAGCTCAGAGAAAAAAAAAATATATATTTTCTAATGATCTCAGTTTTAAATGGAAAGGTTGCTACTCTAATAAAACAATACATTTTCCACTTTTTTTCTGATGTTTTAATTTACCTGTGCAAGAAAGTGATTTTGACAAGCTTTAGAATTTTATTACATTGCTATGCTACTGTAGTTTCTTCTGCTCTTTCAGTCCTTTCAGATTCTTTTCTGTTCTCCTCTCCTAGCTTTCTTTTTTCAATTCCATTCTTTACTATTTCCTTATTTTCTCTCTCTTATCTCTTTTTCATATTTTTATAATTACAAGTAAAATTCCTATAAAACTTAAGAAGGCTTCAGATAGATCATTACTAATGTAATTACAGTATGGAGAGCATAGTGATGTTTGAATGTAAATTAGAGTGAGTTTTTACAGTTCATTAGAAAGTCTTGGGGATTGAATTTAGTTTAATCAAAGCTTGAGTGCTCCTAATATACACAGCACATACCTAGTGAAAAAAAAAAAAAAAAACCAACATTAATATAGAATCAGAGATTAAAGATGTATGTCATGCTTTGCATCCATTTAAAAGAATTCATGCAGGGTACATCACAGACACTAGTACCTGACGGCCTAATGGAGTTGAACGAAGAAAACTTGCATGCAATTCATTAATTTACAATTCACTTTTCTGCCTTCTTTCTGCAATCATTCGTCCCATAGGCATATACATACTGTGGGAGGTGCTTGTCCCCAGTCCTGCTGGTTTTTGCCTTTTCCCAGGGGCCAGAATCCCACCACAGACAGTGACAAGACCTCAGTGCCTGCTCCTGCATCACCTTCCACTTCATCCAACCTAAGGTCATTTAAAATACATTTAGCAGTTTACCTGGCAGAAGAAGGGGTGAGTCCCATTGCTGGTTCTCTCCTGATTTATTTCCCCACAGTGAGTATTGGCACTATTTCTGGACTTCAGCTCAACACTGAAGATATCAAGAGGGACTCTCAGAATAAGAGCTCCTGTGAGACTAGCTCCTTGCACTCCTGTGTTGACAGTATGTAGGAAATGCATTTCTCACCTACTCACTGAAAAGGCATATATCCTCCAGATAATCAACCAAAATATTGAATGTGATTCATCTCAGAAAACATCTTGAAGGAAACTTCCTAGGATCTCTCCTTGGCTGCTGATTTCCCACTTAGATTTACTTTTTTAACATCTTAGATTTACATTTCAACATCCAGTGTATTTGCTATGACCTATCTCATACAAATTGTTACTTATTTCTTTACTTGCCATTGATGAAAAAGCCAGTGTATAGCTACCCACATCTTCCAGCAAAGCCTTTTAACATACATTTATTTCCTAAAATTCCCATTTCTGAAAACCAATGTTAATCATTAAGGTAAAATTTAATACAGCCTATGAGTAGCTCTGTGTTATCTCCAAAGGAAAACCCAGATACTGCCAGGATAACTATTTTTTGTTAGATGGTTAGGAAATCAAAGAGCTCCAAGATACAGTCAAAGACGCTCCTGCAGAACATGCAGTGACTCAACATGGGGGCCTTTGCTCAGGCAGGTCTGTAGACTGCAGATTCCTCTGGACAGGAAACAAGCAGCTGCTGCAAAGATCATTCTCTGAGAAGACTACTCTATAGCATATGTAATTGAGGGTATGTATGTGAGTGCACCTGCATGCCTTGCAAAAACATACTAAAGTGTTTGCAACTGAAGGTGGAAGGGCACAAGCTGCAGAACAGATGGTTGGCAGTAAGAAGACACAAGTCCCTGAGTGCCTGAGGGCAATACTGTCCTACATGCCATACCAAAGAGTGGCTTCAAGCTGTGAACAGGCTGTAGGTGCAGCAAGAGGATGGCAGCAGTGCACCAGGCTGGAGTGGGATCCAGAACCATGACAGCTTCCAGGACACTCCGCCGGCTGTGCAGCTGCCTGCTGGTGTTAATCAGTTTGTAATCCACACAGCCACACTCAAAGTGGACAGGGCTTTGCTTCTTGAAAAGCCCTTGTGTGCGTTTGCGTGTTAAATACTCACTGCCCTAAAAATAGGAGTTCATAATTGGAAAGCTGGCAGATCCTTTAATTATAGGGGAGCAAACAATGCCACTAGAGAAATGTAAATACAGCTTAATTGTTACTTCTTTATTTCGTTGTTAAAGAGCCAGCTGACATAATGGCAGGCATGGGATAATGCCTGTGTCTTAAGCAGCAAGATCTGCAATCAAGTTTTTAAAATGTTCCTCATTTGTCTTTCTTGTGGGACTGTACATGCAAAATCTTGCCAAATGAATCAAGAAAAAAATAGGGTAAGCGTGAATGTCAGATAAAGAAACTGCAAAAAATACATGGAAAGTACTATACAGGGCACAGTTTAATTGAATTGTGATTTGTTGGTCTTGTAAGCACTCTCCAGAAAGGGGTATCATGCTAATCAAAAGCTGTCCACCTTCACCTTATTTTTAGCAGGCAAACCTTAAATGAGACAGTTCAGAATTTTGATTTCTGGGGGATATTGGATCACATTCACCCACAGGGCATTTAAATATAAAAACCTATTTATATGCAAATTCCTTAGTATGTCATGTAAAGCAGATTTTTACCAATTGACCATTCTATTCTATAAGTTATGTTGATAAAACATCTTTAGTAATGATGAAATGACAGAATGAATACAGTCGGAGGAGCTTGCTTAGGCAGATCCTACACTTTCTGGGGGCATTCCTGTGAGTTCCTGAAATGTAGAGCAATAAAGTTAACAAATTGCCTTTCCTAAAAGGACCCAGGAAGAAAAGTCCTCAAAAAAGGCTCTTTTGATCACTTCCATCTTAATTGGATATAACTAGTATTCGGAAAAAGTCATAATATGTTTACTCATAAGTGAAAGAAAATGAGAGTAAGCTTTTGCTACAGAATCCAATCTTCCAAAGTTTTTGTTTGTTTTTGTTGTTGATAAAACTCAGGCAAAATCCCTAATATCTATACTTTAGCTTGCCCATCTTTTTATCACAAGATATCCTTTAAACATCTGTAGAAAAAAAAATGCTTCATTTTCAGAATGCCTCTGGCTGTAGTGAGGGAACGTGTTATTACAGGCTATTCCTTTTGATAGTAGTTTATATGCAAATATATAATTCAGGGTGGAGAGTGGTAGTGGTGGTAGGTGTGCCTTGTTAATTCTACATATTGTGCAACACTGTCAGAGTTTGGGGAGGGTGAAGGGGGAATTCCTCTGCTCAAAGGTGGTATCTGGGTGGTCAGTGCTGCTGGACTTTCATTTACAGTGAAAGACCTTGGTAAAGCTGGTTGTGGTGCTTTTTGAGAATTTTCCCAGGAGAGTTTGAGCACAAAGCACAGAGGAATATCATCTACACTGAAATTAACACTTCTAAACACAAAACTCCTCTCCTCCAGAAATGAATGCCACCATCTCAACTGCAATCCATGCTATACCTTCTCTTAAAGATCAAAAATACAATAATTCTCTTTAAAGAATTGACTAAAATTATCTATTTATTATTTTCCTTCAGTCTGGATGGAAACAGAACAGTTATTCCACCGCTGACTTCTGGAGTTGTGCAATAAACTAGCAGGCTGAGATGAAACTAGCATAATATGACTAGCCAAAGGACACAGAGCAGCCTTGGTGATTAAGTGAGGGAGTTCAGTGATCACTGATCTCACCCTTATCCCTGAGAGGTTATATTCATGATGTTTGATTGCTTTGAACATGCTTGTAATGGTGATTTGTTTATTTAAACAAGTTAATTGTAACAGAGCAGTTCCTTCTTTTCCTGGAAGCAGATTAGTATTTCTTTGGATTGTTTATTCCTCCAAGGCTGAACTCAGGGACAGTATTTTAGAAATATTACAGGTTGTGCTGGGTTTGGAACAGTACACAAAAGTGACCATTTCATACACCATCTATCTTATAAAGATTTTAGTGTATATTATTATAGAAAATGTTATAATTTTTCTGAGTACTGATAGTTTTTCAAGTAATAATATTGCACAGAGAATCAGGTATGAATTCAAGCATATTTGTCTGAAATAAATGTTCAGATCTCTTCTAGATTTACATTGCCCTTTGAAGGGGTCTGAGAAAGTAGGCAAGCAACTTCACAAATAGAATCTCGTTAGATAAAAGAGGTATTTGTATTATTAGTATTTGTCCAGAATGCTATTGAGCAAAAAAATGAAAAAGCTCTTCACTAATTCTTGATAATGAGTGATGTCACTTTTGAATCTGCAGAGTTTCTACTATGTTATCTTTGTCTTAGTAGATTCACAGATGACTGCAACACTCAATGCCTCTAATTGCCTCCAAATTGTTCCAATAACACGTCTCTCCCTTTAACCTGCTAAGTTGTTCTTGAATACTTGAAGGCTTTTCAACAGACTACAAGCAGGCATCATTAGTGACAGGACTGGATGGAACAGTACTTTTTACATTTCAGTGAAGACCGTCTAACCTCAGTCTCTGGAAAAAATTATAAAGATTGTCCTGGGTGCTACTGAAGGGCACTTAAAGAACAAAACTGTTATCAGGCATAGTCAACATGGGTTCATCAAGGGAAAGTCCTGCCTTAGTAATTTGATCTCCTTCTGTGATTGAGGTCACCAGCTTGGTGGATGAAGGGAAGACAGGACAACCTTTCTGAATTTAGGTAAGACCTTTGATACTGTCCACCACAGAATCTTTCTGGACAAATTGCGCAGCTGTGAGATAAACAAGTTTCATGCTACACTGGCTGATGAACTGGCTTAACAGCAGAGATCAAAGAGGGTTGTAGAAGAAGGGGCTACATCTGGCCTGCAGAGTGGCACTAGCGGTGCTCCCCACAGCTCAGTTCTAGGGCCACTTCTAATCAACATTTTTATTAGGAGTGGAGTGCATTCTCAGCACTCTGTAGGGATGAGAGGTCTTGCAGAGGGATCTACATAGATTGGAGCACTGGGCAAGTATCAATGGTATGAAGTTCAACAAAGGAAAATGTCAGGTTCTCCACCTGGGATGGAGTAATGCCAGACACAGGCACAGACTGGGAGACTAGCTGGGGAGCAGCTCAGCAGAAAGGGAGTTGGTGGTGATCTGCATGAGGCAGCAGTCTGCCCTTGGAGCCATGAGGGCAAACTGCATTTTGGGGTGTATTAAACACAGCCATCTGGGCAAAAGAGGTGGGTCTCCTGCTATATCTAGTATTGGTGCAGCCTCACCTAGAATATTGTTTGCAGTTCTGGGCTCCACAATATAAAAAGGATGTTAAAGTATCTGAAAGCATCCAGAGGAGGGCAACAAAGCTTGTAAGAGCCCTGGAAGACATGTCCTGTAAGCCTGTAAGAAGAGGCTGATAATACTTGGTTTATCTAGTTTGGAGAAAAGAGGCTGCAAGATGACCTACCCTCTCTCTACAGCTTCCTGAGGAGAGGAAGTGGAGAGGGAGGCACTGGTCTCTTCATCCCAGTAATCGATGATAGAACACATAGGACTGATACAAAGCTGTGACAGGTGAAGCCCAGACTAGATGTTGAAAAAAATTTCTTTACTGTGAAGTGGTCAAACACTGGAACAAGCTTCCTAGTGAGGTGGTTTATGCCCCATGCCTGTTGCTGTTTAACATGCATTTGGATAATACCCTTAATAATATGTTTTAGATTTTGGTTAGCCTTGAAGTGCTGAGACACTTGCTCAAGATGATCTTTGTAGGTCCCTTCCAACTGAATCATTCTATTACTATTCTTTGATATCTTTTTTTTGTCTTTCAAGTTGCACACATCAATAACAACCATATTCTACTGTATTGTTATGGTAAAGTCAAACAACGTAATTTGTAGAAACATTCAGTGCAGTTCATTAAAATGTTGAACGCACTCATTTCACTATATTTAATTTCTGTTAAAGATACAGATCTGCTGAATGATTTAATGAATGCAAACTTTGTTTTCTAGAAATGGTACACAGTTTTGTAGTGCGTTTATGTGGCAAGGTTTTGGTAGCAGGGGGCCATAGGGTTGGCTTCTGTGAGAAGGATCTCAAAGCTGCCCCATGTTTGGTAAGGGCCCCACTGCTGACCAGAGCTGAGCCAAAAAGCGATGTTGTTTTCGCCTCTGTGAGAGCATATTTAAGACAGGGAAAAAACAAACAAACAAAAAAACACTGTGCCACACAGCAGCTGGGAGAGTGAGAGGAGCGAGGAACAGCCTTGCAGGTGCCAAGGTCAGTGAAGAAGGAGAGAGAGAGGTGCTCCAGGCACCGGGGCAGAAGTCCCCTGTGGCCTGAGGTGAGGACCATGGTGAAGCAGGCTATCCCCCTGCAGCACATGGAGTACCATGGTGGAGCAGGGTTCCATGCTGCAGCCCGTGGAGGAGACCATGGTGGAGCAGGTGGACCTATACTGACGGAGACTGTGGCATGTGGAAGACCCCTGCCAGAGCAGATTCCAGGCCAGACCTGTAGCCCAAGAAGAGGAGACCACACAGGAGCAGCTGCCCATGGGGGACCCAGGTTGGAACAGTTTGCTCCCAAGGGATTGACCCCATGGTACGGACCCATATCTGGAGCAGTTCTTGAAGAGGTGCTGCCTGTGGGCAGCTGACGCCTGAACAGTTGAGCAAGGACTGCATCCCATGGGAGGGACCCCACAGCACAGGGGACAAGAGTGATCAAGAAGGAGCGGCGGCAAAGAAGTGCTATAGACTGACCATAACCCGCATTTCCCCATTCCCCTGCGCCGCTTGGGGAGAGGAGGTTGAAGAGGGCGGATGGGGAGAAGGTATCTTTCCTTTGTTTCTCGCTTTTCTAGCTCGCTAGTAAAAGGCAATAAATCTTACCATCTCCCAGTACTGAGTCTGTTTTGACCATCGCAATAATTACTGCATGATCTCCTTGTCCTTATCTCAACCCTTGAGCTACGTTCATCGTATTTTCTCCCCCTTCCTCTTTGAGGACAGGAGGAGTGAGAGAGCGGTTGTGGTGGAGCTCAGCCGCCCACCCGAGCAAAACCACCAGTCCTTTTTGGTGCCCAACATGGGGTATGAACCCACACTGGGTGCCAAAAAGGACTGTGGTGGTTTTGCTCAGGTGGGCAGCCGAGCTCCACCACAACTGCTCTCTCACTCCTCCACTCCTCAAAGAGGAAGGGGCAGAAAAGACAACACAAAGAGCTTGAGTTTTGAGATTAGAATGATTTAGTTAAAGGGAATGGGAAGAAAAAGAAACAAAAGAACCAACAAGGCTGCACAAAAGCACAGGGAGAAAGGAAAAAAGTTATTCTCTACTTACCATCAACGAGTGATGTTCGGCCACATCCTGGGAAGCAGGGCCTCAAAAAGCATACCAGTTGTTCAGGAGGACTGCCCTCCCCCACGGGAGTCCCCCTTTTATTGCAGGGCGTGACATCAGGTGTTACAGAATATCCCTTTGGGCGGTTTAGGTCAGCTGCCCTGGTGATGTCCCCTCCCCATCAATTGCCCACCTCCAGCCTGCTGGCTCTTGGGGGTTTGGAAGGAGTCCTGATGCTGTGCCAGCACTATGCAGCAATAGACACAGTACTGGAGTGATATCAGTGCTGTTCCAGCTACGAGTGCAGAGCACAGCACTGTGTGGGCTGCTGTAGGGAAAGGTGACTCCATCCCAGACAGACCCAACACAAGTTTTTATGAATTCATTCACAATTCACCATTTCACTACTTCAAATAGAAAAAAATCATTATTTTCTTACCTTGTTGGCTATTTTTCCTACTATCTTAATATTTTTATTTGATCACTAAAGTAGCAGTGCATTGTGACCCCAACAAAAGCTAAGATTTGTAGAATCTTAAGATTTGTAGAATACACATTCTAATGTGAACTGACATATTTGAATGAAGATTTTTTTCCTGACATTCAAGGGAACAGAAAGGTATCTCTTTAACAGGAAAAAATACAACCCTATTTACCCTCATGAACTAAATGTTGAGGCCCCATTCAAACAAGAAGTACTTTTTTTTTTTTTTTTTTTTTTTTTACGATTTATCTTCATCAAATCAAAGATCTGCTAAAATTCTTAAAAGATCTGCTTACTATACTCATGGGAAGTTCAACTGAATTTCATTCAGTTTCTGAATTAAATTTTTATTTTATCAGATATTTTCCAATATACAGAAAGTTTTGAAAGCTTGTGAATAACAACTCATATTACGTATATATAACAGATTTCCAAAATTCTAATAAAGTCAGTATATTTACTCTAAGGTATCATTTGTTAATATCTATTAAAATCATCACAAACACGGAATTGGGGAAATAAGGGCTACCCTAGTGCATGAAAGAAGAAAACAGTACGACAGACATTATTTTCAAAGGCTGATATACCAGAAATAGAAAGTCATTTACAGTCAAGCCAAAATACACGTATATACAAATTCTTACAATCTATAGTTTCATATCAAACAGCAGCATTACAACTGCAGAAGAGGAGTTGAAAGACAAAAACTTAGTGCTATCACCCACTTTTTAAAATTCCTTTTTAGGCATTAAATTACAAAGGCTGTCATTTGGAACTACTTTTGCGAAGGTATGCTGAGACATGACTTGACATTTACAGTTTTTGAAATATCACAGTCCTAATTTCTAGCTATCCACCGCAGATCCATTTTCTTAAAAATTATAAAAAACAGAAAGAAAACTCTGATCTTAACTATACCACTTTGCCTCTGGAGTGGTTTATGTAAGCAAATCGTTATTCTGAACTTTTGTGGAAGGAACCAGAGCCAGAGGTGCTCTGATCTTCACTTAAAGTAGGCATTTATATTTCAGAATTATCATTAGTGAATTAGCCATATGCACTCTTTTAATGATCAGACGTGTTAAGGATAAAAGCTTATCTCCTATTCTCCGATGTAATTACAACATAATCCTGATCTCTATTAAGTCTATAAACAGAATACTTGTTTTAATTCTTGACCTTTGGGATCTAAACCAAAATCAGAAATTAAATGAAGTAAAATATATATATATATCTGTAACCCAGTATAATACAAACTAGAACACAGAGAGCATCCACAATTATTTTGTATTCAGACTTTGCTTTGTATGGTGTTCAAACACTAATCCTTCCATTTACTTTAAAAGATTAATGTAACAAAAGGGTGACTAATTGTAAAAGGGGCACAATAAGGTTCAGGTTGGTGCTCTTTTGTATTAGAGAAAAATAGTATGTTTGAGATAGAGAAATTAAATTTTCTGGAAGAGGTCAGCTTGGGAATCAAATAAATCCTTCTGATTCATGCAGAGTCATGCATTAACCACTTTAGATGTTGAAGGAAAGACTTAAAGCTTTTTTTCCTTCCTGTACAGATAATTTCATTTAATAACTATGTTGCTATTTTGTCTTCAGAATATCATCTTTCCAAATTAGTTGAGTTCTGAAGGTCCTCCAGAGCACAACATCTATGATTAAACACTTTCTAAAGTTCATTCTACTAGTAAGAGTGGAAATTCCATTATTTTAGCAAGAGCAGGCACGT
Source organism: Heteronetta atricapilla (assembly GCA_011075105.1). NCBI lineage: Eukaryota > Metazoa > Chordata > Aves > Anseriformes > Anatidae > Heteronetta > Heteronetta atricapilla. Next base: position 59,186,311 of record CM021734.1, read on the forward strand.
CAAATTTATCAAGACATGATAAGACAGGATGGAATAGAGGTGAGGCATCTATGTTTGTAAGTAATAATCACAGGACACAAAAGTTATTATAAACCTCATTATTATGTGCTACAGTAATCAAATGAAGAGTTATTGTGAACTTTTTTGTGAAGAATTTCCTTTAAAACTTTAAAAAAGTAAGAGACCTAGAGGCACTGGAACTGTACAAGCACAATTCTTTGGCTTGGTTTACTTACAAGTAAGGCCTCTGTTTATGACTTGACTTTCTGAAGAGCTCCAGAAGTTGTGGAAGCTAAAGCCACATGCAGCAGAAGGGATGGCAGCCACAGGATTTCCTCCACACAAATACAAATTCTAGCCAAGCCTAGGAAGAAACATATTTTTTATACAATAACATAAAAGCATTTATGCAGGAGCATCACAGATGACATCCTTGAGTCATGGTTAATGCTTTAGCAAGGATTAGGTCTTTCTTACAGTTCTTTTATAGTGCTAAACCATATCCAAAACATGGACCAAAAACTTAATGCCTAACTCTTCAAATAGCTAATTGACTAATTTGTTGCTGATTTATGCACCACCTTTCCAGCTGTACTGATGCACTGGATTAATGGCTGAGGATTGTTTAAGAAAAAAAAAAAAAAAAGTTACCAGGTTGTCCTTGACGCATCTGAGCATTTTCACTGTCCACAGCTTTGGCAAATTTGTGGAAAATTACACCCAGGAAACAGATACCTGCTGCTGAGACATGGAGTTAATTAGTGGAGAAGTAGAGTTGATGCTTGTGTAGTACTGTGTACAGGAAATGAAAATGGGGCTTTTGGTAGGACCTTCTTATCATCATCTACTCAAGCCTCTAGACGGTTTCACAGAAGTAGAATGAGATGGGCAAAGTTGAGTGTAAAGCCGTAACCAAGCAGATAAAATGTCACAGGAAAGTCTGATGGGATTTTCCAAGACTACAGTAATTGTACTGAGTTGTAATCCCATGATGTCTTTCTTAGTCTGGTTTAGGGAGCAGTTCTTCAAAAAAGCCATTTAGCCTGTCTTTGTTTAAAGAAGGAATTAAAAAGTTAGACATCATTTTTAGCACACTATGTGTACAAGGACGTTGGAAAACAAGTTTACAGATTTGAAATGCAAGTGAGAGGCCAGCAGCAGTGTGTATGAGTATAGAGGTGCTGGGCACCTTCAGCATGAACCAGCTCCACTCCAGACTTCTGCTGTTACCTGGAAGTGGTCATAAGTATAGGTATTTCTGCTACCTACATGACCTGGGAATTGCATCTGTAATTGTGGCTTGTGAAAAAAGCTAAGAATGCTATTGATTTTATTTGTGCTCATCCCCCCACACTTGGGAATCTTTGATGTGGATCAAACTCTTTATCTTAGTTTTAGCTCTAGCTGCTAGGGCACTAACTAAGAAAGAGCTACCTTGATGGATGACTTTCATCACCCCAAAGGCCTGCCTGGTCAGAAACCATCAGAAGCCAAAGATTATAAAAGAGATGATCTCTCACTGATTGTAATGGAGAGGCAGAAAGAGGAAAACAGATATTCCACATTCTGGAATAGAGGAATTAATGAAAGAGAGGTGAGAAAGCCTAGAGCATATGCTTTTTGAGCAGAGGAATCCCTCTTTAGCTGTGAAAGCAGTTGTAGGGAAAAATAAAAAATAAAAAAATACCAGCTTGGAAGACAGAGAACAGAGATTCCACATCTCAAAAAATAAAAAAATACCACATATAGGAAAATTTACACTGGGTTCATGAGAGTAACTTACCTTAAATTCAAAGGTTAAATTTAACCTTCTGAAAGCTGGTTAAAATAAAAAAAAATGAGTCAGGGAGAAGCATACTGGCATGCTGTTGTCTTGCATGAATAATTTGTATCTTATGTATGAGTTGTAGCTGTGTATGTATTTCTACACTTTCAGAAAGACCCTTGTTTTCTTTGACTACCACATGCCAAAATGATGTACAGAAGTTTGAAACACTGTGAAATTATATGCTCACTACACTTTACTCCATTTTCATGACAGAGGTGGCAACTGTGTTACTTAATCTTCAGTGAGCATTAGTTTTTAACTATGGATAAAGCAATGGAATATGGATATAGCAGAACACATCCAGTTTTATTAACTTATACATAATTCCTATTCTTTGCTTCTTCAAGAAAATAAAAACTTTTAATTCTATTAATTTCTATTTTAAATATGTATATATATATATATATAATCTGTTTTTAATCAAAAGTTCCTGAAAAAATGAAAAAGAAAAAAAGAAATCCCATATTTTGATTAGCTATAAAGGACAAGTATGGCCAAAGTGAACTCATAAAAATAGAATAAAATATAAGTTACTCTACAGCATTATAAAAGTGTCTGAATTGCCCAACTACCTTATGATTTTGGGCACAATTAAATTCACTAATAGGAAAACGGTTGCATAATACCATGCTTCAGATCACTAGTTGAATAACATTGTCACAGTCAGGCTAATGCATTGTGACAGCCCCTGCCTAGAATATATTACTTAAGATCTAAAAGTTTTGATCGTAAAAATGTCTTTTCCAGATCTTCCAAACAAATAAAGTAATAATTTAATAAGAGAATGAGCAAAGGTCTAAAAGTTAATATTTCAGAACAAGTGAAAATATTTCTCAGTTAATTTAAACATTTGTCTCTATGTATCTTTGACATTTGGAGCCAGAGGAAGGGGTGTTAAGAAGTAATTGCATTTGCTGCCTTCCAGATATCTTTTATTGGTTCTCAAGTGGATCTGAATTCAAGAAATGGCTCTGAATGTTTGTGTGCATTGGGAAAATATTTCTTCTGACATTTTGTTCACTAGTAGCATTTTTATTCTTACGTGTGTATAAATAAATTCTTTGGAAAGCAAACTCTTTCAATACACATAATAATGAAAAAGAGACAACAAAGCAGCACTTCTAAATTTCTGTCTGAAAGAGGAAACATGGCCAGCTAAAGATCCTTAATATACTTTTTTTTTTTTTTTTTTAAAAAAAAAGATTCCTTGATTTTAACCAATGGGAATTTTTTGCACCTGGATCATTACTGTGTGAACATTAGGTGCAGATTTTGAATCTCTGTTGATTGTACACTAAACTGGCTAACTCAAGAAAACTGTTTAAAATTATCCAAGTGGCAAGGTTGGTACAAATTCCCTTCTTTTTCTAGTCAATGATCTAGCTCAGTCATCTCATTTGTTGTAAAAACTATTTCCTCCTCTGTGATCCTGAGACCACAGCACAGGGAGAAGTCTGTGACCCACAGTGCAGTTGCTGTGAGCAGGCCCAGCTTTGTGGGCACTGCACTGCCCACACACCTAGGGTGACCAAGGGAGAGGAGCCCACAGGCAGCTCCTGCTTGCTGCCAGTGGTTACGCCTCTTGCCTCGCCTTGCCTTCAGCTGCTACTGCAGCAGTAAGGCCTGCTGTGGGCATCTTTGTTATCTGACAGCAAAAGTCACAAATAAAGATGTCTTCTTGTAAGCAAATCCTGCAAGAGCTGGAATGACTAAAATGCAACAATCTCCATGACTGGGGTCACAGAATCACAGAATGGCTGAGGTTGGAAGGAACTTCTGAAGATCACTTAGTCCAATGACCATGCCAAGCAGGACCACTTAGAGCACGTTGTGCAGGATGGCATTCAGGTAGGTTTTGAGTATCTCCAGAGAAGAAGACTCCACAACATCTCTGGGCAACCTGTCCCAGTGCTCTGTCACTCTCACAGTAAAGAAGTGCCCCCTCATATTCAACCAGAATCTCTTGTGCTTCAGTTTGTGCCTTTTGCCTCTTGTCCTGTCACTGGGCACAACTGAAAAGAGACTGGCTCCATACTCTTGACACCTCAGATACTCTTGACCCTCAGATATTTATACACATTGATGAGGCCTCCCCTCAGTCTTCTCTTTTCCAGGCTACACAGGCCCAGTTCTTTCAGCTTGTCCTCATACGACAGGTGTTCCTGTATTAATTCAAGTAGATTTCTCTGTTTGCTAAACAATTACAATGCAGTGTTTATTATTTTTCATTTTATAAGATTAATTATAATAGTAATTTCTAAATTTCACAGGTATCTATAATTGAAGATGTTATTAGCTATGTACCTCATTTCTCATTATTGATTTTATACACCAAAGTATCATTTCAAACACGTAATAGAAATCTTTCATTTCTCTGTAAAGCAAAACCAGAAATCTCTTACATAAAGTGAAAAACTAGAATGAAAATTAATTGATAGTCCATTAAATTTCAAAAGAAGGAACAGACAGAGTAAGTATGGAGATGGCAGCAGGAAAATATTACTGAGTCTACTAATCAGTAATTGAATTCTGTTAACAGAAATGACTCATAAACAAAACAAATGTGACCAATATCACAATATCATTTGTTAACAAATTTGGTTTGTACTGTATTTAGTACTGTAGATACAAATTGTTCCTTCCATTAAGTCTCCCTATCTTTTCAGCTTTTTAAATTGTAGTGCCTTAGCTTGGACTAGGATCTTCCCACTTTGCTGTCTGTCCAAGAACCATTTAGAGGAAGGCCTGCAATGCCTGGGCAAGGCAAGGCAAGAGTCATGGGTTGGATGCACACCATGAATGAATGGGTCCACCAAGCTCACTGCTCAGATTTTTTTTTTTTTTTTTTTTTCCACAAAAGACAATATTAATCCTAACCGTTGAAGTTGAAAACTTGCAGCAGCTACATGGTGTCTTCTCCCACACACACAATAGCAGGTAGGCCCTGAGGAGACAAATACATTGCTGTGGAGACCCCTCCTGACAATCTCACTTCACTTTGCCTGAAAAAGTTGTCTGCAGAGGAGCTCCTGCGCTTCTACTCACCCAGAGAGCTTCTCCACGTGTGGTGTCTCCTCACTTGCACAAGTGTTGGCTGTGCCAACAGAAGGAGGGTTGCTGCTCTTTCTGCAGATGGTGGTGAAGGGTCTGGGCCTCTGCTCTGCCCCCAACAATGCTCCTCTGTCTCCTCACAGGGCACTGATCCTCACTGTCCCTTCTCTACACAGCTCAAAGTCCTCTCCAGACAGAATGGCAAACATAATTAGATGGAAGAAAAAAAAATCAAAAGCTATCAAGCAGGAAGATGTCACCGTAAATCCTTAAGGCACCAGGCAGTGGAGCACAACAAGAGTACACTGCTGTTCTTGTCATCTGCCCATTGGGTTAGTGGGACCCAATTTGGGCTGTCCATGTGTGTTCACCTAAGTCCTAGCTTCAGATTCCTGGACTGCACTCCCTAGCTGGGAACATGGAACAGAGGAAAGCCCGAGTCCTGCCAAGAACATGGCAGACATTCAAAACTAAATGCCAGCAATAAAGTAGCACAGGATGGATGGGTTCACACTGAACCTTTGCTAGGTCAGACAGGAGATGAGCCAAACAGCGCTCAAGTATGCAGTATTGGTGTTTTTATTAATATCTGCTATAAAAAGCACTGATGATTTCCAACTTGTCCCCATGCAGATTACGTCCCCATGCCATCCTCCGTACAGCAGCTTGCAGAGCTGGTATTCTAGTCGTGATGAAAAAAAAAATCTATCAGTCTTTTCCATCCTAGTGCAAATGTACAACACCTAGCATTGTGTGCCTGAATATTGTTATATTATACTGTAAAACAGTAGATGTGGATGCAATACCCTGGCACCTTCTATGCTCAACTCAGTTTCATTATGTTTGCAAAAGGCAAATACAGATACATCAGTGTACTTTATTATAATGTCATATTCCTGACACTATAGTAAAAGTTGATTTGGTGTTTCCATTAGAAATCTCATTTTCAGAGGCTTATGATTCATCCATCTAAGTTTTTTCAGGATGAGATTTACCATACAGACCTCAGTCTACTTATAATTCCTCCCGTAAAAAATCGGTCAGTATTGGTTATCTACACATTTTAAATCCCATGAGCTGAAATGAATTGTTTTGTCCATGTTATTTCACATTTTAATATTAACAAGTATTTGTGTCCTTTATGATGATAAAAAGCGATTAAGGAATTTAAGTTAAAGTGTTCTTGCTTCCATATATATCACATTTTAACTGTTATTGTGTTCATGTGTTTTAACCAGAAGATTGAGAGCCCACTTGGGGAAACTGTAAAAATTCTTTAAGAATGAAGCAGCCACCTCAATTTTATCTGTGAATTTCAAAGCACTGAATGAAAAACTATGTTTAAGTTATAAATATGTTTTTCTCTCCCCTACTGCATCTGATGCACAGCAGCACAGACAGACATGCAACTGACATTCAGCCATTCTTTTTTTTTTCATCATCAAGAGCTTCTGATCTTTCATACCGTTGCAAGCTTTACAAACATGGCGATCTGAATGAGCATCTCAGTAACTGTTAAGCTTATGCAAGCAAATTCACTGTAAAACATCATTTATCTGTCTGTAGTCTTGTGTTGGATTGCCTTTTCCTATTTAGAGATGTATTTAAGCTCAAAGTTTAACAGATCATTGCACCGATAGTTTCACAAGGTTGTCATGAAAAACTTTGAACTGATTATTATTTTTATAAACACCTTCAGGTTTTTATCTAAGCTATATAGAAAACCTGTTATGAATGTTAAAAAAATATTTCAGCTATTTCATTTATTATGAGTATAGGCCTATTTCCAAAATATGCTTTAGACATAGAACACTGGCTATAGCAAAATATATATTTCAAGCATCCAGCACCTGGAGTGGAAATCAGAATCCCAGCCACTGGAGAACGGGGACATACTGGGACAGCAAGCTGCCAAGCACGCAGATAAGCACCAGCATGAAGTGAGAGTACTTTGCAATAAAACACTGAAGGACAACCGGTAGCGGAACTTTGAAAACTTAAATTCCATCCATTTTTAGACTTAAAAATCTACTGGAAATATCTACTTCTGGTTACACACTTAACAGAGGGAGGGCCCCCAAATATTACAGTTTACACAGTGCTCATCAGGATAAAGATGGCAACACTTAACTTTTTTAAAGTAGCCTTTTCATCTTCCATGGGAATGTCCTAATAATAGTTTGAATTATGTAAGAAAGGGAAGAGTTGAAGCTGTTCCAGTCTTGTATCAGTAATGATTAATTATTTTATTTGGCTGAGAAATTTTAACACTGAGACTTGAAATGTTTTACCATGGTTCTGTTTCTGAACTTTGGTACTGCCATCACTCCTTTGGAGAAATCAACCATCCATGGCCATCCTGTCTTCTGTAATAAAATGACTAGGCTAGCAGATGAGGAGAGAGCAATAGAAGTCATCTACCTTCATTTTAGCAAAGCTTTTAAGACAACAATCCAAAGCATCTTTGTTGGGATAATATGTCTAAGTAGGTGGACTACTAGAGACTTAAAAAGCCTTTTACTGTTTTGCTGTTGGGTCAGAATTATGCTTTTTTAATCTACCAAGCCAATAATGCTTGTTCATTTTAACATACCTAGAGAGCATAAAAGCATATACTATTTCTTATTCATATGGTATACAATAATTTTTAACTAGGTAGAAATCTAAGGAGTATAGAAGGGAACAAAGAGGAGTATTCAGAACAGAGTATCAACATTTCATCTATTTTCTGTGGAGCTGGAGAACAAACTGCTCTCCATAAAAAGACACATACCTCTTCAGAAAACAAGGTATTTAAGCATGCTAGCCATGCCTTCTTATCACAAGGGCATTACCAGTTTCACTTACTTGATTCAACATCTGACAGCAGGTAAATGAGGTAAGATAAAAATGGAAAAAGCTCTTCAATTTTAGTACAGCCACTCTGTCACATATTGCTCTATAATCCAATAGTGAAGGTTATAACATCTTTAACTAATTAACACAAAATATAAACAACACAATGTAAGGCCATTTTCTCTTCTGATAAGATGTAGCAGGTAGGAATCTGTCTAGTAATTAATTAGCAAAATGCTTGAGGAACAAAGGAAGAAACAAAAAAGTAACTACAACTTCAGGAGGACTGTTTGATGCCAGTTAGCAATACCTACATCAGCCTGCCTTAATGAACAGGTTGCAAGTTGAAGTTTATAATCTACTGCTTGCTTTGCTGTAGCAGTTTTTCCCATGTTAGTAGAAGTTTATAACAGTATAGCTAAGCAGAATAATTATTCTAATTTCCACATTTCCCAGGTTATCTGCTAAACCTTACCTAAGTCAGGAGGGGATATATTCATACGATAACAGGACGAGGTGGGTTCCTGTGAACTGTGCACCAATGTGCCACACTGCTGAGTTATCACAGAGGATTTCCCCATTTCTAAAATGAGAGGAAAACATCCTGTCTGGGCCATGTTCTCATAGTTAAGGAAACATATTAGTTTATTATTATTTAATTATTTATAAAATTCTGCAAGCATCCAGCTAGCTCTAAGACTGTTTATGGAAGTGTCAAATCAAGCAAATGAAAATGAGATTTGGAAAGTGTTGTCCAAATCACTTTTTTAGAAAGTCCTTTTCAGATGTGGTAATTGACCAGAGCAAATAAATAAATAAATAAATCACATAATGTACTCTGTTCCAGATTTTTATTGAATATCCCTTGTCAGACTTTAATGTAAAATAGTGGCAAAACAGTGCATGTTTAGCAGCAACAGTGGGTTTTTAAACATTAATGAAAGTGCAGAAGGCTAGCTTCAGAGAGTGCAATGAAACATTTAAAATTCTTTCTTTCACTTATTAATCTTGGGGATTTATCGAGGGCTTAAACATCTTAACCTAGAAAAATAATAGGGGAGCAGTGGCTGGTGTTTTTCCTGGTCAGAGATTAAAACAAAATGAAAGTCTGTTCTTGGACTTATTATTTTAACTCTGTTCTTTCTTGAGAAACTGAGAAAAGCTTAGCCTCAGTGGTTAGCCACACACCACATAAAAATAATAATAATAATAAAAAAGAAATTAATTGTGATCCTACCTATCCACAACCATAGAAAATAAAAATATGGAAATGGTTCAACACTGCAAGGCTGATAAAACTAATCCTGAAAACTCGGGTATCAAGTTAGAATCTGAAACAAAGCCTTGTGATTTTATGTGGCTATTTCTCCTGACTGTGGATCAGGTTTTAATAGTTTAGATATGCTTTAAGATTATTAGGATTTCAGCTAGTTTTCAAGAGAGAAACTAGGACACAGCTGATTTTTTCTTATCAAAATTCATTCATAACTAATGTTTTTGCTTCCTTTGTATATGAAATGAAATTGGTATAGTTACACAGCATCATTTAACTGAGAGAAAAAATATTTATTTATAGTTTTGGTTATGAGAGAATTCAGATTTACTATTTTGCTCCTGCTCAGTTTTCTCAGTGATCTTGTCTTTGCAAATAAAGTATTGCCTGTCTTTATGTTAGGTAAACTATTTTGTGAAGCAAAAAGAGGTTTTTTTGTTTGTTTTTGACAAAGCTGAAGAATATGTACTTTCCTATGACACCTAACATGCTAGCAGTTGACAGTGAAATGTTAGCTACTGAAATACGAATGAAGAAATGCATGTTTGATAAGGATTGCACAGCCATCTTAGTCCTATGTCCTTAAATACAGGTGTATTGGGAGCAAACGAAGGTTATAACCTTTACTTCCCATATAATAAATTATTCCAAAGGTACATTATGCACCCTATGACTTTTGGGAAATAAATAAAGAAAGAAAAATATCTTTGCTTCAGCTATAGCAGACAACCTATCCTTTCTTTCTCCTTAAGTATATGGATGACTACAATGGCACCAAGCATAGTACAAAAATTTCAATTAACACCTTTTCATCTGCTATCTTTTTCTTCCCAATGGCTGCATCAACAGACGAAGAGTAATTTAGGATGTTTTTGTTCTCTCTCATTTCAAAACAATCTTTCTTTAATTGGAATCACAGTTCTACCACCGTTAAAATGAGGTTTCAGAAAAAAAATCAAACTGCAAAATATAACAAAATCTGTAGCAAAAACTAAGGTTTTTGTCTACATTCCTATTCATAATTTAGGCTTAAAAATCAATATGCCACTTCTTATAGTGAAGCCTGGGAAAAGAGAGTTCAGATGGAAAAATCTTGTCATAGACTCTTGAACTGTAATTCTTTAGTTTCTCAACAGCATCCCACCAGAAAGCTAGTGGTGGTATAAAAATCCACCTTTCATCATTCAACAATTATTACAAGATGATTTACTGAGAACAGAAATAACAAGCAATTAGTTATCAAAAGGAGTAATAAGAAATTTCGTAGGTCCAGCTTCATGATCTTCCAGTATGAATACTTACTTTACTTTAAAAAAAATTAACTGTTCCTACAACTGCATCAAAAATGAAAGGCACAGTAAAGAATGGACTGTGAAGAAATCAGATCCAACACAGAGAAATTATCTTCTTATTCTGAATGCCCCTTTGAAGAGAGATAATGAAGTAGTCAACAGATTACAAAAATAATTTAAAAAACACGCTAAATATGTTAGTTTACAAAAAAAAAAATCTGTGAGATTAAAGAGACCTGACGGTATTTAGTGATCAAAACTTTTAAATCTACACTTACAATAATACTTCTAAAATAACATTATTTATTTGACCTTACAAAAAACAAATAATTTGCATGACATGTCAGTGTACTTACATACAATGAGATGCAATTTACTCATTTTCTCTATTTAATAATAAATGAACTAAGGACACAAGAAGAACTAAACCCGATCACTTCCATGGGTTTGTCTTTGTGGAAAAAAGCCATAATGCACCACTATTTCTAATTTTCTTAGAATGTATTGAACTGTGAAACTACTCTACACAGAAAATAAATAAATAAAATAAAATAAAAAGCTACTACCAAGTGTCCCACTTTCAAAATTTATTCTGCAATAGTAGAATTTAGAAATGCAAGGGATCCCAAATTGCCTTTTGCTTTCTCATATCTTCTCATTAAGACTGCTGTTATTACATTCAGGCTTTTTGCAATGAAATTACATTACTATTACATGATTAGTTCACTTCAACTGTCACAGACAGTAGGCTTTTTTTTTTTTCTTTTTCATGTTCACCATGAAAAAAAAACAAATTGTTTTCGAAGTTATTTCCAAATCTGCTCTCATTCACCTCTAAATCTCTCAAGTCAAGTCATGGCATGTTCTCATTTATTCCAAATTATCCTAGGTCAATTAAAAGACTCCTTTCTAGACTTCTCAGATCGTTGCTTGAGATCAAACTAAATCTCTAGACAAATTGTCTTGCCCTTAATACCAGAGTTTTTTTTAGATTAAAATAAAATGTCATACAGCAATCCATCAATGTGAGATAGAAATTATTACACTCAATCTCAAAATTCTCTCCCTGGCCTCAGTATTTCTTGGGTTTACTTAAGTATTCCAATGTTTGATGTTGTACTAATGATAATCATATCATTTTTCCATCAGACAAACATCACATCTCGTAGTTCTACATCTGAATTAATTCATTCTCCAACCAACCACATGCAAGGTAAGGAAAGGAAAAGATTTTTTTTTTCTACCCCCCCCCCCCCCCCATCCGTTTTTCTACCTGATACTGAAGACAAAATCTACTAGTCACCTCTGAGAACTACCATTTATATTTATGTTGTGAGCCATTTAATTTCAGCATTGATTTCCACTGGATATTGCCTCTGAGTTACAACAGTATTGCAGACTCCACTTGTCAAGTTAGAACCTTGTAAAGTTATCTCCCTACGCTTTACTTCATCATATATCCCATCTCTCAGATGCCAAAAAAAAAAAAAAAAAAAAAAGTCCCTGATAAATTTTCTTCAAAGAGAAAATTTTGTTTTCAGAAAGAGATGACAGATTCAGACCGATGGACTTCAAACATTCTCTGAACTGCCTGGCAGAAAAGGTGAAAATGTATGAAGGCTCCCTATGAGCCTTTTTTTTCCTAATAAATGAACAAGGAAAAGCAGAAAAAAAAAAAAAAAAAAAAAAATCTGTCTTTCTTAAACAGCTGCTTCTATGTTGTGCATTTCTGTCCTACTTTATCTAGACATTAGGAGCTTACCATGTCCTCTAAACCTGATGAAACAATGTGTTTTCTGAGAAGGAAAACTGCACTACAGAATTGAACTGATTATGTTCTTCCCTTAAAGATCACCAAAATATAAGACGCAATATTAAACATTACTTTTATTGACTGTTACACTATTAAGAAGGCTGCATCAACTGTACACAATCCTGTTTACAGGATTACAAATGCTGTTTTCCACATGAGGTATCTTCTAAACTTATTCTGGTTTAGGAAATCTAGAAAGATTGTAGCCTACGGCTTGAGATTTGTGCGGTCTCTGGAGCTACATAAAATAAAACAATATTAGAGGGAATCTAATTTCTATCTAAGAAGGCCAAACACAGCCATTGCTAAATACTGACATTTTGGTCATTTACACAGAGAGTAAATTAAAGTGATAATGTCACTACTTTGACAGTAACAATTTATGTTTTGTAAGCATGTTTTTTGCTGATTGTGTTCTTGCAGTAATTCTGAAACCACTTTCAGAACCATGTTTCACTCATTTCATTAAGGAACAGTGGTATAAATTAATCTATTTTAGTTCTTTTATCATGTAAAATTCTTTCCACAGTGATTAAAGATTATAAGGAAACATAAATAATGATCAGTCATTCATCCTAGAATGAATCTTGTTTCCTAGGCACTTTGAGCTTAAGCTTAGTAGCTATGTTTCAGTGCTGATTAAAAAGAACTTCTTTGCAGTATTTGGCATTCTGTGAAATAAAAGTATAGCTAAAGGAAAGACTTATTTTTTTTCCAGTTACTTTTTGTACTTTCACAAGCCATATGCATCCACTTGGCTTAAAGGTTGAAAATAATTAATCTCAGGTCTTTAATAATGATTAATATATTAAAGCAAGTGATAACATGAGATGAATCCCATTTATGAGTATAAGATATAGTATAAGTACTATATAGACACAGGGCAGTTCCAGTCTAAAAAGATGCATTCTTCTTGTTGGCCTTACTGTTTCCAATTTCTACTCATGTTCCCGTATCATCTGCCAGCATTAATCCACATTAAGTATCTTTCATTTAAAAGCTCTAATTAAGAAATGCTTTTCATTCATTAGCTGTCTTTATCTTGTTATCATTTCACCAACTAAGTAACAAAGAATTTTCTAGTTCTCACCATTTTTAAATGAAAAATATAATGAATTGAATAGTAGACTTTGTGTCTACCCATCCTTCTCATATGCCTCAGAAAGTTCATTAGCAATTTAATTCCTGTGATGTAGCCAAAGGTGACATGAAAAAGATCATAACAAGGTCATATTAATCATCAGTGCAGCTTTTTCTCAGGGGATCTACACCTTCACTTGTTCAAAGTATATAAATTATAAGCTGCCTCTACTATCTTTAACTGTCTGTAAAATTCAGAAAAGAGAGAACTAAAACAGAGCAAACAGTGAAATTGAGCCCATGACTTACAGAAGCTTTTGAAGATAGTGCAAGACTACCGTAACAAAAAGAATACAGAAGTTAAATGAAACAGTGATGCCGAAACTAGGATTATTTGGTGACAAAATGGTACATAATTTTGTGTTCATAATTTCAAAATCAACAGTAAGAGGCAAGCCTTAATAATTTTTTAATACATTGTGATTGAACCACCCTATTATTCAGAGACATCCTCATCTTACTGGTCCAGAGATCACAATTACCACATTTCTACAAGGTTTGTGAGCCTACATTGACAGAATTGGATTTCTGCTCTTTTCTATTATCTAAACTCATTCTTTTTATATTATTTCTTCTTTCTTCTTTGCCTTCTCTTTAAAGAAAATCAGATTTAGGCAGCAAAGAATGATTCCTTGCACTGCTGCTGTGCATCTGTCACTAAAGCAAGCTAAAAATCAACGCTTGTAACAGCCTGAGGCTACCATAAGTTTACGAGATCTTTGGCAGCCTTGCAACAGTACCTTCCATGATTCTGTTTCAGTATCATGCTATCAGTGAGTCCAGAAATAGAAGTTGTGCACTCCTTCATGCTACTTTCCTACACATGGATCTTTGCTATGTCCACTTTCATTAAAACTGGATGTAGACAGACAAGAACAACAGCTCTAGCACATCCAAAAACAACAGGTCTAGCACATCTACCTCAGCATTGTTGCCCTCCCCTCAGCATGACAGTTAATGCCATCTACATTATATGTTTAGTCAGAATTTTATTGAAATACTCTACTGCTATTACAATGGAAATATCACTTAAAGCTTTGCATTTCAGAGACTTTGATTTTTGCTTCTCTCTCATCTGTAAAGGTAACAAAAGGTGTGGTGGGTTGACCCTAGCCAACAACCAAACACCCAGACAGCCTCTTTCATACTCTCCCCTCCGATGAGATGAGGAGAAAACAGAAGAAAGGTAAGAAAATTAATGGAATGAGATAATGATAGCTTAATAAGGAAGCAAAAGCGGTGTGTGCAAGCAAACCAAATGGAGGAATTTACTTATTAGTACTGTTCAGTAGGCACATGTTTAGGCACTTACTAGAAAGTACAGCCTTAACACATGTAACTGTTTCTTGGGAAGACTCCATAACAATTATTATTCCTCCTCCTTTGAATTTTGCTGTGCAAATGTAAAGCACAGAACCATCCATGATGTTTTTAAGAAAAGTAACTCCATACCAGTCAGACCTAGTAAAAAGGATTAATGATTTTAAGACTGCTTGCTTTCTGTGGGAATAAGAACATAGAGACTAAACATTCTGAAGCTTGCATAAAATCTTAAATCTCTCCATTGAGAGAATAATGCAAACATCTTTGATTCTCTGACACTCTATATTTTTTCAAAATAAAACCTACTGCTTTCACACTTCAGACCTCATGTGGTGTCCTGGTTTCAGTTAGGACAGAGTTATTTTTCCTCCTAGTAGCTGGTAGAGTGCTATGTTTTGGATTAGGATGAGAAGAGTGCTGACAACATGCTGATGTTTTAATTGCTGCAGAGCAATGCTTACACTAAGCCAAGGACTTTTCAGCTCCTCGCTCTGTCCTGCCAGCGGGCAGGTTGAGGGTGCAGCAAGAGCTGGGAGGGGACAGACCCAGGACAGCTGACCCAAACTGGCCAAAGGGGTATTCCATACCATCTGATAGCATGCTGAACAATATATAGGGGTGGCTAGCCAGGGTGGGGGGCCAGCTGCTCGGGATTGGGCTGGGCATCGGTCAGCGGGTGGTGAGCAATTGCATTGTGCATCACTTGTTTGTACATATTATTATTATTATTATTATCTTAATAAACTGTATCTCAACCCACAGGCTTCACTTTCCCGTTTCTCTCCCCCATCCCGGAGAGGGAGGGTGGAGGGTGAGCGAACGGCTGTGTGGTGTTTAGCTGCCGGCCAGGTTAAACCACAACATGTGGATAAAACTTTTTCTTACAGGAAGGAGAAAGAATGACCAGTGGGACTTTCTGTCCCTGTTTAAAAAGAAGTCATGGGCATACTTGCAGATACCAACAACAGCTTCACCAGCAAATTCCCCAAACAGCTGAAACACTTTTCACCTTCCCACTGCTTGAAAAAAGTAAACAGGAGAGCAAGTGCAACAGCATGTTTTTATCACCTTAAACATTCTGTAATAGATGTTTAGTAAGATAATGCTAATAATTCCTCCCCAAAATACTTTGAATTTTGGGATGTAGATTGGTGTAACTATTCAACAGCAATGTCCCTCTTTGTTCTCAGTAGGGAAATTTCCAAGAAAAGCTGAGGAAGACTACATCTCTAGTCATAAAAGCTGTTTACCATCCCATTACATTCATTGGCACAATTCTTTACAATGCTGCTCTGCTCTTCTGATGTGCTCAGCCTCTACCTTGAAGAGCTGACATATGATGAAGAATCAAGAGGCTAGAAAATCACTCTGCAGTCTGAATTCTATAGCAGCTTTATAAGTGACTGTCACCCATCATAATCTTGATATGTTAGTTTTTCTCTATTTTTTCTTCCCCTCTCTTTTTCTCTTGAGATTTGACTAAGGAAAGCGATAGACCTCTATCAAGAGTAGCTAAAGTTTCTTGAAGAGGAACTTTCTGCAGCTTTTACCAACACTTTTCAGAGTTAGAAACAGGACTGATAAAAAAAGGGCTATATAGATAATTTCACTCACTTTGACATAATCCAAATGCACTAACTTAAAATGAAATTTTCATGTTTCCTCTGTCTCTGCTAGGAGAAAATGAATTCCTTCTGTTTTTAAACATGACTGCATTTAATTTCACCTGCATTAAGTGAAGTCTAAAAATATTTGAGACAACAAAGTGATGCCCCCATTATAGGTTTTACATTTCATTACTTTGAAACAGTAATATCTGTACATTTCTCTATATTAAGCTTATATTCAAGTATGCACTTTTTTTTTTCTGAACATCAACAACATCTGCCTGTTTTTTCTCACCTTAAATCTCTATTTCTGCAATCAAATGATGAATCCATAATTCACAACAGAACAGGTGATGAAGATTGCTTCCAGGAAAACCTCTAAGAAAAGCATAGGACTAGAATAGCATGGATCCCTTGAAATGTAGCTTCCAAGAGTGTCCTTAGCCATTCTGAGCACAGGTCACACTCTGCAATCAAGTTCAAGATTGATCATGATTTGATTGCTTAGTGTTAAGCTACCATAACATTAAGTACTGCTGTTGTAACGTGACAGAAACTCCACACAGCATTGATCTGTGTCTTTGTGACTTGGTGTCAGTGTTTGCATCTGTTATTCACACTGATGCTTGTTGGTAGTGTATTTTAGCTAGATCCAGTAGCCAATTGTCTTTGGAATGAAAAGAGCAATCTAATGGGAAAAGCTTCACTAGAGCTTCTGCTCAGCTACCAAGTCCATCTTGCATCTGAGATATGTTTTCAAGACATGTACAAAGCTGAAGAAAGCAGCTTTTCTTCCATCCTTTCTGGCAGTCTCAGTCCTCAGTCATCTGTCTGTCAGTCTCCTGCTTATGCTCACCCTCAGGGCAGTTCTCAGTCTCCCTAGCAGCTGCATTTTTCTGCTATGAGTAAAATCTTGTATCTCAACTATTAATCAGTTAGCTGCAGCTGAGAACTGGCTCTTCAGTCCCTCACTTGCTGTCATGGATTGAAGCACACTTCGCAACACACAGAATGGATGGAAATTAATTCCATTATAAGCAGACAAATCTGTAAATCCCCAGAAAATTTGTTGTCTTAGCTAAAACCTGATATATTGTTATTTTTCTTAAAGAAAGTTGTACATTTTTATTATCAGTTCACTTTGTACTTGAACAATGAAACAACACTTAGATATTTTCCATCCGGATCAACTGATTGTCAATAAATGATCAACTACTGTAATATTTTTCTCTGATATGTCAGCCTTTAAGATTATTTGGTTATTGTTTTGAAACTGTAGGTCTAAGCCATGTAACTCCTTACCATTTGCTTAGTGAAGACCCATCATTTGCAATCACATTAATATATTTTTCTTCTTTTATCCCTATTCTTACAAGAAATTCAGTAAAGTGGAAATGCCAGGGTGAATGAGGAAACTTTTTTTAAAAAAAATATTATTTGAAATATGTTTTAGATTTATTTATGCAGCTTTGCTTGCTTTAAAACAGATTATTTTTCAATTGTGTAAATACTTTTAGCCCTTAATGCTTAGTTATAGCACTTATATTCAGAACATCAGCTAACAGTTTCACTAAATGTGTCTGTACACCCACATTTTATTCTGCATGAAATTCTTTTTCCCTTTAGAAATCACCTTAGTTCCAGCTCTGCTCCTACCCATCCACTCTTGCACTAATCCATAGTGAACATACATTGTGCCAAAATTCTTCACAATTGTATAAAAGGAGAGATGAAGATAGAGATAGACTTTTCTCCTCATTCATGTCTCCAAATGACAGCATAATACAACTACTCCAACTTTTTAGCATTATCTGGGGAGTGGGACACGTGAAAGCAAGTACCTCTGAGAGAGCTGGGAAGTGTTTTCTCCTTGGTCTAACAAAGGAAATATTATAAGTTTTCAGCCCATACAATAAGAAGTTTTGGGTGTAAAGGCTGTTCCAATAGAAGAAAAAGTCTTTATAACCAAGAACATATGCTATTTTTCTACTCTCATTGTGCTCACTAAGGTCTCACAGAATGATTAATTTTAGACTATTTTTTTTTTTAGATTAATATAGTGAAATATGAATATTTCCATTCTAATGGGAAAAACAAACAAACAAACAAACAAAAACTTAGTGACAGTGGTTATTTTAGAGACTTGGAAAACTTTAGGTATAGCTAACTGAAATCATTTCTGATGACAACACAGCAATATGACCACTTATAAGAATTAAGGGCTTGTATTACAGGATTTCTAAGAGATTATTCTTACTGTATGATAGTGTACATGAAGGGATTAAACCTTGTTGCAAAATTCCAAACAATAAACTCTATTAAATCACATAATACAGAGGTCTAGTTAATTTGGTATTTTAGGGCATATTAAAACATTTTAGTGCTAGAATTTGCATTGTCATTTGTAGCATTTAAATATGGTGGGGGGTTTGGTATACTCTGAATTATATCTTAGAGTTAGGTAACAGCAACAAAATTTACCTTGTAGATGAAAGGGTTTTATGGGAAAAGGACATAGATGTCTATTCATTTGGACACAACAAATATCCATTAAAAAAATAAAAAGGCCTTCATGCCTTCTTAAGATGAAAAAGCATTCATGTAGATCTTTTTCTGTGTGTGAATCCAATATGGACATTACAAGTAATAAGACAGAGAGGGATAATTATTTATTATTATTTTTTTTTAATTTGAAAAATTGTATGTTCTACATAACATGCTCTAAAGTTCAGTTTCTTCCCATGGTCCACTTCCCAGTTCCCAAAACTTGAGGATTGAAACAATCTTTTAAATTTCTTCAACAATTTTCTTTGAGCTTCAATTACTTTTTTTTTTTTTTTTTTTTTTAATTAAAAATCCTCCACAACTCAGAAGCAATCTTGAGAAGGACTGAAAAGTTCAGTTTTTATAAAAACCTTTCAAAAAGGAATTATTAATTGGCTTGATTTTGCCTCAGAAAAAGGTTTCCCAAACTTTATCATTCTGTTTAACAACTGAATCATATTTGATAATTATTTTTGCAAACAAACAACACAAAGAAGGCAATCTCATTTTTGACCAAAGAAGTTTCTTAGTATTGGCTTACCTACACTTGTTTTAACTTTGATTTCAAAAGATTCCAGTGACATGTGAATGTAACTAATGCACAAATTTAATCAAATAAAACAAACCATTGTCTGAGCTGTTTTTCGTGACACACTTTAATTTTCATGAACACTAACACTGATTGAAATCCTGACTGTACTTGCCTTCAGAGAGACAGAAAGATCCTAACTCATTCAATGCAGGAAAACAAATGCTGGCTTTTTTGTTTTGCTTTGTTTTTCTAATAAGTAAAGGTTTCATATTAGCAGTGAATTTCTAATCAATGTAATATGATATAATCTCATTTCTTACTTAGAATAAGAAAAATACACAATCACTAGCAACTTCTTCTGAGAGCAAGTATAATTCATAATGAAAATTAATTTCATATTTCTATTTCCTATTCCTTACAAATAATAAATACTTGTAACACAAGGACAGATGTGTTTAATTTATTCTGTTATCAGATTAGAAAAACAAGCAAAATAGATGGAACAAAATCCACTGGGATAAAGGACACAATGCACAATCTTACACTCCTATTAGAATAACAAAAATGTGTAAATGGTATTCATGCTGAGAAAACTGGGAACACTCCTCAAACAGAATCCAGATGGAAGATGTTTGAGAATATTTTGAAACATAGTCTTCACATTCCAGTACTAAACCAAGAAATTACTTAAGAAATAAAAGCATGTTTTAAAAGCATGAAATTAGAGCTATGAAATTCCTTCAATACTAACATTTCCCATACGAAACATGCAAAAGAAAAAGAGTAACATTTTAAAATAACATGATGGATAGAATGGAACACATAAATATGTGCATATATATTTATGCAAATATTATTGGACTTCCTTATAATATAATTAATAAAAATTTTAAAGGTTTGGGAACTTTTTTGGAAGGCAAATATAGCAAACATTCATAACATAGTTGTGTCTTAACACATTTATTTATGTGTCTAATCCCATTTATTTAAGACCACAATTTTGTACCCCATATTAAAATTCAATTTCCTAGTGAAGTATTATCTTAGTATTGCAAGTTGATTTTTTTTTTTTTAATCAGTTTCCATTAGTATGTGGAAGATGTAAATATTTTCAAGGTACAACAGAAGTTAATCCACCTAAAACTGGAGACAATCCAAGGTAAACTAATCCAAGGTAAAACTGAAATTAATACAGAAGTCGAGTCCTACTCTGGTGATGAAAAATAGTTGTGAATTTTCAAAGACTTCGTAAGGGAAGCAGTCAGCTCACCTACTTTTTGATATCTAAAAAAATGAACTGCTTCTTCTCGTTATTAGGCTCCCTTCTTAGTCAAAGAAGAGAGACAAGCACTTTACAGCAACAATTTCACTCAGTCTAAAATAAATGTCTGAGAAATTAGATTAATATCTAGGGACAAATCTGTCTCTTAAGGTATTATCTGGATATGTCATCCATTACTTAGACTGGGTTCATAACTTCAATGGCAGATACAGTTATGTAAGGCTATGATAACCTTGTCTACTCAATAAGTTTAGAATATAAAAATCTCTCATTTTAGTTACATTACAATTTCTTTCAGTTGAGACAGAGAAGGAAGATATTTATTTATGTCTTTAGGCTGTATTTATTAAACAAATGCACCTCCTATCAGCCTTTGTTAAGTATTCCAAGATTTTATTAATCAACCTACCTTCCCATTTCAAGTGTTTTGGCCTGAATTGCAAACTGATGACAAGAAATGTCAGTTGTATCCTAGGCCTCTCATGTGACTATTTCCCTGTCTTTACTGGAAAAAAACCCTTCTCCTTATACAATCAAGAACAGTATGTGTGTATTCGTTTTTTCTCAACAGCATGACATTAGACTCTTCTACTTGTTTTGTGAAGATTTAGATCTTTCTTAGTTACTAGCAAACAAAAGGTCTGGAGATTCAGCAAATCTTAGATGGATTAGTGGTGCACACAATTATGGATTTTAAGCTTTGTTTCCTAAATAAATGAGAAATACACAATCATAACTTTTTATTATTATTATTTTGGGGGGTGGGGAGGGGGAATATCTGTTTCTCATTCCTTCTCTAACTCTGAAAAAAAACTTTTAAAAGCAGTCTCCAATTTCATTCAAACAGGTATCAGTGGGTCACAGTATCACAGAATCATCTAGGTTGGAAGAGACCTTCAAGATCACCTACTCCAACCTCTGACCTAATACTAACAAGTCCTCCACTAAACCATATCATTAAGCTCTAAATCTAAACGTCTTTTAAAGACCTCCAGGGATGGTGACTGAACCACTTCCCTGGGTGAATAAACCAGGGAAACCAGGGAAGAGCGTGAAAGCCCCACTCCCACAATTTATTCAGTTGAGTTTCCCACGTTTGGGAAATTGCAGGGGTCAACACACCCAGAGTGCTGCGGTTGAGCCTTGCCCTGGGAAAACCACCTGCCTGATCATGGTGTCTCTCAGATATTCAGTTCTTACAAATTTTGTGAAAACAAGTGGAAAAATAGAGATTCTGTACAAATTTCTGTAAAATTTTTTTCCAAGGAAGGTTTTAACATGAATTTAACTTTGTGCATATATCAAATAAATAAATTTTAAAAAAGAGCTAATATTGGCATTCTTCAGAGATCATACACTCATTTAATCCCTCATCAAATATATACATATCTCTGGTCTCATCTGTGAAATCTTATCTCCAGTTAGCAGGGAGAGGCTACTAAAGACTGAAGATGATTTACTTATTAGCAATGATGATGAATTTGAATGTCTCAACAGAAATACTGAGATTAGATGCTTATTCTCCATTTTTTTTTTTGTAGTGACAAAGTTGAAAAGTAAACTTGATGCCTTAAAATGTACTGATGAACTTGTGAGATATAGCTCCAAACTCCCAATTACCTTTACAAACACAGCATTCTGTCTTCCATTCATGTTAAAACTCCTATTTCCAAATATACACAGACAATGCAAATACTTCTATCATATGCATATTTTTTTATGTTTGAAATTACAGCATACTGAATAAGATAACACTACCATGTTGTTTTGGGTAAATGAGATACAAAAGACTAAAGGAATCAGAACAAGAACACCATTAGAAACAAGAGGATATAGAATTTGGGATCTGTGGCTCATATTTTTTTCAAAGATAGATTTATAGAAAATGGAATAAACTGAACAGAGGATGTTTTTTTACCCCTTAAAATGTCATTTCATTCATATCTGAATTATAATTGCATAGAATTGAAGACTCAAGCAAATGGTTAATGATTTAATTTAAAAACTCTTCACTATGAAATTAACAAATATAATTTAATTGCAATTTCTTGCATGATTAATAGGCTAGATTTTTGTTCTTAATTTCATCATGCAGTCTGTTAAATATGGCCTTTTTGTTAAATTATTTTAATTTCCTGTGAGATCAAGCTGCTATTGCATGCAGATTGTGTTATCTAACACCTCATATTCTTATTTCTAATTTTCATATCTATTTGATTAATGGTTTACTTTGATCAGTCTTATGCACTAGGAAGACACAAGCTGATAGTCTTTACGCCCTCAGCTAGAACTGTTTGGACAAAGGGAGCACAATGATATGATGCAGAATACAGAACTATGTTGATGTAAAATAAGTGCATTATAAAATCTTGACTACTACCAAAAGCCATTCTGGTTTTAATTTTAATAGCAAAATAAAACCCACAAGCAGATAATGAGTCATTGGCACATGTATTGCTAGGTATTTTGCAAAGTAAGAAAGTATTTGGGGGATTTAGTGATTAGATTTTTTTTTTCTCCATGGATATTTATGTTTAAAGGTGTTATGGTTATGGAGCCATATGCATTGCCCCGCAGTCTTATCTTCAAGATTCATTATTATACATGCAAAAACTACTAGATGGTAAAGCCACCGATCTACATAAGCCATGCTGCAAGGCAAGGAATTTATTGCAGCCCATCAAAATGTGAAAATCAGCTATGAAAATAAGCAAATCCCTAAGATCTTGAAGGTTTCTAAGAAGCTGCTATGGGTGGATACACTGATGGGAGTGTTCTTATTGGTGTCACGTTTATAAGCATGAACCCAAGCAAAGGCAGGGTAGGCATCAAGCTGGGAACTCCAGTTCTTCGTGCAATGTCTGTTGCAATACAAGCATCTACTTGCATACCTTGGCTATTCTGGACAGTTCTAAGTCTATAATACAACATCATGCAAGTATACGAACCTCATAATTTGCTGTAGTAGAGTCTATACAGTGTTTCCCCACACAGTCACGCTGACCGTGCTCTGCTTTCTCAAAGAATTTTACACATTTGGGCATGGGAGTTACAGAGTGATACCTGATCAGGAAGTTTGTTTGTTTGTTTTGATAGATTGATATGAGAGTTATAACTTTCACTTCAGGAAAAGCCTCTGCTGTATAATCTTATCAGTGTTACTGCCATTGACACCTCCTAAAAGAGATGGAAATTGGTATAGAGGAACAAAATACATACACCTAGAAAAGAGACAGGAAAGTAATACTGTTAATGGAGCAGCAATGCTTGCTTTTTCCTTCTGTTTTTACTCATCAGCTAGTGCCCAACAAATGTCTGTGAAAGGAAAAGTGCTTAAAAATCTTTACATATGTTCATTTTTATTAATCTAAACATATTTCATATAAGTGAATATTTGACTTTTCTAGGTTGAATTATATATATATATATTTATTCAAATTTTAAATGCAGTTATAAACATTTGACTTTTCCATTTTACTATAATATATTAAAATTACTTATTTAACAGAAACTTTTTCAGCTCTTTGAAAAATTTGGAAATCCATTTGCTTACTGAAAATATTTCAAGTATTCATCTTTTTCTACAATATCCTTCAATATCTCATGAAATTATTATTTAAGTGATTTAAGACTGAAAAAGCATTTTCTAACAAAATGTCAAATAATATGAACAGAGACTGGTAACAAACACGGCTAATCTAGGTTTATACTCTCCAATATAGTGGATACAGTCCAAGCAATTCTCTTCTAATTTACCTTTTAATTTACTTAAGCCCCTCTCACATAATCTTACACAATCTCTAACTTTTATTATTGCCAGACACATGCAAGCAGCTGCTCCAGATCATCTAGCTTTAGACAATTTCTAAATTTCTTATAAATGCCATAATAATAAGCTCAATGTTAAACTGTAAGAGCTTGAACCTCATTCCATTAGCAATTTTCTAAATGCATACTGTGTACATATTCCTGAGAAATAGCTGCAAATTACTCATTGTAGGCAGGGAAACAAATAGCAGGTGTGCTGAACTGCAAAGTTCTAGAGTGGTTAACTATGACAAGTGTGGCTAGTAACTGAATTTCTACTCTCTCCACAAAATCTGACTTTGCATTATATTTGATAATGTATGTTTTACACTGTGCATTTACCTAATTTAAAAAGCCTCACAAAATATGATGCCCTTAAGGCAGAAACAGGTAGTGTGGAATTTTGATAGTCCTTTAATATTACTTTAGCATTTGATGCTGATATGCTTAAGATACACAAGCAGTATGAGACCAATATGCATTTTGTGGACTAAATAAAGTTTCCACTTTTTATACAAAAAGCAAAAGGAAGTAGGTGTTCTGCCAGACATTTGACAACTGTACTTTACTCTGTGCTGTGGGCTCTCATCATAGGTAAAAATAAATGTGCCAGAGAGATGCAGAACTGAGCTCTAACATTTGTGGTCCCTTCAGCTAGGCTGAAACTAGACAGCCAGGTTTCCTAAAGTTTTCACAAAAAACAATTCATTCTAATAATTCAATTTAATCAACTAAAAACTACAGTTTTGTAGTTTCTGTAAAAAGCAGGTCATATTTTTGAGATTTGAACAAAACAACAGCTTGTCAAGTCAGTTCAAATGAATTAGCAAAACTTAAGTTTACATCCGAAGCAACTTACAGAAACCTCCATATTCCAGATGCACCATATCTTTCCAGTAACCATTTTCTGAGGACCCAGTCCAGGACTGCCATATGTCGGCATAGCTCATGACGGAAAGAGAAAGATATGCAACAGAAGAAAAAAAATACACACATTTTGCAGTGAAAACTAAAGATGCATGCTTCATTGCACAAATAACATATATATACATACTCAATTTTTTACTTTTATGTTTTACTTGATGCAATTGCAAATTATGCTCTTATGCAAAGAGAATTAGGAGGTTATGAATGCATAGGATGATATGTCCTTTAGAACAGGATTTGTAAAATCATGGTTCACAATATGCAATAGGATTTTCTTTTCTATTGAAAGACATGGAAAAAAAGTTAAATAAAGGTATCCAGGGGTTTAGAGACATTTACTGTGTCAGATTATTCAATAGAAAAGGGCTCTACTGCATTATTACTTTTTTTCACCATTGGGGAGACCACATATGCATCGTATTTTTTCTTGTTTGTATTTTTCATACAAAATAGCTTTTGAAATTTGGTAGGTATTAAAGTAAGGAATCTAATTCTAAATGTAACTCCAAAATTTCTTGAAGCTCAGATATGCACTGCATTGGGGGAATTACACATTTATTAATTTATGCTCATTCCTTTTTTTTTTTTTTTTTTTTTTGCACTTAAATTTTCTTCTTAGTTCTTTTCTGTGACTTGATCAAGCAGGGCTTTTTTTTTTTCTTTTTCTTTTTCTTTTTTTTTCTTTTAATAAAAAAGCTATTGCAGTCCACAACTCTTCATGACAATTAGCAAACTAGAGTGTGTGCTACGAAAAGCTTACATAGCCTGCCAATAAAATCTTAACAATGCAAAATCCTGTGTGCTTTTGACATTTGATGTTTGTGTTGGGGTATAAGTGGTGTCTCAGTAAAACAACCATATAGCACTTGGAGTCTTCCAAATGAAGCTCTGTAAAACACCTAAAAGTTTGTCATCTTGTGTCTGATTACAGGTTCCAACATGCAGTTTTACATTACAGAAAGTGTGACATTGTCCTAACATGTACTGAAATGGTTTCAGTCACATCAGAGCTACAAAGATGTACCAGATGCAAGGCAACGCAGTAGACAATGGTAGCATATCTCCCGCCCTACACTTTCTCCATATGCCCTTGCCTGAAATAAAGTCTTATGCACATCAGCAGCTGTAAGTAGTGGTTATATTTCTACAAAAAATGGTGTAACAGAATAGAACATACCTGTGTATATTATAAATTCCCCTTCATGATGGGTGCCCTTGAGACTTCCCAAGAAGCAGTCAGAGATTCCCATGTTTTCCAGGACAGGTGATGGCCAAATGTGGGGAACATACAAGACTCCTCACTGAACACCTGCAACTGAGAAGCTATTGAGACCAGTTAAATCACTGATGTTTATCATACCTCACATAGTGACTAATGGAATGTGAATACTTTACAAAGGGT
Source organism: Heteronetta atricapilla (assembly GCA_011075105.1). NCBI lineage: Eukaryota > Metazoa > Chordata > Aves > Anseriformes > Anatidae > Heteronetta > Heteronetta atricapilla. The sequence continues at coordinate 59,212,967 of CM021734.1, forward strand.
TTACACTGTTGAAGCAACTGGATAATAGGAACCACAAAACTGAGAGAGAGAGAGACTGAAAAGTCAAACAAGCATGAATTGTCAGTCATCACTCACATAAAATTACATATAATTACTCATTGTATACACAGGAGGGAATCACTCTGAAAGTGATAGAACCTGGATTAATAAGAGAAATTGAATTGTTGGAATGAATGTTTCTTTACGATTTGTGCCTTCAAAGACCTCTTGTATGCCTGTGAAGTATCCATGCTCAAGTTGTAATTTCTACTTTTATTTTATTTTTTATTTTTTTGACTCATTTCTGGCCAAGCAGCCAAACTAAAGACCTAAAGCTTCTTGTAAGGGTCCCAATGTGAAAAGCAAGCATTCAGAACGTCTCTTGACACCAAAATCTTTCAAGAACCATGCTCCAACGGAGTGTCACATTTGCACCCTGGAGTACATTGCCTGTGGAGTTCTGGAAATCTAACCAGACACAGCCAGGGACACAAAGATTGGGTCCATTTTGAGTGGACTGATCAATCACAGTGCTGCGAGTTAGAGGACAAACACATGAGCAGGTTACAGAGAGAAACAGCTCTGTTAGACCATTGAGGTGACAGTGACCTTCTTTCCTCTGTTTGACTTTTCTCAGTGCTTTCCTTTCCTGAGGTCACTGGAAACCTGCAGTATCTGATTTACTCTGTTGCTTAACAGATGTGCTCTGCTGGCAGCGTTCATGGTCGGAGTGCCATTCTTGGCTGTTGCACCAAAAAATAAGGTAATTCTCTTCTCACCCTATATAGGTATATTTTAAATTGTCTTTCAGGTATCTCTATTACTGTTATTATATAAATAAAATTTACCAAGAGAGTTGTATCAAAAATATTTTGAAAGTTTAAAATAACAAATAGCTGTTAATCATAAATATCATACAAAAAAAAAAATAGACTGTCATTTTAATCATCTTCATTTGATCATTTACAGTTGAAAGAAGAGAAAGAAATTTGGTCCTTACCTCCTGCAGAGAGAAATAAAGTCAGATCTCCTTTGTCTTGAATCACTGATCAAAACGTTTTCTCCTAACACTTAAAACAAAGGTTGTTTGTTTGTTTGTTTTCATTGTTGTTGTTTTTTCTGTGGAGTTTCTTTAGTAAGGATGTGGCCACCTCAGTCAGCCACTGCAACAGAACAGGCCTCGTGTGAACAGCCCTCGTGTCCTGCTCCCAGATGGATGAAGACAGTCAACAACTGGCCATGGGGTTGCACATCTCAGGTTCACAGAGGCCAATGATCAGGCACAGAGGCCTGTGCCTGCTTCTCCTAGCTGATTTACTCTACATCTCATGTGGGATTTTTGGATTATTGTTCTGAGGTACTTAACCATCTTCACTGTCTGTACTGGCACAGTGGGTGCCTAATGTAGACAGTGCAATTTTAAGAGATTGCAATAATTGAGTTGGGGGAATTAATTAAGATGCTTCAGATTTTGCCCTGGGCCTGCCAAACAACTGTCAGATTCAACTGACTTTTTAATACTGTTGCTTTTTGTTAAGGCAATAAAATGCAATCAAACAAAATAACCAGTACACTATAAAATGAAAGAAACGACTTTCAGATCCTGTTCAGTGAGGCTAGTCAAAGCTTAGACTCTAGTCATAGATTTATAAACAAATGAAATAAAATCACATCCATCATTAGAAGTATTCTTATTTCCTGATAGTTATCACATCCTTTTAGAGACAAGCTATTGTCATGTCTACATTTTAGTAGAACTTACACAGTAAATTGGTAAGAAAAATATATCTAGTCTTAGATTTACATACTGCAATATTCTCCAGCATTTTTCTTTTGCTTATCTATCTCCTCTATTTAGCTAATTTCCTGCTGAGCTTCTCTCATCTATCCAGTTCAAGTTGCAGGGAGACCAAAAGAGAATCAAATTCATCCACTTTACATGTCTTGAGGCCAAATATATGCTTGAATGGGGTGCAAAATATGTTGAAAGACTGTGGTTTGTTGCTCACGACTTTTTTTTTCCCTTCTTCGTTTCATTAAAAGTTACTAAAATGAATGTTAAAGGATGCATCTTAGAGGCATTAAGCACGCTGCTTCACTTTGAGTAAATTCTCTTAGCAACTGGGAAGCACAAAGAGACAGCAAAAGAGCACAACTGATTCTCTAAATGAAATGTCACATAAATGTACAAAACCCCTCAATTTCAAAACTAAAAGATAATAATAAATAGACTAGCTTGTATTCATGGAAGATTATTATAAGAAAAAGTCTTTCTTTGACTCAGCCCTCTGTTACAAATAACCTGCTACGCCACACACAAGAAGATTAACAGATGCACAGGTTACATCTAGATCTTAATAGTAATAGACATCTTCTGTGTTACAGCCTTCAGGGAAAAAGTGTTTGTTGCCATTGTCTTTGGATCTTCTGTTACAATTAAATCTATCTTTACAGTATGTGAAAAAGTAAACCATGAGTATGACTATCGGTTTTGGAAAATTTGTTTGTTAATTTTTCACCTGAAAATATAAATGAATCTTAATGTATGTTTTGTTTTGTTTGATGCAGACACAAAACCTCCAAATTGAAAGGTATTATAAGCAAGGGAACTTGTCAGGAAAACTTGTCAGGAAAAAATAAAAAATAAAATAAAATCACTCAGAGATATCACACTAGCAGTGTTGAGCAGTGCAGCTCTGAGCTCTTTCCCTTCCTTGACCACTCTCCCTGACTCTGCAAGAAGCAAGTGGACAGTCACTCAGAGTAAGAAAATACTCAAACTCTTAAAAATCAGACAGGCTTAATTTCACCGGGAAGACAAGAATTAATACACACTTTCACCAGCTATGCAAATATCCTGTTTTACAGCCAAAAAGGCTAAATATTTCCTGCTAGACAGTAAACAAAAATTAACAAGATCAGACTTTAAAAAGGAATTAATACAAAGGATTTCTCTTCATTTCCACTTTCCTAAAATATGTGTATTTTACAAGGACATCAGGATATTCAAAGGACTACAAACACACTTATGGAGAAAATACAGCCAAGTATAGAAAACAGTAAGAATTATGATTTTTAGTCAATTTCTAGTAGTAATCTCCCCCCACATTCAAACAGGTATCATCTAAACGAAAGTAATGTTGTAGAAGTTGATCAAATGAGGTGAGAAAGAGAAAATTTAAATGGAAACTTTACAGAACATGTGAACGCTTGAAGTAACGAAAATTTAGTAAGCATGTAGTCACCATTCTATATGAAACTGTGAAGACATTCTTGAACCTTTGTCTAGAAAGAAAATTACAATTGAAAACTATTTCTAAGCAATGAAACCTAATTTTAAATATTATGTGACACTGAGGTCTGACCCAATGTTTTTTTTAAACCCATTCCTTTTTGACAAGACAGTTCAAGAGTGTTTTTCTGTTGCTAGATGAAATATCTAGGAAAAATACTATAATGGTATGTACACATCTTACAGCCTGCATTTCTCCTTTCATTTTGGCATGCCTTCTTCACACAACATGCTTGTGAACAACAGAATGAGACGAGATGACAAAATAGCTTGCAAGGCTATTACAGGCTAAGAAATGTGAAGGAATGGCATCTATCTTGTGGTTTATGCTGCTGCCAAATCACTGCAGTATCTCAACATGTCCTCTGACTTCTTTTAACTCAAATACTCTGTCTTGAAAGCATATATAAATTTAAATTAAAATGGAGTTTTCCTTTGTAGTGAACATGCATGTAAATAGTACCAATAAACATCTGCAAAGTATGCAGATGAAATACATAAAGAAACCACAGAAAAAAAGTCATATTTTTCAGTGCTGTTACTCTCTTTCATTATTCAATTTCTTTTTTTGTTTTGTTTTGTTTTGTTTTGTTTTTTCAATGCCTTTCAAAATAGAACTTTAAATGCACTGGCTGTTGGTTCAGTTGATTCTGTTGGCTATTTCATGTCAACCTATTCTTGCATATAATAAAGACTGAAGTATGTCAGTCTTGATTTCATTTTTAGCACACCTACTCTGTGGCTAAGATTTGGCAAGAGAGTGATCAGGTGTGATCATAAAAATCTTCATAATTTGGGGCTCCATTTTCTTGCTTAAAAGCATGATATTTCTTCTTTTTATAATACATCTTCTCAATTTTCAAGAATTTGCCTCTCAATCAATGGAAATCAATGCAACAAGCAATGAAATTCTGTATTTATACTTTTGTATTTACCTTATGTTTTAAGCTAATACCTATGTTAGTGCTGTACAATTCAACAAAGAAATCATGTAGAATTCTACAAAACTTATTTTTCTTTTCAATATACCAAGGCTTCTTTATTGAAACAATGATTTTCTTCCTCATTCCCCCTTTCTCCTTTGCCTTCCTCAAACATACATTAAGCTATGAAAGCAACACCAAGCACATCTGAAATTGTAGATTGGTCATATGATTGCATATGGCTTAAGACAGGTAACAGTTTTCTGTTTATCCTTAGAAACTGGTGAAAATCCTAGTTTTGAGTTTTATGGATTGTAAAAAAAAATAAATCAAAAGTTTACAGAAGGAGAACAGAATATCTCCTGTTGCTGTTAGATAAACGCACGTTTGAATAATTGTTGCAGACATGCATAGTGTAACATTCATGGTGTTCTGGTAAATGCTGTATAGTGTCAATCTGAAAAGTAAAAATTCATACAGAAGTCAGAATAAAAAACTTCAGGCCTTGAAGAATCAAGACGCAAGCTTTTTCTAGAAAAAAAAAAGCCATTTTAAGCATCAGTAAAAAACAACAACAACAACAAAAAAAGCATGAAGGATTTTTGTGTTTATTTCTTTGTTAAAGAGAACAGGGTCAATAAATGTGTTCCAATATCATCACAAAACTAGAAATTTCTTAAACAAAGCTACACTAGGAAAAAAAAGAAAAAAAAAATAAAAGGTTAAACTTGTGGCAGTTAATGCATTCTAACTAAAGTTATAAAACTCTGTCCTTGCTTACCAGATCTCACTTTATCTTTAGAGATTTAGCATGAATATCACATGAAAACAAACAAAACCAAAGCACTTTATAAACTCTTGCCCAGATTTATGTTGTTTTATATATTCCATTTCCACTGTGACTTTACATTAAAGAATTAAAATGGGATGCTTTAGTTCATATCGTAACATGAAGTAGTCCTTTCTTGTAGACATAACACTAAAGTATATTTATTCAAATACATTTTCCATTAACTTAAATGTGCTCAGGATAAGATCCTGAGTGAAATTTGAGAGAGATTGTTGCTGTCTTTTTATTTTTTAAGGTGAACTCAAATATATAATGCAAAACTGTATGAGAAATACTGTTCAATCAGAGATACTTAAAAAATGTCTGTTTTTACTGAAAGTCTGAAAAACTTAGAAATCCAGAGGAAAAGAAAAAAAATCAGTGAACTGAAATACTGTGCTTCACTGTCAGTGGGCAAAGTGAAAAAATAAAAGCATCAGATTATATCAGAAACTGTGAGGAAGTGCCTCTGGTCCCAAGCTAACTTGTACAAAATTAGTTCAGGAGCTAAACATTTTTTCCTCTATTTCCTTGCCCTTTGAGATGCCAAATCATTTTTACTAGTAATATCAACTAGCATGGCCAGCCTCAGAAATGTTAGCATTTCTCATATAAGCACCCAAGTGGGGAAGAGTCCATCACTACTGGCAGGCACATCTTTTTGATAATACGTTATCACTTTCAGAGAGAAGCTCCTATGCTCTCATGTTCTTAATTAATTATGTAATTAATTAATTTTTGAGGAAGAGTTGTCTAAACTATTTTGCCTTTGCCTAGAATAGTGTTCTAGGTTTACTAAATGCCCAGAACAAGAAAACACAAGCATACTAAATGCTTGTAAGTACTTTTATTTTTTTTTTCCCAAATAATTTTGCAAGGAGATCACAGGATGTATAATATGTTCACATCTAATCTGATTTTAATTAATGTCTCTGTTAATTTCAGGTGGAAAATATTGGCACTTGCAATATATTTCATGTTCACTTTATTTTAATATTGTATTTGGTAAGCATCTAGCTCATTAATTTCAAGCAGTTTTATGAAACTAAACCACCAGAATTTGTCCCAAGCATATTTTAAACTTTTGTATATAAGTAAAATAAAGGTTATAATAAAAAATATTTTCAAAATTTTTGAAAAAAAAACAATACATCTGGTATGGAAAATAATACACTGTATATCTTTTCATGATATAAAAGCATGTTTTTATAGTAGAGTTTCTAACAGAGAAATAGTAATTCCTCAAAGTTATTCACTAACAGCTGACTGCATTTTGTAAACCAATAATTTTTCTTGATATAGTCAATAATAATTTGATGCTGTTTGGACATACATACGTACTTCTAGCTACTAAAACCAAACAAAGCCAATCATACACTAGACCTTGTATTTTAAAAATGTGGAATAGCTCTGTTAGGAAATAAAGGTTATAAACAGTTTAAAATACTATTTTCAAAAGGTTTTTTTATTATTTAAAAATATAAATATAAATAACATTACAAAGCAAAACTTGAACAAAGGCTATAGAGAAAATCACATCACTTTCTATTTGCTCTGAGTGTCTTCACCTTGTAATAAAGAATATTGGACAGAATTCTAATATAACTTCATTTGAAGATAACCGCAGGCACTTTTTATCTATCTTGTTTGTGACTTCAGTCTGGTTATGGGAAATTCATTCACGTTTTACCTCAAAGCACCTGCTAATTTGGATCGAGAAAGAATATAAATTGTATAATTATTCCCTTTATAACATTTACACGCTGAATAGCATCCACAGTGTAATGGAGAGCAATGATTAGGGTTTCCATACTTTACAAGTGATTTTTTTTTCACTTCAAAATAGCAAATAGCAATTTCAGTGTGAAGAGTAGAAGGGTGAATAAGGCCAATGACCAGTAATAAAAATTTTGCCCAAACAGATATATTTTTGTTAAGAAACTTCAACAGTCAAACAAGGCAACTCCTAACCATCTGCTGCTGCTGATGTTAACAGTGATTAATTGTGTAACTCAACTTTATTCTGTTTCAAGTATCTGTCATGGCATCTCAGAGCACTGGAGGGCACTTTTGGTGGGGATTTCTAAAATCTAAAAGAATGAATGAAGAAATATAAATAGCAAGCTGTCCTCTAGGAAAGCTATAGTTACTCTGAGTTGTCATGAGTTTTCTTTTGGATACACAAATCCAATGCAATCTTGCCTTAATTAAGGTCCCTGCCTTAATCTCAGCTGTTGTGACTAATTTAAATCCTTTACCATCCATTTTAAGGAACAAAACTCTATGTAAACTACCATTTAACAGATTGCCATCATTATAGCACTACCTGTGATTTCAACCATTTGATGCAAATAAGGATATTGGTTAAACACAAGAAATAGGATTATGACCTATTCTTTGTACCTATGTAGTTTATACACCTCTGTAACAAATTCTGATACTTTAACATTTAATGACAAGAATCCAACTCCTGCTGATTTTGTCAGCCACCTACTATGCAGTCATCTGACTCAAGACACAAATATACAATATAGGAAATTCACAGAAACTAAACATAATTAACTAAATAGTGCCTTTGCAGTGTTAACACACACAGAGATACTAAACAATTCAGAAATACCTACCCAAACAAATAATAAGGTAGCCTTCATTTCTTTTCAGCCAAAACCAAAATCATTATGAATGTTGGGCTTCTGTACCTTATTACAACTGGGGATTCTTAGGAAGCCAAATGTGCTTCTGTGACCTTTTTCCAGCACCTTGAAGCCAAAATGTGCAGGCTTGGAAGCAGAAGAACTCCATTTTACCTCTTTTCTTGTTTGTCTCTATGTATGCCCACCACCTCCAGCTAAAAAGCAGGGCAACTGAACACCACAGTCCACCCTGAATCCCAGGGTCATTCACACCATGACCTCTTTCCCTCTGAAGGAAAATTACTGTCTGTGGGAGTGGGGGAACTGGTGGTCAGCATACGTGAGGCCAGGACAGAGATCCAGAAACCAGGAACTCCAGAACCAGGCTCTTCACTGCAGACCTACTACTGGCAGGCATTCAGGGGAGTGGAGGAACAGTGCTTCACAACCAAATCCAGAACTTCTCTGCAAGTATGCTTTGAAAGCACAGCTGTTTCACATTGCCAGGCAATTGCTGTAGACTCATACAAAATATTCATGTATAATTTATCATTTTTGAGTGCTCGTTATTTTTTCCCAGTCTTTTGATGCTAACAAACAGCCCCTTGCTTTCTACATGTTCTCGTATGTGCTGGACTTTTTTGCCTTTCTGCTGTGTGGATGTAAGCATGCTTGTTTTTATGCTACACACACATTCCACTTTTACCTCCATTATCTTTATGCAACACATTCTTTTCTGTTTTTCTGACTGTTAAGAAAACATGTCCACCGTCTTAGCAGTTCCCTGGAACAGTGTTTTGTTTGCTAATGAACTGAGTGTGATGAGCTAGATGAATAGCCTCCTCCACTATCAGATCGTACTCTGGACCTTCATGACAGTTCCTTATCAACAGTACCAATTACCAATTAATCCCTAATTCTGTCTTCTTTGTCTGCCCACATTTCACAACACTTAGCCAGTTGTCACAACATCCTAACAAAAGCCTTTACTGACTGCTCACGTTTTTGATACATAATCTTTTCACAACAGATTATTTCTACATGTTTCATCCTCATACATGAGAATATGCTAAGTATGGTCACTGCTCCTCTGCTACAACAGCGTGTCCACTACTGTCCCTGTTACTTTTGGAAGCTAGAACAGTGATCACCTCACGCAAGCTACAGCAGTCAGTAAACTGAAATTAAAACTTTCAGGAAACTTTTATTATACATAAAGCAAAACTGTGATTTTGCTGCTATTGAAATATTTAATGTCATGGATACATATAGATATATATTGACATGGAACTGGGAACTCTACAACACTACACTTTGCTTTTCTAGCCTAGCACATGGGGTCATATGTATTCCTACACTTGGGCTTGGTAGTTCTGAAGGTCCTTTGAGCGTTCAGCAATTCAAAGCTTACAGGTAGAAGACTTAGAAGGAAGCAAATTTGTACACCAAAATAGGGCTATTTTGTTTACATTCATTTCAAGGGATCCTGGAACATTTACCTTAGGTTATTTTTTCTCTAAACTTTCCAGGGTAATTTTATTCAGCAGTAAAATAAACAAACAAAAACCCCTCCTCCATATCCTGTGGAACAGGTATAAGGTAAGAAATTGGTTGAACTTGAGAAGGAGTTTCCATGCAGTTCTATTTATTCCATCTTGTTGTTGTTGTTGTTCATTTGTTTGTACCAAGTAAAGTTCAAAGGCTTCTAAAAATTCTGAGGTAATATTTGTCTAAGGTGCTTTATGCATTTAATGCTGCATCTTTGCTCAAATGACTATGACAATATAAAACATGTTTTGTTTTGTTTAATAAATAAAAGCTTTCTGTACCCCTTTTTTTTTCCATGAAAGGCAGATGGTGGGTTAATACATAAAACATACAAAAATGTCTCAGAGTGTACTTTCTGGTTATGCTTAGTATGCAGGCTCTTTAAATTGTTTTTATAAAAGCCTTTAGATCTTTCTCTTCTTATCTTTTCTCCATCAACAAAAGGTACATGTAGTAAAAGACAAAACAGAAATTTAAAATCTATGCTCTCTAGCATCTCATTTTGTTTTTAGCAGCATCACCCAGGCCCAAGTGACAAAAATCTAGATCAAATCATTAGGAGTCACTCCTGTTCTTTTTTAATTAAATATAAAACAAAGTTTTAGAGCAGCAACAACAAAAATTAAAACAAGGACATTGAAGAGAGATCACATAGAAGCATTAAGCTTCATACTTCCCATTTCAAAAATATTCCATTTATCAGCTCTTCGTGTTAAATTAAATCTACATATTGTAATATGTATACACCCATTGCTTTGCAAGCATCTGTCTAGGCAGAACTTGTAATTGCAAAACACTGGGTCTATACAAGGCAGTGTTTAAGGCAGTGATGGGAGGGAGTGTGAGGGCTTGTGGCAGATATCCTAGGTAGATCACAGGAATATCAGCACAGCCTGGCTCGCTGAAGCTACCATGAACTGGGCTTTGGTGAACCAAGACTCAGGGCAACATACCACAGCTTCGGAGAACATGGGAGGACAAGTGATATTGCTGTGCATGCCTGCTACAGTTTGCCTCCTCACACGAGGCAGATGAGGCCCTCTTTAGACACCTGGAAGGAACCCTGCATGCCTCCAACCTCATCTATTCTGCCACTCTGTGATAGATGGGGACTCACACTGGAATGAAATAAAAGACTATTTCACTCAAGGTCACAGGCAGACTAAGGGACAAGAAAAGCGAGGACTAAAAAAGCTCTCATCAAAGACGTGCTTGCAGGCTATTTTCTTGTGAAGTTTTACTCTCTTCCCCTTAGGAGTAAGTGGGATTAATCAGCCAAGCACCTTGTTCTTCCCTAGCATGCATAACTAGAATAGAAAGAAAAGAGAACACCAAAGGTATTCTGTGATCTAGAGACTGGGAAAACTAAACAAAACAAAAAACTGATAGGTACGGTGGCTATGCAAACAGCTGACAAATCAATAACATGGTCTCCATTAACATATGTTCCCAGAATGGAAAGATGTGGTGAAAGATGAAAGATGTGGTGAAGAATGGTTTCATGTAAAATTGTGCATAATTCATGTACATAATTCATGGCTGGCTTTTTGAGAGGGCTAAGAGTGGGGCATACAGGTAGGGTTCTATCTCTTTTAGGTACTCAGGCAATTATCAGTGCAAAAGTTTAACAGCTTTCAGATGTTTTGTCACTCTTTACATTGTCATACCCGAATATTCAAATTTGACCTTTAAGTTGAGCCTACAAACCCACTCAAGCCATAATTCCAAATAGATGCATTATCCTCAGGGGCTGAGTCAATACAAAAATAGAAAACAAAAGTATTGCTTAGAGGAGAGAGCTATTCTGGAAAGAAATATTTTAAATATGAATGTCTCTTTCTAGGGAAAGCTAGAATCAATTCTTACTAAAAGGAAAAAAAACTCATGAGTCCACAGTTACCAGAAATAAGTCCTATTAACTGATACAATTGCATTGTATATGATAAATAAATAAATAAATAAATAAATAAAAGCAGGGCAATACATTATCTACCCATCAGACCTACAGGATGATAAATATACATGCCACAAGTGAGATGCCTGTCAGCTGAAATCTGACTGCTTGAGCAGAACATTCAGAATGTTTTACCAGTAGGACTGCAGCTGAATAGCAACATCATCTACCATCCACACAACCTGGACAATTATGAATGCTATTTTCTCTAACCTAGCACATTTCTTCAATTCTGCCCCTGTGGAACACCTTTATATGCAGTTGAAATTGTTTTTCTGCATATCAATGTAAACAGTTATCAACCCCTCAAATTATACCTCTGTTCCAGAAATAGCAGTGCAAAGTTCAGTACTCACACATGCATTGGTCTGCTCTGTCTCTTCTCTTTGCTTTCTTCCAATGTCTGGAATAACCTAGTGACATGTTACTCAGGCCACCAATGCCTAACAAAGAATTCTGGCATTTAAGTATGAAATAGAACTTCTGAAGCATGTTTGTAATCCAACACAGTAAGCACCTCGGGTTTTCCCACTAAAATTACTTGAATATCTATGGTTGTGTTTCTACCATGAAGTTCTTGAGTGACCTGAGCAATAGCCAGCTAACAAAAGCCAATGCAGGCACTCTTTCTGCTTATGCAGGCCTGGTCTAGCATGCAGACTCTGAAAGAGGCACTGGTTTGAGAGCCACGGAAAATGTCACATGCTTCAGTGGATGCAAACTTGCATTTCTCACTTTAAGGTCACACTTCTCCCAGAAAGATAAAGTCTTCCTCAATTCTGTTTTGGACAGGATACCTGTATAAAAATGAAGGTCACTGTATACATGTCACGTATGCATAACCACAGGAGCCCTCTTCTGCTTTTCAGTACCATTTTTCCATTTCTGTGTTCAGTGTGTTTCTGGTTATTAGGGTCAACTGGATAGAATGAAAATATTAAAGAATGAGTAGCAATAGGCCATTCTAACCAATACTTGATTTTTTGATTACATTCATGCTGAAGTCCATGTTCCAACTGTATTAACACAAAATAATACCATAATTAATAGTTAATAAGAACAGAGGTATAATTTTAACAAGATTTGCCTATTTGAAGAATATGCTGACTTCATATTTATTGAACTAAAAGCTTTTTTTTTTTTTTCTTTATGTTTTATTCATAAGATCCCCTTTTGCTTTTTCAGTTTAAATAAAAACTGTGATTATCTGTAAAACTAATTGCTTAAAGTAATTAATCATTTTCCTTATGAAATTTCCTGGGCAAATTAAGGATCTTATAATTGAAGGGTTTCCTCTTGTGTAAATGGAACACGCTGAGAGCGTAGACGGAGAAATAAATGTACTGTCCAGACTGCTAAAGCTTTTTTTTTTTTTTTTTTTTTTTTTTTTTTTAAAAAAATAAGGGGTTTTAAAAAAAAAAAAAAATATTTTTTATAATTTAAAAGATTTTTTTTTTTTTTTTTTTTTTGTCTTTTACTAGAATTAATGGCTGTCTGACAATACTGCAATATTGTTTTTAATTCATAGAAGTATATTGATATCTTCTTAATAATAATACTTTTCTCAAAATAAAATGTTTAAAATGTTAATTAAAAAAAATATTAATCTAATAAATTTACTCTTGCAATGAGAGTTTATATTCTGTATGCAAGCTGACCATAAACATGAAGGAAAAACTAATGCTTGCTTATCGGCACTTTAGCAAACCTAATCTGCAATTGAAGTGGCTTGCTCAGAGTTGCACCAATCTATATAACAGGCTGGAACCACAACCAAAACTCCAGATAATAAATAGTCCACTAAACCAAAAGACTCACAGTTTTCTCCAAGATCAAAGCCAGTAGTGTGCAATGTCAGATAACAATGTAGAAGGAAAGTAAGCTATTACAAAGCCCTGACGTTAAAGAGATGGTATATATATGCTTGTATACACATGCATTCTAGCATGATTAAAAAAAAAAAAAAAAAAGTAAATATTGACATGTTTAAAATTAATAGAAAACCGAAACTTGTTTGCTCCTTGAACTCATGAAGAAACAGAATTCTCTATGGGAACCTTATTGATCTTACTGACGAACAGTAGTGAGAAACATAAAACATTGAAAAATATGGAAATGGATGAGAAGGTTTTGAAAACAATGTGAAGAAGTCAGAAGAAGGTGAGTAAACAGGAAGATGGGGTAGTCAGTTTATTCAATCCCCACTGGAAAAAATGCTTGTAATGGAATGCTTGGATTCAACCCGTAGGGGACAGAAAAAGATTATAAATTTAATGAGAATTTAACAGGAGTACAATTGTAATATGAGATTGTTTGTACTCATCTTTAATACTAATTCAGCTCTATTGTAAGTGGAAAAAAAATCTCATTTTCTTATATTTGCTTATTGGAGGGTTGACTGTGGCTCAGTTCATTTTCTCTGTGTGAATGCACTGTTTAGTTCTTATTTATATCATCATCAAAAAGCAATAGCATGGTCATGAAACTGTATCTAACAGGTTCATCAGAAAAACTTACATTAACAGTATTACTGATTTAGATTTTGAAGTCAAGTACGCAATTCCTGCCAAACTACCCTACAGACAACATGAGTGAAATAGTTTCAGAAATTCACAGTGAACTCTAGGATAATGCTATAACCAGCCCATTACCAAGAACACAAATATTTGCATCCTTTGTCTGTGTGTGTTTCCCCTATTCTGACAAGTAACAGCACGGTCTCCAAAAGGCAGAAGAAACTACAACTATTAATTCCTGCACAGGCCACTGTAATCTATGTCTTCCCTGCAAGGAGGTCCTTTGTCCACATTGTGTAACAGCTCAATATTTAATCTGATATTTTGGCTTTGTGCAGGAAACATTGGGACTGAAAATCTGTATTGTCAGAATAAAGGCCATTTCCGAGGCAATGATATCAGAGTCTGAAAAAGCAGGAAAGTTAGAGCAAGAACTCACTAAAACACTTGTAACAACTTCATCTGCATTTTTTGAGATCATTAAAAAACTTATACAAATTATTTTTATCACTCTCAGCCCTTGATCAGGGCTAGATGCAGATACACCAAAATATTGAAATAATATAAATCTCCCTTTCCTATAATGCTGAGTAAAAATAAGGGTCATACAGGTTTTACAATCAGAGTAAAATACTTGAGCTTCCTTAATTCACAAATACTTTAATGAGGCCAGGATTTTTATTATTTTTTTTTAAATTTATCTGACAGTAGATACATTGTTTACTCTATACCATGGTCTCGATTTGTAGGCTATGGACTACAGAAATACGTAAAGACAGCCAAGCTAGGACTGAAGGAATTAAGCTGGTAACCAATTTCAGCATATCATAGCTATCTTACTGGTGTAATATGCTCCTGCTATCAGAAGACCTAATTAAGTTAGGAAAAGCATAATGTTAATGAACCTGTACATCTCTACAATTTGAGAGAGCTTGAGAAGTACTTCCTACATTAACAAAGTTGACAAAAATAGCTGTGACGTCTTGCTCTCTTCAGAGAGTAGAAAAAGAAAACAAACAACAACAACAAAACCAACTGTAGCTTAAATTTCAGCTTAGTTTCTCAGCAACCCTAAATCAATGTTCTCTTCAGTCACAACTTTATGTTTGAATCTTCCTACTGGCATCATTACACAGTTCTTGAACTGAAAAGAGCCTCAGGTTCCCCAGTCAGCAAAGAAAAGATACACTGAATCAGTACCTGTGTCTACCTGATCTCAATATGTATTCTGAAAATGGGACTACAAACATACATTTAAAATATTATGTTAGAGTCATTTTCTTATGGTGAGAAGTATGAAGACAGACAAGACAGACAATTAGGAAATGCATTTGAGGATCTGGGTCTTCAGGGAAAATTTCTCAAAAGAACTTAAAACAGCTAGTGAAAATTTTGAAAGTGCTAACGGGCTTTATTTCCATTGCACACAGTTTTCATCTGCATTTTTTATTTTATTTATTTATTTATTTATTGTCCTTACTTCCAGGAACCGCCAGAAACCACAAGAAGCTTTATTTCTTTAGATAAAATATTGAAAGGCATATTAGACATCTAATTTATATTAATTGCAATGAGAATTGCACCCCTACTGGTATTTGGGTCTTGTGCATATTTGTCTCAGTTCCCACACTACAAAACAAGAATAATATATCTTGATTTTATATGAATTTTGAGTTTTAATTTTTGGTGGGCTGCTCAGCTAAAGACATGTAAGCATATGAGTGTTATATATAAATAACTTAATGCTTAAATGTAAAAGTTAAAAAGGCATAAAGTTACTGAAAAAGCATTAGGACTAACATACTACTATATGATTTTTTAAAAACTGATAAATCAAATGAGGAAAGACCAGATTTTTTTATTTTTTATTTTTTTTTTTACTATTAAAGCAAAAGCTACACAAGAAAAAAGGACAGGTAAGTTATCTTAACACAGACTCAGCATTTTAACACCTACTCTTTTGTTCTGTTTGCATAATAAAGATAGATTTCTGTAATTTAAATGGAGAAATAAGAAGGTACTATTTACATTATGCTGACTTTATTATTATTATTATTCTTAGGGAGTTAAGTCCTTTTTCATACTATAAGCATCAAAAAAAATCTCTGTGAAGTGTGCAGCATTATACAAGGTTGCATGCCCAAACTTGTAAAATGTCAATGTATTGTTTTTCTTGGAATCTTATAATTAATTCATCGTCAGAATAGCTCTGGGTCCTTATTCTGATCCATTTTCTAAAACAGTGTTACCAGGAAATTATGTTCTGTGCCTCCATTTGTTTAAAGAATATCACTGCTGAATTTACAACAAGCAAACTAGTTAAAGGAAAGCCTTTGGGGGAGCGTAGTAAATTAAAAATGAAAACACAATGAGAGGAATATGGAATTTACAACCAGAAAAAATCTCATAAAGGAGTACATTTCAAGATTTATATAAATCAAATACAGCTTCTGTAAATACTTACAGCATAATGAATAAATGAATTCAAAGACTAGCAAGTTATGTTACTATATCCTGCATGACTGCTCCATCCTGTTAAAATGGGAGGTTCCTATGCAGTAAATGTGAGGATTTTGTTTGTTACTGCAATAAAATATCATGAAAAGTCAGAAGGAGACTTACCTTTAGTTACTGAAAAATAATCTCTCCAAATAATTCAATAGCTTAGATCCTGACGTGCATTATATTTTAGTTCAAATTACTGATAACTCCTTGATGGCTAATTTCAGTGAAGCTGTGTTAATTTACATTGGGGAAAAATAAGTCTCCAAAAAGAATTCAATATTATGAGGAAAGTGTGTGTGAGTAAAAAGAAGTCAATAGGATTTCACCAGATGTAAAATATGTCCCTGTCTTTCAATAATATTAAACTATTTCAGCAATCTTGTTAAAATGACAAAATTCAACACTCTGGATATTATTTTAGACCAGTAGTAAAATTTCTATTTGGAAAGAAGCAACATAGTGAGGAAAAATAACTTAAATAACTAGAAAAAAAAAAATCAATTTATTCCTGTAGTGTATTGCATCAATTTGATTCTACCCAACAGTTGCCCTGCTGCCAGTATCTAAATGAAGACTAGGTTCTTGCTTCCACTTCCACAGTACTCTTGTAAAACTTGAGTTGTAGTTGTAGTCAGGACTTCAGCGAAGTTATCATATAGTAGACTGGTCACCTGGAGGACAGTCAGTGCTTCAAAGACATCATGGATAAAAAGAATATAAGTGCTAGGAGGAGCAGGACACAACAGAGCAGGAGAAGCTCACCAGTTACATATGATTTAAACATTTGGATTTATATTTCTCTTTTGTGTTGTACAAATGTCTCTGAAGTGTACTTCCTACAATTTTCCTCTCCTCCCTTCCACATGTCTTGTGACTTCAACTGCACAGTGTGCTTCCCATTCTTTCCTTGCTCTGCTGAACTTAAGAAGCAACAGGAGAAAACCCTGTTGAGACTAAGGAAAATTGAAAGAATATCAGTATTCGCTTGAATCTTCTCTCAGATTTTCAGTTACGAATAAAAGGAATTATATGTGAAGCTTATTCAGGTGACAGCCAGCAAGCAGCAGACTCTGACTCAACACCCTCATATATGCTTTAAGAACTCTGATGGAAAAGATTAACAGAAGCTTAGGACCAGATGCAGCATGTTGTAAAAGTAGTGATGGGCAGTGTATTGCAGGAGAGCTACTTACAGAAGCAAGATGAGTCTTGAGATGGTAATATAACACCTCCAAGCTTTTCACAGGAAAGTTGCTGCTACCATAAGCCACTTTGCGATTCCCAATTGGCCAAAGTCAAATAGATTGCTGTAATTTTTTCTACATCACTTGTACTGTATTTCTGGTCACTTCATTCTTCTCAATGGCAGATTGTCCACCTAATTCATCAGCTATAAGCAAAGTAAAGGTGCATTCCCACACCGGAAAGACAAATTGAAATAAAGATAGTTACAGCCATCCATCACTCTAGATCCCAACAAGAAACTCAAGAGCCTCAAAGGTTGCTCTGTCAGCCTCTGAAATGTTATGTGATTTTATTATTTTTACCATTTTCTATAAGAAATAAATACAGTGTACCCCAGCTATATTTATTTTGCTTATTTTGATTTTTATTAGTGACAAGAAAGGCAAATCTTTGATCATGCCCAGCTACTCCTAAATTCATGGAAAATTCCATTCAGTGGGATGATTCAAGACATCCTTAACAAATCAGTGTATCAAATCCTGGAAACACAACACAGCCCAGAGAAAGCAGTCTAGGAGGTTTCTGGAGAGCATGGAAGATAGCTTCCTGACGCAGCTGATTAGTGAACCTACCAGGGGTGGTGCCCCGCTAGACCTTCTCTTCACAAACAGAGAAGGACTGGTGGAGGATGTGATTGTCGGGAGCTATCTTGGGCAGAGTGACCACGAAATGGTGGAGTTCACTATTCTTGGCGAGGCCAGGAAGGGGACCAGTAAAACTGCTGTATTGGACTTTCGGAGGGCTGACTTTGGGCTGCTCAGGACACTAGTTGGTGGAGTTCCTCCCAAGGAACTCCACCACTCGAGAACGGTTCTAAAGGGCAGAGGGGTCCAGGAAGGCTGGGAGCTCTTCAAGAGGGAAATCTTAATGGCGCAAGAGTGGTCTGTCCCCATGTGCCCAAAGATGAGCCAGCGGGGAAGAAGACCAGCCTGGCTCAACAGAGAATTGTGGCTTGAGCTTAGGAGAAAAAAGAGGGTTTATAATCTTTGGAAAAGTGGGCAGGCCACTAGGGAGGACTATAAGGATGTAGTGAGGCTGTGCAGGGACAAAATTAGGAAGGCCAAAGCTCATCTGAAGCTCAATCTGGCTACTGCTGTTAAAGATAACAAAAAACGTTTTTACAAATACATCAACACAAAAAGGAGGACTAAGGAGAATCTCCATCCTTTACTGGATGCAGGGGGAAACTTAGTTACAAGAGATGAGGAAAAGGCGGAGGTGCTCAATGCCTTCTTTGCCTCAGTCTTTAGCGGCAATACCGGTTGTTCTCTGGATACCCAGTACCCTGAGCTGGTGGAAGGGAATGGGGAGAGAGATGTGGCCCTCACCATCCATGAAGAACTAGTTGGTGACCTGCTACGGCACTTGGATGTGCGCAAGTCGATGGGGCCGGATGGGATCCACCCAAGGGTACTGAGAGAACTGGCAGAGGAGCTGGCCAAGCCCCTATCCATCATTTATCAGCAGTCCTGGCTATTGGGGGAGGTCCCAGCTGACTGGCGGCTAGCAAATGTGACACCCATCTACAAGAAGGGCTGGAGGGCAGACCCGGGGAACTATAGGCCTGTCAGTTTGACCTCAGTGCCAGGGAAGCTCATGGAGCAGATCCTCTTGAGAGTCATCATGCGGCACTTGCAGGGCAAGCAGGCGATCAGGCCCAGTCAGCATGGGTTTATGGAAGGCAGATCCTGCTTGACGAACCTGATCTCCTTCTATGACAAAGTGACGCGCTGGGTGGACGAGGGAAAGGCTGTGGATGTGGTCTACCTTGACTTCAGCAAGGCTTTTGACACCGTCTCCCACAGCATTCTCCTCAAGAAACTGGCTGCTCTTGGCTTGGACTGGCGCACGCTTTGTTGGGTTAGAAACTGGCTGGATAGCTGGGCCCAAAGAGTCGGGGTGAATGGAGTCAAGTCCAGTTGGAGGCCAGTCACTAGTGGCGTCCCCCAGGGCTCGGTGCTGGGGCTGATCCTCTTTAATATCTTCATCAATGATCTGGACGAGGGCATTGAGTGCACCCTCAGTAAGTTTGCAGATGACACCAAGCTAGGCGCATGTGTCGATCTGCTTGAGGGTAAAAAAGCTCTGCAGGAGGATCTGGATAGGCTGCACCGATGGGCTGAGGTCAACTGCATGAAGTTCAACAAGGCCAAGTTGCACCTGGGGTGCAATAACCCCAAGCAGAGCTACAGGCTGGGAGATGAGTGGTTGGAGAGCTGCCAGGCAGAGAAGGACCTGGGAGTGATGGTGGACAGTTGGCAGTGTGCTCAGGTGGCCAAGAAGACCAACAGCATCCTGGCTTGTATCAGAAACAGTGTGACTAGCAGGGCTAGGGAGGTGATCGTCCCCCTGTACTTGGCTCTGGTGAGGCCGCACCTCGAGTATTGTGTTCAGTTTTGGGCCCCTCGCTACAAGAAGGACATGGAGGTGCTTGAGCGGGTCCAGAGAAGGGCGATGAAGCTGGTGAGGGGCCTCGAGAACAAGTCCTACGAGGAGCGGCTGAAGGAGCTGGGCTTGTTCAGCCTGGAGAAAAGGAGGCTCAGGGGCGACCTTATCGCTCTCTACAGATACCTTAAAGGAGGCTGTAGCGAGGTGGGGGTTGGTCTGTTCTCCCACGTGCCTGGTGACAGGACGAGGGGGAATGGGCTTAAGTTGCGCCAGGGGATTTTTAGGTTAGACGTTAGGAAGAACTTCTTTACTGAAAGGGTTGTTAGGCACTGGAACAGGCTGCCCAGGGAGGTGGTGGAGTCACCATCCCTGGAGGTCTTTAAAAGACGTTTAGATGTAGAGCTTAGGGATATGGTTTAGTGGGGACTGTTAGGGTTAGGTTAGAGGTTGGACTCAATGATCTTGAGGTCTCTTCCAACCTAGAAATTCTGTGATTCTGTGAAATTATTATTCAAAATCAAGAAAACAAATTATGTTAGGAAGCTTCACCCAATCCTAAATGGATGGCTTTAAGATACTATTCTTGATAAGTTCCATGGGCAAAATTGTACCTTGTTTCTTAGTTTCTATATGGAGCCTCTCAGGCTTCTGGTTGTTCCCTTCAACCCATTTGGCCCATGCAAGGAGGACAATGACAAAGGCAAAGCATGTTTCTGGCAAAGGAAAATTTTTTTGACAGTTGCTGACTTAAAGGCAACTGTGATGTCTGATTTATGACCTTTATCATCATATTTTATTTGGACACTTCTTCTGTCAGTGTTGAGGGCTTTTTTCTTCTTTTACTCTCCTCTTCACAGTACCTCACATTACAGTGACTTTGTGCAACCTTGGACGGTCTTCTGACAGACCATCAAAAATTAGCTGTTTCTCATCAAAGTGACAGAACACCCTAAAAAAGCACAAAGAAGATCTTTTGGACTGTTTTATTTCCAGGGTATTTTCCAGGGTTTGGACTGTTTTATTCTCCAGGGCCAAGTTATGTGATGTTTGCTAAATTTGTGCTGCCTTGATGCTACAAGACTTTTGAGATGTTGTGGAATGATCCACACAATGTGGACATGGCAAAGCAAGTGTTCCTGAAAAAGACAGGATTTAATATTGTGTATTACAGTTAATTGGAAAGGTGTCAATAGATTCTCTCTCTCATCACACAGATAAGTACTTGAAATAATGTCATAACTCAGTCACTTATTACTGATTTGATGAAGGAATTTTTGGACAACGCTAAAAAGTCACATTAGGTTATCAGAATGGTTCTTTCAGCACTGTGAATATACAGATTTCTTCAACCTGAACAAATTCCTGAGTGTGAGAAAACGTTAGTAGAGATACTCTTCCAGGTATTGTACTGTTAAAGGTGATAACTCATTTGGAGACTGATACCAGAACAATTCTCTGTCAAATTTATTTTGAATTCAACAGCAACACAGCATAGTCTATAAGAAAATTAACAGAAACAAATAGCATCCTTAAGGAAAGCACAAACAAATAGCAGCTTTTATGGGTATTTCATATTTAAGTGTAAAATGCTGGTCAATTTTCCACCATGTCAATAAAGCATCTTAAATAATATATCAGTTTTTTTTATTATTTTTTGCATTCTTTATTACAGGGATTGATTGACCTTGTAATTTCAATTACTAAGCAGACAAACTAGAAAACATATTGAACAGATAGTTAATTTTTTAAACAATAAAAAATACAATTTGATTGAATAAATACTTCTACACTGCATCTTATACATCTTAAAATGTGTGTATTTGAGGTTGCAGAATTACAGTTTTCATGAAGAAGGAATTAGTACCAAGGAAAGAAAGGAAAACTAAGAGCAAGTTTTTGCAAGACAAGCTTTTTGGAAGAATAGTGTAGCTATCCATCTGTCTATTAGTATGCACATACACATGAAATAACAGTAGTCAGTTACTCTGTGAATTTCTCAGATTCTAACTTGCTTGAAAAATGTCAAAATGATAAGTATATTGTATATCAAGATATTCACTATTTGACAATATATGAAATTTCTATTAATGTAAGTCACCGCTAGTTTAGGAATAAGATTATCTCATTAAACTATAAGAGAATGTCTTGTTTTTTTACATGTTTGAATATATTCAGAAATTTTGTATTTTTCGTTTTGTTTTTACAAACAAATTTTCTATGTCACTAAGTAGTACTAGATATCATTTGAAATACACTTTATAATACTGAAATTCCTTATTCCAATACAATAATACAATCTATTAAATGTTAGAATGCTGCACATATGCACAAATAACTAATTGTACTGTCATGAAAAATGACTGGAAAAATCAATTTCATGAACATCAAGAAATCAAAAAAACAAGCAACCAACGAAACAACAGAAAATGTGTTCTTCCTTTGTTCTGACTAGTACAGGCTCTTCAATCTTCCTTTACCTAGGACTTTCACATAATCAAGAGCCACAAAACATATGTATCTCAGGGAGTAAAAAATTTTGAAAGCAGTTTATGGTTGAACTCAAGCATAGATCTGAAACCATCCTGCTACTGCATATGTAATGGGGCTGATAACTTGGGTCACAGCACTGACAACAGCCAATGGTCTCTAGCTCTTATGCAGTGCAGCCCTACTTCTGATCATATAATATAAAGCTAGCTCAACAACTGCACTTCAACTGCTTGAAAACTGTACATAGCTCAATCTTGAGGAATTGTAGGTTTTCTGCTCCATAGGAGCAAGTTGCAGTACAGACACCATCTCAACGCTAATTCTATAACATCAAGAGCCTATTATAGACCAGAGGATATATGTTTCTTTCTCCTGTCCTAATAGCTATTCTTCCTGCAGCCACTTCTGCTTCTACCTGACAGCTGACTCAGGAACACATTATTTTCCAATGGCAAACTATGTATTCTTTCATACATTAAAAACTGTTTTTGTTGTAGATTTCAGTACCTGTTGCTATAACATTAAGTGGATTGTGCCTGAAAACTATTCAGCTCCTGCAGCAATGGGTTGAAGCTAATGCACTTTTTTTTTTTTTTTTTTTTTTTTTTTTTGATTTAAGTAAAAAACGAACACACTTTTTTGTTGTTGTTGTTTTTGTTGAGGACACAATGCCACTCTATCCATCATCAGCTATTGGATCCAACTGGATCTAAGGAAAAGAACAGAGAGAGAAATAGAAAAAGAAAACAAAAAAGAGAACACATCTTTGAGGTACTAACTTATATTTTTTCTTTTCATGACCTTTTGCTAGTCTATTGTATTTGACGGGCCTGAAAGCACAATTCTCTCACTCACTGCATAAAGTCCAGCCTAAAATGATATGGTATGATAATAGAGAATTTTATATTGTGCTGCTAAGACTATTCTACATATGAGGGAAATGCGTGAACAAACATTTAATTTTAAGCAGGGCAGGATACTCTTGTAAGTCTGTACATGTTAAAAGAGGTATTTTGGAAAAGAACAATTTTTTGTACAGAATTGCTGTGAATTTCCAGTATGACCCTGTGACCCTAACATTTTTCAGGTATACAAACAAAACACTATTCTGTAAGACAGTGCTACATCTCTATACAGCACTGATGGGAAAGCTCCTGTGTAGATTTCTGTTGTCTGCACTTCTGAAACAGCAAAAGAAAATTGAAGAGGTTTCAGAAACAGCTTCAGGAGTGATCTAAACTCTGGAAATCATATTAGCCCTCAAGTTAAGAGGATACCAGCTCTTTCAATCCCTCAGATTTCAATTTGGTCTAAGCTCTAGCTCTAGTATTAGATAATTCTAATTTAAATTAGATGTATTTTAAGGTAAGAATTTTAACACTGAAGGAAAATTATCTAAAAAACAACATAAGAGATCATTGCATATAATAATGTATATGAAAACTTAAGGTTTACAGTATCTTTTGTTCTTTAAAAAAAATCCTATTAAAACACACTGCTAAATTATTTTTACACATCTAGCACTGACATGTTTAGAAATATCCCAAGTTTAGACCCCAAGATGGCTTGGAGTGTTTTCACTCAATATCTAGCTCTGATGCAGGAAGCAATAACAATATGTTGAGCACAAAGTTCCCCGTTCAGTTAAGTATATGTTTATACGCACAGAATTGGGAAGCTAGAAAATGGAGCCAGGAAAAACTTAAGCCAGCTAATAAAACAAGGCACAAAGGGCTAGTTTCAAAAGCTTTTATTTTCTGCCCTGAAAGCAATAACAATTGTGAAATCTTAAGTCCTTAGTTTTAAGGCATTTCTGGGAATTTGATCTTCACAAAGAAAAAATATACAAACATACAAAAATACAAACGTTCACTTGGGATGAGGGATTGGTTAAAATTGAGACGTAAGAAACAGGAATATACATGAACAATACATTAAAGGAAGCTCAAAATATGAATGCCACCTACACTTTTTATCTTTTTCTACCAGTAATCTGTATTTATATGATTCTTTTAAAACATATTTTATAACTGAGTCACTTAAATAGAGAATATTCTACACACAGGTTTCTCAGGCTCATTTTGCCTCAGTGGTCTACGCTACCACAATGCACATTGTTTTTTTCACCAACAGAATAATATTTCCAAGGTTTAAAAAAAAAAAAAAAAAAAGACACTTATTAAGGTTTAACTTCCTAAAATGATGTTAGCCCACTGTGACCTGGTTGTGGCTGCAGGATGGATTGACTCACCATGCCTTCCAGTGCTGCCAAACAAGCCCTCTAGTATTTCCAGATGAGTGCTCTCAGCAGTGAAGCATAGATGCCTTCTGCATCCACGTCAGGTATAACTAACTTGACTTCTAAGGGCAAAAAAACACTTTATAAAAATAATTCAAAAATAGGCTTTAAAAAACTGTCATAATTTCTGTAAAATACCTCAGCAGAGCAAGTGGAAAAAAAAAAAAAAAAAAAAGAAGGTATTTTATATACTCTAAAATTCCCATTTAAATTTAGTGGTTTAAGTAACTGAGCTGTTTTTGGTAAAATTTTTCTATCTAGATGCTAATACATCTGAAATACATCTTTTGAAAATCCATGGCAAACTACTTGTTAGATTAAGTAAATATTATGCATAGTTGTAAAAGACTTCTAGTTTCCCTAAGATTTGACACACCATAGGAAAACAAAAACATTATTGATGTGAATGGTATGACATCCTCAAATTTAGTAATATTGTAAAAACAACAGGTGTTTTCTCTACAATATAAATGATAAAAAATATAAGTTGTCTTTATAAATGGATATTTTCTCTTAGTCAGATACTGCATTTCCAGTCGATTACAACTAAAAATCAGTAACATTCTGACAAATTAATGATTTGTTTACTTCTGTAAGTACAAGTATTTTCTTCCTGAGTAACGTCACTTTTTCTCCAAGTATACTACTATTTTGTGACAAATCACTGGTGAGAAGCTTGAAGCATTGTATTTAACGCAAAAAAAACATGTAGTTTTAGAAAATATCATCAGAAAAGTTCTTGACTTTTAGTCTGCACATAAAAAAAAAAATCTTTATTGAAAATGTTCTATTGTAGATACTCATTTTGAATTTTATCAGTTTACATTATATACCTGCTGCAATGAAAAGGATAAACAATGTGGTGTATGTATCATATATGTTTAAACAAGCCTGTCAGAAAAAACATTCAGATTTTCATACCTTGGGATGAGACCATTTGATTTATCATAAAACATTCACTGACAAACTACCTCTTAATTTTTAACCCCAACAGTAATTACTGACACTAGGCTAATGTCAACACCAACAAGATCTAAAACTTTTTTTCTTTAGCACTTTTCAGAATTCAGAGAAGTAAGCCACATCATTAAAACTGGAGACCAAAAGTAAACGATTAGCAACCATTACTGAAACATGTTGAAGTGTCCCATTAACCAGAAATTGTGTAACATCTGGAGTCTATTTTGATCTGTCATAACCGCACTTGTTTTTACCATGGTTCACACAGTTATGTGAATTCCAGACTTCTGAACAGGTACTTTTGGCTGTGCCTGCAAATTTTAGATGACTGAATCAGGACACTTACATTGACATGTAAGTATCCTTCTGATTCAGTCATCTAAAATTTTCACAACATACAGACCTTTATTGTTCAAAAGTTCAGGCGCTTCACACTTAGAAGAAAGATATGACATATAGAATTATGCATTATCAGTTACTGCATAAATGCATGCACAATAGTCGCATGTGAATGTTAACTTTGAGAGAAAATGGTATTGAAGATTGGATTGTACCATATAAATTCATGCTTTTGTCCCATAGTACTCAAGCACACAAAGCAGTTCTCAAATATAGCTGCATAAGCTCAGGACATTAAGCTCTTCAAGTCTGTAAGCTTAACTCCTGCATTACCTGCACTGTAATTGCCAGCAGTATAAAATATATATCATTACTTACTAACCTGTATGTATTGCTTGTATTCCAAGTAGTACAGTATCCCTATAGGTTACCCTATACAGATGTAAGAGAAACTGAAGAAAACACCCATTCATGTGTTAGGACACTAGCTTAAGCCTTGAGAGATATGATTTTGAGTCTTTGATTGCACATGTTCTATGTGTGATTTTCAATGAATTACTACATTGCTAAAATTCTTAAATCTACTAAAACAAAATATTTTACCATTCTGTAAAGCAGCTAGTTTTGCCACAATAGTAATAAATGAAATCAGGGTTCATGCAGCAAGCATACATAGATGGCAAATAATAGGATAATTTGGGGGCAGAGAGAGTGACATTCAATGAGCTCAGTCGTTTCCTCATGCAGAAGACAACCAATGTAAGACCGATGAGAACACTGATATTTTCATTTGATCTTGACATTCTTATTAAGACAGAGACTCTTACCAGTCTCTGTCTTAGGAGGTTGTTCATCTGGTTGTTCATCTTTTTGGTTTTGTTGCTCATATAAACCTCCCCAAACACATCAGCACCATCTTAATCTTCTGCACTGCCCATGTGCTCTCTGCCCTAACTCACTTGGACTCATGAGCTGACTGTGTCTCCACGATGACCCTAAGAAGCAATGTTCTGCTGCTGTTCCACTGCACAATGCTGGGACAGTGATGAGGTCAGAGCTCTGGTGGAAGGCAAATCTACTACAGTGGATTGCTCTGGGGGAAAACCACTCAACTCAAGGGGTTTGGATCAAATCAGGATTGAAGTGGTTTATCTATCTGTTATGGTTGGGTAGTTAACTGGCAATCACTGAACTAAACACCAAGATCAGTACCAGGAATACAACAGATAAACCATAATACTAGGTGCTTAAAATACCAGTGAGCATACAAAAAATGTCTAGCATATTTCTATGAACTCAAAACACTAGTCAGAATGTTTTTTGCACTTTGTAGACACATTCAGACAGTAATGTGTGCAACCTCCTCTCTCATAAGCAGAGAGGGTTACAAGCCTATCCTCAACTGCTCTGGGGGTGCTTCTTCCCCTATCTACATGTCCTGCCTGTTGGGGGTGTGAGTGTTCCTGCTTTGTGTGTACTTACGCTGCTTCCAGAAGTCCACTAATGGTATGCTCCTGAGAACACACCCCAAGAGTTCCCATACACGCACAGCTGATATGTTGTTCCACAATTATTTCTTGCTGTGCTGTCAGTCTACTAGCTGGGTGCTGGCTACTCCTGGCATCTGGTGGGGTGCCTGCTCTCAGGTCTAGGCAGAGGTGGGACTGCCCATAGGGTGACTCCAGGCAGGGTCAAACACAACTCAGCTGCCAGCCTATCGCTGTTTTGCCACTCTGGAGTTTCTCCCCCCATGACCACAAATTTTCATGCTTCTTTTGAAGCTCTCTCCTGACTTTAAGACTCTCTTGGTAACCCCCTAGTTACTGATTAATCTGGCTGGTGGTCATCATGCACAAACTTTGTCATTGTTATTCTCCCCATAGAGTTACGAGTTGTGGGGTAAATGCTCTCAGAGCAGTTTGGGGTCTTCTATTCACATGAAGTAGTTACACTCATGTTCATCTCAAATCAGCTGCTTTAATCCAGGCCACGTTACTGAGAAGGCCTCCTCACAGAGGTCCAATGCAAGTTTCCAATAGAAAAAAGTATGGATTTGTAAAGAAGGCATTCAGAAATCAAAAATGCTGCACACAGGGCATGGGGTGAGATTGCTGTAGGAAATCCAATTAAAGAACAGAAACTGCAAAACTTCTGTCAGCTAGGTCATATTTCACATCTTTTGGGAAAAAAAAAAAAAAAAAAAAAAAAAAAAGCCTAGTTAGAAAGAATTTATACCAGGGCTTTGTATCTTGAGATTATATTAATTGTTATATTAAAACTAGCACCCTAAAATTGAATTGTCTTCGAGAACCTCTTGTGCTACTCTTGAAACACTAGTTAAACTGAGTTCTGGTCTACTACAACTCGGGTTAGCACATTAGCATCCTTTCTATTTGTCTGTCAGGATTTTTTTATGGATGAATAACAAATATGATTTTATCATATCAAAAAGACACTATATGTATATATATATAATCTGCCCTCTAAATAACTGGGTTTAGATCATGACATGAAGGATCAATATTCTTTGTTTTCCTGATGATTCAATTTCTACATAATGTATGAGTCACTGAAGATGTTCTATTAAGTTTTTATTAAGTAAGTGCCCCAAGGCCAAGAATATAGATCAGATCTTTGAAGGTTTTGGTAACCGTGTTCATGATACAAATATAGTTTAATATAGCTCATTTTAATTGATATATTTTCTCTCTAATTATTCCCTCCAGTCATAGGACAGGCAGTTTCATCTCAGACAGTGTCACACACTAGTATTAAAATGAAGTATTTTGCTAACTACATAAATTAATTAGTAGCAACACAGGCTACAGCCTAGCTGAAGTAAATGGCATTAGGTATAATTAAGAGTAAACAAAGCTTGTCTCTAAATTCTATGAGGCTATGTACAGTTGGATTACAGCAACTCTATTGGGCAGTAACCTATTTGCCTAGTAATTGTGACTCACACAAGCAATATACCTACACTGATTAATTTTAGTTACAGACCCTGTGGTAGCTTAATTAAATGATCCATTCTAAATAATGACAGCCTTTTAAAAGTAGCCCTGCAGGAGCTGAACTGTTGTCTCAAAAGGCATGAGCCAAACAGAATATAATGAAGGCAAGACATAGAAAATCCTTTTGACAACATATTTATGCAAAACTCATTTCACTTTTTAAAATATGATCCTTTTCAGTTATTGTTTACTATTGCTATTGACTATATTGCTTACTAATACACTGTACTTTGCAGCAGAACAACTACTGAAAAATAAAATTCAAATAAAATACTTGGGATTCCACAGTAAAACACAAAAAGATGCAGTATTGCAATATATAGCTAAATAACATAGTTTATAACTGGTGAATTCATAAATGAACTAGCTTTAAACAAGTTACCAAACTCATCTTACCGCCAGCCTATGCATCTTCTTTGCAAGGTCACTGCAAATTATTCATTCCTATCAGTCTATAAACAATGTGAACACTCATACCTATGAACTGTACTACAGCTTCCTGTTCTAGTTTTTGGCCCTCTGAACTCTGAAACTGTGAAAGGGACACTTACTTTGTAATTAAGATTTGAAAACTATTTTCAAAATATTTCCTCAAAATCAAACACAAATACCTTGCTAACTCTGCTAAAAATGAATTCAAATGCTATGCAATACATTAATCAATAATGCCAATCACTCCACTCCTTGAGACAAAGTATTTTCTACTAGGGTGTTTAGATAATATGAAACAAGAAAAATAAATAAATAAATAAAAATCTGATCCCTAATCTGAGACCACATTTTTAAAAAAAAAAAAAAATCAAAAGAAGGATCAAGTTTTATAAATTATTCCTTAGTGTCAAATAAATATAATTTTAAAAATATATATAATATCAGGGGAAAAAAAAAAAAAGAATAAAGGCATCTTTTTAGGCAAAGATGAATTAAGGTGAATGAATTCGTGGTCAATAATGGAAGCACACTGTCTCCAGAACATATATGAAAGAAAACAAATGGTTTCTTTTTTAAAAAAAAAAATCTTTAGTCTATGAGGGTGATAACAAGGATAACATAAAGTCCAAAGGAGCCCTTCACACTACATAAAATACTTAAATAGGTTCCTGGAAATTAGGTTCTGTTGCTGTCACATCCCCTGATCATTACAAAAAGTATTTTCCAGATGAATTCTCTACTATAAGTAATGCTACTATAAGAAGCGATGATGAGACCAGGCCTGCTGAGTATTATTGAAGTCTCATACAGCCCCCACCTGAACATTCAAGTACAGGCAAAAATTTGGGCTTATTTCTCCAGAAGTGTGGAGTGACTGTGACATAATAGGGGGATAGACCAGATGTAGAGGCAAGGGCATGTACTTCATGCCTTCCATACTTCATCCATATATAGCTTGATTCTTATGTTTTATGTGAGTGAAGTAAATTTCACCTTTATTCAATAAAATTCATAGTCAACTTGAAAATCTTGTCTCTTTCGGTTTCTCAGTGACAGGTGTCAGAATCCATCAACATTCAGCACAAGAATACAATGCTAATAGGCTTCTTGTAATATCAAAACTAAATGGACTGGTGAAACTCAAAATGAAATACTATTATTGAAAATACTCTCTTATCTGATGCTTTGTGCAGTGGGGGAAAATTATTTTAATCTTGTCTTCTTTAAATGTTGTACTGTAAATGAATGCTGACAATATTAAATAAATGTACTTTTGACTTGAACCCAGCTCTAGAACATAGGTAAGGGATAAAAGCCAGTTCTTTGTTTTTGCTCTTTCATGAAGTACCACCAAAAGACGTGATTCTGAATTTAGCTGCTATAATGCTAATGAATTTCAGCTTGTGTTTTGCATCAACTCAGTCCATGTGAAAAAAACTCCCTAAAGTAAGGAAAAGTATGATGTCTAGTGACAGGGATGATGAGAGGAGTAACATGACTTCCATATTAAGTTAAACTAAATAGGCCAAGAATCATCCGCCTGGAAAGGAAATGATGAAGGAATGATACAAGGCTGGTCTGTAAAATTACAAATGATAAGAAAACCTCGATAGGCAATTACTTAGTCTCCTGTGAAAATAAGTGCTAGCTGGCTCTAAGAGATATTTGCATTTAATGCAGATTTTCTAATATATGACCTCTTTCCTCACAAATATTATCAAATTAGAACAATTACTAGAAGTAAGAGATGTTCTATTCCTTTTACTTGACCCATCTAATCTTATGGCTAAGATTAAACACCACTAACCACCTCCTGTTTCAGACATAAGAAACATGAACAAGTAAATACATTTCAAAGCCTATTTGCTATGTGATGTGCAAGAACCTACTACCTCTCTCAAGCAAGTTTATAGACTCACAAATGTAAGATATGCAGATTTAAGGCCCTAGTCTAGAAAAAGCTTAGAGAGCAAGCACCAAGCATCACCTACCCTAATTTGAAAGCATCAGACTAAAAATGGAAAGCCACTGTCAAAGTTGGGTGCCTTGGTCTTTATACAGCAAGTTTAAGAAAAGTGCCAAAGATTAGGATTCACAACAATCCTCATGTTATGTGTAAAAGGCAAGGATACACAGACCATTAAAGAAGCCAGTGGAAAATGCCATAAAGATTGTGCCTGAAATTTACTGAATCTAGATGACCATCTCAGCCCAGAGTTCAGTGTCTCTCTGCAAACAGTGGTCACAGGCTGAAATGTCCTCCTGGATCTGGACACCAGCTTAGGCCTAAGGAAAGCCATATTCAAGATGGTGAGATAGTTATCTTTTTGTACAGTGCTGCTTATAACAGTTCTCCAGGAAATGAGAAAAACACAGTAATTCTTAGAATAGAAACTAACAGCCCTCATAGCTCGTAACCAGAGAGAGGCTTGTATTTGCTCACACTTCTTCCATGCACCCTTTTTGCAGTGGAGTAGAGGCTGCTTCTCCTCCTTTTGGTTTGCAGCACAGCCTTACCTGGTGTAAATGGCAGTCTCCTGCAATGGAAGCAAAAAGAGGGATGAGAAAGATGCAACTGGAATGACCTGAGGAAGAGTCCTAACTTCCTGATCACTGCTTGATAGCACCAAATCATTATCTAAAAGATAGACCATGTTTTTGTACAAAAATTCTGTGGCAAACACAGTGCTCTTCGTGTACTAGGCAAGTTCAAGAACACCTACTGGATCCTCCTCTTGAAATTCTCAGACAAAGAGAAGACTAATTTAAATATCTCCATGATTTATCATTTGAAAACTGTTGAGTATAGGAGCTGATACTGACGACAATGCTATAGCAAATGCAGACAAAACATTTAAAAAGTTATTTCAAGAGTGGGGGTATTATCACTGCCTCTGTGAGCACACCTAATTTAATTCCATGTGAACTAAAACAGATTAGTTCAACTGCCTCAACAGTTGACACACAGACTCAACAAATGGGGAAAATATTGTATATAGGAAGTATGAGAACATTAGAAACCTAAGTAAATGTGTAGGTGGAAATTGATTTGCACTCTAAGCACTTAAATTTTGTTGTTTGTTTGTTTGCTAGCTTTTCCCCCACCAGGCTACCAGCTGTGGCTATTCTAATTTTCTATCTGAAGTCTTTATTTGACACTTTCTTTTTTTTCCTCCTCTTTTAGATTAGCTGCTCAGTGATATCTCATAAAGATACTTGTTTGAATCTAGCTCTCCCCTCCTTTTAATTTCACCAATACATAACTAATTTGGACTTCCAAATTTCCTACTGTTATTTCAGACAGATAATATGAGAGTGATTAACTTCTACTGTGAACCCTTGTGAGTGGTAAAAACCATCATATCATCTAATTTCCACTTGAGACAAACCATGATGTCATCTAATTTCCACCTGGCATAGTATTCAGAGAAAAAGAGAGATGATGTATATGCAGAGAATGAAAAGCATATTCATTAAAGAAACAAATACTTAAAATGGCAACTGATTTTTAAAGGTGATATAAAAATAAATAACATGAAATGAAGCACACATTACATTAAGCAGAGTCTTTTGAAAATATATAAATATTGATTTTTTTCTATGCATTCACATTAACATCATAAAATGAGAAATTGCTCAGGTACTAGAAAGTCTTCTGTGACATTACTCATGACATGAGCTTCCACAAAGATCATATTCTGTTCTTTGAAGAAAAAAAAAAAAAAAAGGATTAATAAGAGAATGAAGATTTCTGTAAGGAAGTCAGAAATGACAGACACTATTCAACTACTACTGGACACTATTCAACTACTACTGCAACTATTTTGTTGCTTTCCCTAGCTTAAGAAGCAACATATACCATTTAAACTTCAATGACAACACTCTATTGACTTTGGTGGTGCAGTTTCTCTGGTTTCAAATTAGACAAAATTTATGCTATGTAGTCTCAGCCTGAACTCAATGTTTGATGAGTACACTAGTCTGATAGAATATAATCTGAAACACCAACATCTTCATACATCTAAAACTAAATGGAATTATTCCTGTTAGTAAAAGACAGTTCCTTTTATATGGCAAGCTTACTGAGACATGTCCCTTTTTATCCTTGCTATCCAAACATACACACACAAATCTCAACAGGCTTCTCACTTTTATCAGTTTTGTATCAGTTTGCTTATTTGTAATAACTGCTATGAATTCAAAAATTGAAAACAAGGACAGTATCAAGCATAATAGCAATAATGAGTAATTCACAGAATCACAGAATCACAGAATTTCTAGGTTGGAAGAGACCTCAAGATCATCGAGTCCAACCTCTAACCTAACCCTAACAGTCCCCACTAAACCATATCCCTAAGCTCTACATCTAAACGTCTTTTAAAGACCTCCAGGGATGGTGACTCCACCACCTCCCTGGGCAGCCTGTTCCAGTGCCTAACAACCCTTTCAGTAAAGAAGTTCTTCCTAACGTCTAACCTAAAAATCCCCTGGCGCAACTTTAGCCCATTCCCCCTCGTCCTGTCACCAGGCACGTGGGATAACAGGCCAACCCCCACCTCGCTACAGCCTCCTTTAAGGTATCTGTAGAGAGCGATAAGGATAATTCTTTCTTTATGTTTAAGTTCTGGTATGATTCCCTTACTGCTTTACAAAACTAAGCACAAAACAAGAAAGATCTCCTGTGTAACTGAGGCTGTTTCTGTGAAATAAATCTGCTCTAAGGAAATAGAACAACAGTCACACTCCTTCCGCAACTCCATTAGAGACCAATGCAGGTGTAGACTGGCAAATGAACCAAAGCAATAAACAATAAAGCAAACTCAGAAACATGAAAGGTTAGAAAACAAACAAAAACAAACATTTGTGTTAATAAACACAACACACAACACTCAGGTATTGCTGGCATCGTGCCCTGGTTCAAAGGAAGAGACAGAACACAGTAACAGTTGACATAGAAAGAATACTTAAAAACTGAAAGTAGGAAAGAGAAACATATGAAGAGAAACTATCAAAACAGTCAAAGAGAAATAGTAAAATATCCAGTAAATATAAAGTTTTGGATTTTGTAAATTGGAAATTCCAATTGGTCAAGACCATATTCCAAAGAAAGGTCACCGCTTTGTGCTCTTTTAGAATTTAACTGAAAATCCTAATAGTTTTCCTTGTTCATGTATGTGGATAATAATATCCAAATTAGAAATGATTTAGAAAGTATTATCTAACTGGGGCAATGCCCACAACTAACACAGCCACGTTGATGCAGTGTTGCTTTTATGTGGCACACATCATTGCTAATGATACAAAAGCATGTGTGTGAAGGCCATATCCTTCCTAACCCTCACCAGCCATGGCCTTTATTGAAAAAATACTATCCAGATCACAGCAAGGCAAAAGGAACTTTATTCTGAAAACCCTGTTTATGTTTTACCGCTTCTGTTGAAACAAAGCTGCACAAGTCATACAGGCATGCCTCTTTCCTGTGCAACAGACAAGCAATTTAATGGTTTAGAAGTCCAGCAACCCGATAAAATCAGCCAAAATATATTCATAACTTAAAACCTTATTTAGGATTCCCTGGATGCCAGGCAGAAAGTGGAAAAAGTAAACAGCTCTTTATCAGCTCTAATATAGGAGAAATGTCTCATTTATGTCCCAAAGGTAGCTACTTGAATTGCCAACAATACGGTAAAAATAGGAATGAAATCATAAAATTACAGATGGTTGAGGTTGGGCAAGACCTCTGGAAGCCATCTGGTCCAACCCCCTTGCTCAAGCAGGACCACTCATAGCAGGTTGCCCAGGACCACATCCAGGCATCTTCTGATGATCTCCAAGTTGGAAGACTTGATAGCCTCTCTGGGTTATAGGTTCCAGTGCCCATCACCTGCATGGTAAAGAAGTGCTTCCTGATATTAAGACAGAACCTCCTGTGTTCCAGTTTGTGCCCATTGTCTCTTGCTTTGTCACTGAAAAGAGCCTGGCTCCATCATCTTTGTATCCTCCTTTCAGGTGTTTATAGACAATGATAAGAAGCCCACTGAGACTTCTCTTCTCTAGGCTGAACAGTCCCTTTCTGACTGAGAAAGCTAGACAGCAAAAATCAGCCCTGTGAAGTCCTCAAACAGTCCCAGTCACCAAAACTCAGTTCCACACATCTGAACCGTGACAGAACAGGGTTAATGAAACAGGCTTCACAGTTCAGAGGCAGCATAAGATAATCCACCATATTTTCTCCCAGGAGAGAGAAAAAATAATAAGAAACAAAATTAATGAAGGCAGTATAGAGACAAAAGATGAACACAGCAAAATAGAGTTTGCCTCATTTTGTTGAGATTGTTGAGATGATCAAGGGTCTTTGCTGCTCCCTGCCTGCACCCAAGCAATCATCTGGTTTCATTTGTAATACAAAATAAAATAAAGTAAAATATTAGGTTAAGGACATAGAAAAAAAATTCACAAGCTTCATGTAGATTTGCAACCTTTCCCTTGACACAATACAAAAGTGGGAATGTGGTCTTGCTTATCTATCCTTAAATATAAGCATATAAAATGAATAATTACTATGAAGTCTACAAAGTCCTCTGAAGAGCAGAGCTTTACCCTTGCATTCTATGCTTTAATTTTAACACTTCTGTCAAAACAAAACAGTTTTCTTTTTCATTCCATTTGTTTCTTTGCTATTGGAAAGATTTACATTTACCTTTCCCATGGTGAAGGTCACGAAATGATGCATTAAGCAATAAAAAAAAAAAAAACAGAAAGCACAGCTGAAAGACAGCAAACATACTGAAAATAATGGATCTTTTTGTGATGATGTTTGAAGATGAGCATTTTGTATTCATGATGAGTATTTCTTAAAAAGGGAATTCAAAGTCACATCATTACTCACAAAAGATAACAGAATTTTGAGGTACTTTGTTAAATACACTAGATTTTTATAATTCCTGGAAAAATCAAATTTTAAGTATGTGTAGTCTGCTCACTAATCTAATACCTCATTAATGCAATGTTTTTAAACTGGAACAGACTTACAATATGAACAATGAAAAAAATGACACTGGATACAAAACAAGGGCCAGTGCTGAACACCAGATACCATTCTGGGAATGTTACATGTGGAGTATGTAGGTGTAATGCTCTTATGACCTGAAGCACTCAAACACGCAGAGGTGCTGAATTATGTATTTGCTTTGCCCAACTACAAGAGGAAATCTACTGATCTATACATGGTCCAATTCTATCTTGAATTGCCACTTTCAGTCCAATGTTGGAACTGCTTCTGAAGCCAAAGAGCTTCACAGGAACTTTGCTTTCTATATAGCACTTCAAAGATGCACTTCTCCTTTTAGAATACTGGTTATATGAAGAAAAAAAAAAGTCATATAAAAGATACATATTTCATGGTATTTCCAAGTTAACTTGTAAACAAGGAACAGTCAATTAGGCCACTATTCTCTCATTCATATTCAGTTTGTGCCAGATCAACTGATTCAATCAGTAAGAAAGAAGAATCAAGTTTAGAGAGAAGGCAGTAGGAAATAGCTTACATTTGGGTTATTATTAAAAAGTAGAAATGATATGATTTTTCAGATTTGCAATCAGTATCTTTAAAAGCATTTGATTTTCAGTATGTGAATTTAGGCACATCAGTATGTAACACAAATTTCAAATCTCACTTTCTTCTACCAGTAGACACACACTATTTTAACAGCACTTTTCTTTTTCACAATCTACACTGGTGTGTTGGGTCTGTCTGGGATGGAGTCACCTTTCCCTGCAGCATCCCACACAGTGCTGCGCTCTGCACTGGTAGCTAGAACAGCAGTGGTATCACACTGGTGTTGTGTCTGCTGCTGAGAAGTGCTGGCACAGCATCAGGACTTTCTCTAACCCTCCTAGGAGGTGGGCAAAAAAGTGAGAAAGAAACATCAACAGGGCAGCTGACCTAAACCAACCAAAGGGATATTCCATACCATATGATGTCACACTCAGCAATAAAAGGTGCAAAAAGGAAGAAGAGGGGAGGGGTGGGCTCTCGTTGTGAAAACATCTGTCCTCCTCCTGAATGCCGGCTACGTGCGTTGAGGCCCTGCTTCAAGGACATGGTCAAGCATCGCTCATTTGTGGGAAGTAGAGAGTATTTTCTTTCCTCTGCACTGCCACATAGCCTTTACTCGTTTTGTTTTGTTATTCCTTTTCCCCCTCCCTCTTCCCCTTTCCCTTTTTCCCCTTTAGTTGAATTGTTTAATTAATAATATTTCCTTAATATTCTTTCTCTTTAATTAAATTATCCTTATCTCAACCCATGAGTTGTTCTTTCCTTTACTTCTTCCCCTGCTCATCTGAAGAGGGGGAGTGAGAGGGTGGTTGTGGTATTCAACTGGCTACCATGGTAAAACCACCACAGAGCGTAGTCCAAATACTTCTTACACTCCGACAGGCTTGGTGCCATGACCACATTTCTGAGGAGCCTGTTCCAGTGCATGACCACCGTCTTGGTGAAGAACCCTTTCCTGATATTCAGCCTGAACCTCCCCTGTTGCAGCCCAACTCCACTCCCTTGGGTCCTATTGCTGGTCACGAGAGAGAATAGATCAGCACCTGCCCCTCCACTTGCCCTCATGAGAAAGCTGTAGACCGCGATGAGGTCTCCCCTCAGCCTCCCCCTCTAGAGGCTGAACAGACCAAGTGATCTCAGCCGCTCTTCACACATCTTCTGCTCTATGCCCCTCACCATCCCTGTAGCCCTCCTCTGGACACTCTCCAATAGTTTCACGTACTTTTGGTACTGTGGTGCCCAGAACTGCACACAATACTCAAAGTGAGGCTGCACCAGAGCAGAATAGAGTAGGACAATTACTTATCTCGACCAACTAGCAGTGCTGTGCTTGATGCACCCCAGGATACGGTTGGCCCTCCTGGCTGCCAGGGCACACTGCTGGCTCATATTCAGCTTGCTATCAGCCTAAACTCTCAATCGTCTAGTCCCCAAAATATAGATACATTTCTGAGAAGGTGTCGAGGGGATGGAGCCAGTCTCTTTTCAGTTGTGCCCAGTGACAGAACAAGAGGCAATGAGCACAAAATGAAGCACAGGAGACTCTGGCTGAATATGAGAGGGCACTTCTTTACTGTGAGGGTGACAGAACACTGGAACAGGTTGCCCAGAGATGTTGTGGAGTCTCCTTCTCTGGAGATATTCGAAACCTGCCTGGATGCCATCCTGCACAATGTGCTCTAGGTGATCCTACTCAGATGGGGGGTTGGACTAGATGATCTTCAGAGGTCCCTTCCAACCCTGCCCATTCTGTGACTTTGTGGTTTTGTGATGATTCTCTGATGACATCACCACTTCAGGTAACCAAGAGATGCAGTTTGTTTCTACCATCTTCCCTGGGCAGCCAATAGCTGACAATGTTCCTGATATTCTTTAAACAACTCTTGATTTCTCTTGCATGTTCCCACTTTCTTGGGCCAATTTCGTCGTGCCCAGGCTCTTTTTCACCTTCTCTGGTGATAAGTTGTTCCTCAGTTTCTTGCTGTGTCCTCCTTGACGGTCTCTTCAGGGCGTCTCTGGTGCTCAGGTGTCCAGCTGCACATCAAGGACATCCCTGGCTCACAGGTGCAATTCCCAGGCTGAAGGCTGAGCTCTGGGCCTGGACCCCAGCCCGGCAGACATTGCTCCTGTGTGTGTGGAGCAACCATTTCATGTCAGCATTTTCTCACAACAGTCACATTAATTCCCTAAGTGCTGCCATCAGGGGCACACCAAGAGCCTTGTGATGTCACCAGAGAGTCACTGTCACCCTATGCCATCACAAAAGGCAGCTGTCCATAAATGCCCCGAGCATCCAGCCTGCTTCGAGTCCAGCTGGTGGCACTTGAGAGGTCGAGATCCTACTGCTGCAATGTGAGAGTTGGAGTTGTTGCTAGGGGAAGGCGTGAAGTCGAGGTCATTCTTGTGCAACGCAAGACATCAAGGACCTTCCCATGGCACGAGAGACGCTGAGGCAGGGGAAGTTTAGGCTCGACATCAGGAGGAGGTTCTTCACTGAGAGGGTGGTTGCACACTGGAACAGGTTCCCCTGTGAAGTAGTCACTGCACCAAGCCTGTCTGAATTTAAGAAGCGATTGAACTGTGCACTTAGTTATATGGTCTAAACTTTTGTGTAGACCTGTGCAGTGCCAGGAGTTGGGCTTAATGATCCATATGGGTCCCTTCCAACTCAGGATATTCTATGATTCTATGATTCTTTCTGGGTGGCAAGTGAGGCATCCAGGTCCTTCTGTTGGAACACAAGACATCATCGTCCTTCCGGGGGCATGTGAGATGTTGAGATCCCTCTGGTTTCAGGGCAAGGTATCCAGGTCCTTCTGGTGGGGCACAAGGCATTGAGGTGTTCCTGGTGGGATGTGAGTCTTTGAGGTTCTGCTGTTGATCTGTGAGAAAGGTGTTGAAGACCAGAGGCGTCTGATACCCACTTGACATCAGAGAAGCATCCTGTAGAGGACAATAACCTCCACAATGGAGCAGCTGCAGGCACAATGAGCCAGCCATGCCAGGAGCTACCAGCAGAGGACCCCAGAGAAGAAACATGCACCATCTGTCTGGGGCCGCTGTCTGATGCAGCTTGGCTGGACTCCTGTGGGGCGTTTCTTCTACAGGGAGTGCATCCAGCCCTGTGCCACCCACACAGCCACCTCCCTGCTCTGCCGGCAGCCCATCATTGCAATTGTGAGGCTCGTGCCGCCCACCCCATGCAACACCTTGGCCTGCTGGCCCCGGGGAGGGGCCCGAAGCAATGAGGGGCCAGGGCGACGGCAGCAGCAGCAGCAGCGCCCTCCTGTTACAGGTCCTGCAGCAGCTCACCCAGGCACAGGGAGCACAGCCCCTCCACGCCATGACAGCTTGTCTGAAGCTTCTGGGAGCAGACACTGGGAGCAGGATGGGCACAGATGGGAAATTATCGGATGGGAAATTATCATGGGATTGGGTAACTGAGTGATGGGAGGAGCCATAAGGGTGACTGTGCTATCACAGGAAAAAGGCTGACAGGAAAAGTCTCCTGAACCTGTGGCAGAAGAAAATGCCTGCCGGCCTGAGAACTGCCAGCCCGGGAGCTGTACTACAGAGTGCAGTGCTTCAGGAATGGACTGCTCTCCACGGAGCTGCACAGGAAGTTTCTCGGATGAAAGAAGCATCGTTTGGGCTAAAAATCAGGCCTGTTTTATACAATTTATACCTCTTACCCGTAAGAAGGCATCAGACAAGGGAGAATGGTCTTAAACTAAAAGAGGATAGACAAAGCATTAGGAAGAAATTATTCACAGCAGGCTGACCTGCTGGAGAGCAGCTCTACAGAGAGGGACCTGAAAGTCCTAGTGGACAGCAAGGCTAACCATGAGTCCGCAACATGCCCTTGTGGCCAAGAAGGCCAACGTTATCCTGGGCTGCAATTTCTAACATATCTCAGACAGGGAGATGCGGAGGCATAAGGAGCAACAGGAGGCAGAAGTTAGCATCTGCCTTTTATGTAGCCAGTGGTTCTGATACGGTGCAGCCAACGATGCAGCTCTGTGCGTACAACAAAGCAAGTAAAAGGCTATGACAGTATGGGTGTTGGACGAGATTGTAGCCCTACAAAGAGAGGCCAAAGGGCTTTCCATTTTGAGCTAACTTGTGAATGCAAGTTGTCTAATTAGTAGGAAAATGTAATTCTCAATTCCCTTTAAGACAAATAATGTCTGAAAGGATATGCAACAGTTAAATGTCACTCCACCATAGATCCTTAATCTTATCACTTATTTTATCTGTTGCAGTTTAACAATACACTACATGCATATGTAATTATGTATGCTTTTAGTGCTTCTTAAAAACAACAAGAACCCACATATCTATCACTTCAGTGATACATCCTCCCAATAAACAAATAAGCCATAAAAAGTATCCTGTTTCCCTGTTTATTCTTCCAGGGTTTCTGTTTTTTGTTTTTTTCCTGACAATACCCTTGCACAGCTGGAGCCCATTAAATTTAACAGCAGCACAGCCGCTTGCAGAGGCCTTAGAACTCCTCCTGCAATAAAATAACTTAAAAAAAAATTAAAAAGACATAAAAGCAATTGGCTTCCACATAATGAGATTATAACGTGAAATGATGAAAAGATGAATAAAACCACTTATTTTTATGCCTTTGGAATTAACCAAACATAGCTCATTCATGAATATTTGAAAGTGATGTGATCCATCCACATTCTTGAACATCCTTCTAGCACATTCTTTCACTTCCTTCTAGCATCTAACATTTGAGAACTCCAAGGCAGTGCTTGTGTCCTATTAATCTGAATTAAAACGGAGTGGGCAGCTCTTTAGCGCCTACTAGGACTAACTCAATATTAAATGTAGCTGGCTGAAATAGACCTAAATTCAACATTCACAATTTAAGACTGAATAAAGAGTCCAATGAGAAGAAGGGTTGTTTTATCTGATGTTTAAATTATCTATTAGTTAATTTGCCTAATTACTTTTTGAACTGTTTTCAGTAATCGTCTAATAGTAGGATTACAGCACTTTCCAGCTCATATTTACAGGATTATGAGTGCTTTTTGAATTTCTTTTTACAAGGAAGACCTGAGGCAAGGTATATTTGATAATCAGTGTATTTTCTGGGCAGTTGCTATTAGTATGTAAATTCTTCAGAATTTACTCTGTTGGGATCCTGAGTTAACAGAAGCTTTGAGATGGAATGTCTTTTGGAAAGAGACGTGCCTCAAAAAAAGACGGATTCAAAATTTTAACACAGGTTTGTTGTTGTTTTTGAATTACAGAAAGCATATAGAAACCAGACCAATGCAGGCTTAAACACAGATTACTCAAATCTGGTAAACAGGAGATTACTAAAGAGAGATGAAAAAAATACATATATCTCCTATACCGATGATTTACTTGTAAAGCACGACTTGCTTTCTGCTCTACTAATTTTCAGAGGTATTCTGAACTCAGCAAACTCAACACAGGTTGCTCTACATCTCTTGAAGTCTCTTCTTTCCTACCTATCTTCCATCAGTTTTGGCACTGTGTCTGCTTGGTTGTCATTCAGCAGTATGCAATCATGCTGAAGGATCTCCAGTTGCCACCCCGTGCCCCCCGGGCGCCCCCCCCAGCTTTTCTGGATGACTTCAGTTAACTCTACAATATTTTCCATCCAGAGTATCTTCATATGCTCTTAGTAAAGAATCAGCCTGATTCTCCTGCAACTGTCCTCCGTATTCCCAGTCACAGAATCACAGAATTTACTGCAGTAGCTGTGCCATGAGCTGTGAACTACCAAACCAAACAGTTCTGCTGTTCATCCCACATTTTTTTTTTTTTTACTCTTTATCTATATGCTGACCATAAGATTCTAACAAATGATTCAGGTGAGGGAGTTTAAAATTTGAGAAGGTTTGAAACAGCTAGTCCAGCTCTTTGAACATCCCTTTTTGTGATCAATGTTCAAATGAGGATGGTTGCAATTTTAAAAATATGAAAATGTAGCCAAATCATAACACATGTTAATTCTGCAAAATACATCTTACTTTACTAAGATATAGCTAAAGAAACTAAATTTATTAACAGGTATACAGAAGCTGTGGGTTAGTTTAGAGTTCATTTACTTTTTGACTTTTTACTTCCTGCTGCAGTCAACAGGTTTATAGAATTTCTGATGTTACTTACCAAAGCCACACATGATATATCAGAACACCCTGCTCATAGATGTTCCCGAAAACAGTCCTGAACAGTTTCACTTGTATTAAAGCAGAGAAATGGCCAATAAACACAAGTAGACAGCTATTGAGCTGAAAGAGGAATTATGATAGCAACTGAGGCTAGGGTTAAATACATCTGGTTATAACACTGCATTGCCATTAAAGATATATAATTCTCACACTAGCATATTCATAATATTTAAAATATAGAGTACTTCTGAAAAATAATGTCAGACATCACAAAGTCTTAATTTAATGGTCTGATGTTATTAGCTACAGTAACCAGCAAATGAAATTGGAAAATGGGTTAGAGCTTTTTGTTCATTAATCATACCAAATTTACTTTTATTGTTTTCAAGTTTGCATTTAATTTGGACCTGGAATCTCAGTTGGGATTTTCAATCTGCATTTTCATTAAAATATCAATAACGATTCTGTAAAAGCAATCCTGATGCAGATAGAGGCAAAAAAGTTTTATGAATGTCAAATATGGTTATAGGATGCATGACAGATTTTATAGGCTATTGAAAAACCATCAGCAAATAATATTGTAGATTCCCTAATTTTCAACAGGCACTACAATTTTCCAGTTTCTGGCATTTTGATTATGAAATCTGCCATTATTGTAATAATTTTGCCTGTGTATTATTTTCCATATTGCTGAACAAGACATCATTGCCATCTTTCTGGCCACCAATTCTGATTTCATATGCTAGGAAAAAAATGTTTTTCCCAGTTCATCATAAGTGAAAAAAAAAAGTAAACTTTTAACAATAGAAAATAAAAAGTAGAAAAATAAAAGAATTCCAAATAAAAGGAAAAAAAATAACACTTAAATGACAGTCAATGTAAAAGAAGAAAACAGAAATAGCATTATAACAGCAGGAGA
This sequence comes from Heteronetta atricapilla, assembly GCA_011075105.1. Classification (NCBI taxonomy): domain Eukaryota; kingdom Metazoa; phylum Chordata; class Aves; order Anseriformes; family Anatidae; genus Heteronetta; species Heteronetta atricapilla. Next base: position 59,256,969 of record CM021734.1, read on the forward strand.
GGGAAAAAGAATTTTTCAGACATTAACATCCAAAATTTTTCTTCCATTATTTATCATTAATATGCTATTCCTTCTGATTTCACTACCCAACAAAGCAAGAACTAACCTAGAGAGATACCATGGTCAAGAAAAATGCTAAAAAACAAAACAAACAAAACCACCATGCTTAAAAAAAAAAAAAAAAAAAAAAAAAAAAAAAAGTAATAATGATGCAAGCTGGTGACAGAATTGCTGGTATTCATCACTCCTTCTCCAGCTGATTAAACAATTCATTGATTGGGCATTCCTGCTGCATGTTGCTTCATTTAAAATCCTGAAAGCTAATCAATTCTTGTTTCTCATTCAAAGCTGAAAACCCTTATCCCTCCAGATACCATGTAAGTTCAGCTTAGTGGATATTTTAAGGCCCTCCTGAATAAATTTCAAGTTGTCAGTTATAAATTAAATTTTGTGGAAAATCATACTGTATTGAAAGAGATAAAATCAGCTAAGTTTTCTAGATCTACAAGACAGCCTCTAAAAGACTGATTCACAAAATAAAATTTAGTTTGTAAAGTTATAGTTGTAATTATGAAATTCAAGGATTAGTTAAAAAGAAATACTGTATGGTGTTAAATAATGATGTACCCTTGCTACAAGTAATGCCAAAGATTGGTATTAAAAACAAACAAACAAACAAAACTGTTTTCAAAAATGGTTCCAAAGTAAAAAAGATGTACTATAATTTTTAAAAGTAATAGGTGAAACTGCATCAAAGAAAAAAAAAAAAAAGGAAAGAAAAAGGTTGCCTAACTGGCACTGAACATCTGATTACTGTATTAAGAGAAGAATGAGACTTATCTTAAGGAGGAGAGAATAGATGTCTGCTGTATCTGGCTAAATAACCTACCCATCTGAAAGACTGAGTAATTTCCTTCTGACGGCAAGTTTAGCAAGCATGCAAATTGCAGATTATACCTTGATTACCACAGTGCTTACTATCTGAAGGACCAGACTAAGCAGTATATTTAATTTAATTTTCACAAGGCCAGTCACATTTCTGTAGGAGTGTTGATATGGTATTTTTGTTTATAAAAAGTATATACCATGAAGTAGCATATTAACAATATTCTTGAGGAATTCAATTGGACTCCCATTTGTGGAGCTAGACCTTAGGAATGCCCATGGATTTTGACTTCTAGAAAAGTCTGCATTCTCCTACAGGAGGAGGGCAGAAGGGTTGCTGGCACTGGTGTTGGTACCCTATCATGCAACTGAACTCCCAGCTTTACCTCTGAAAGAAGCAGAGAGGTTTCTCTGAACAGTGATATTTCCTGCCTATAAAATTGTGAGACAGAAGCCTGGTCAGCTGGCCTTTGAGATACATACAAAATATTCACATTTAATGCTTCTGAAGGTCTTCATATGTGGCTCTGAGTCCTGGCCATTCTGATTTCTAAACTGCAGTAATTAAAGGTGACATACCTCAGAAAATGAGGTGAATTATTATGAAAAGAACCATTTCAGTCAACACAGGAAAAGAAGAAACACGTATTCCAGTATAGCAACTTGGCAGTTACTTATAGCCAAAACAAAGTGGGCTAATCTTTCATAGTTTAAGACTCATACCAAACATCATAGGCTACTATACATAAGGAAATGCAATAAATAACAGGAGCGTTATATAAATTATTAGTGAATATGCTCATATAATGCTTCAAGAAAAATGAATGTTGGTCAATGAAATAGTGGTTCATTTTGTGCATAGTGCTTAAACTAAAACGGGTAAGAAGTACAGCCAGCATTCTTTCTCATTTTAAGAACACTTTAGATATGAGAAGTTTCACAAACCGACTTCCTCTGTTCTAAACTCTCTTTTTAATAGTCTACTGATGCATATTAGAATTTAATTATACCAATTAGTACTGCCACATCAGAAATATGATGTAGCTTCAATTAGGAGGTACCTAATGGATATTAGTAGAATTTAGTTTTGTAATTAAAGTTCTGAGAGCAGTGCAAATTCAACATTATGATTACAAAACATTAAGACAACATTGATGGCATTGAAATTGAATATTTTAAAAACAACCCTATAAATTAGTTGTAAAAAAAACTTATATATCTGAAATGGCTATTGAGCTCTCAGCATCTCAATGTATAAGAAAATGTTGTTATCTCTATTGGCAAAGACATTTTTTACATTTAAAATATTATTTTCTAAATCATGTTTTTTCCTTGATTGAATTGTCCCCCTTTTAAGATATTCTTCGAACACCCACTTTTATTGAGAGGCTTTTTAGAAGCTTTTTGCAATTTCTATCATCTCCTTCTTAGGAATCAAGTGTTCTGAGTCTACTAAACCAAGAAAATCTTATGCTGATATAAAGCTCTGTTTTGGCAGTGACAGCAGAGAGGTCTACAGCTTCAGTCTACAGCTTCTTCTCAACCACACTGCATAGAATCCACCCCTGTAATGTTCTGTTATGAAGGAGTATACAATTTTTCCTTTCTTGATCTAAGCACAAGCAGCAACAGCAAGAGACCAGTCTTAAAGAACTGCTGTCAAATGACTTCTGATGATAAAATTAATACTAAATTTAAAATATCTCCCATGAATTGATTATATTTCTTTATAAGAAAGGAATAAGTTAAATTCCATTTTACTGATCACTGATCATGCTTTTGTTGAGACATTATAGAGCATGAAGTTATTTTATATGAAGTACGTACACATTGTCCATTCCAAAATATCATTTGCCAAGTGATACTAACTCAGAGATGATTTGACAAACGCATTTCAAGAAACCATAAATACTATAGCAGCAAATAAAACAAACAAAACAAAACAAAACAATGACAACAACAAAACATTAAAAAGATGAATTACTGTCTTCATTACTTTGCTTATTTGGTATGGTCTTAAAAAATCAAAATCAAGTTATAAACTACAAAGGTACTGCTAAGCATTCATTATACCCCAGGTGATACTAGATTGGGACTGATGGTGCTGTGCTCTCAGCTTCTACTGTCACCCAGACAATGATAAAAAACAGTAGCATGAGGGAAGACATCATGGTAGGAAGAAACTAAGCATGAAAAACAATGTCATACTGAATGTGACACCCACAGAGGCTATGTTTAGAGTCCTTGATGGGTGATACTAGGTATCTCAGTTACCCATGTCAGAGCCTGTGTTAGAAAGTGCTGCAGCTCCTCTCCAACAACATGCCCACGGATTTCCTATGTGTAAAAACAGTCACAGAGGAAAAGAGGAAAAGAAAATGATATCTGTCACCAGTTCTCAGGGTGATACAGAGTTGGGACATGCTGGGCACAGGGGAGTGTACCACTATACTCTACATAAGCAGTAGAGTCACAGGGGTGTGTGTCTCATAATCTAGAGATTATATGAGGAACCTAAAGTTTCTTTTTCCTACCTTACAGGCTCTTTTGTCTTCCCTGTTTTGTAAGCTATCCTTATCTCCATCAATCATAAATTAGGTTCACGAGAAAACTGCAATCAAAGAGTTTGAAATGCAAAAAGATACTCCTGCAGTATGAGATGCAATATGGAACAGTTCATGATCTATACTCCCATAAGAACAGAAAAGACCATGTAGGTTGATGTGCTACAGCCTTTTTGTGAAAGCATGGAACCACAAGTTTTATAGTGGCAAACTAGTCTTGTGTTTCACAGTTAAGATATGCCTCCTAATTATGATATAATTTAAGTTTTTTGACTTAAATCTTGCATGATAAGCATATTAAATTGCTATGATGGGATACAATTTATCATGATCATTAAAAATGAGGTATTCACACTGTGGTTGGTCATTAATCATGGTCAGTAGTGTAAGAAATAAATGGAGTGTAGTGCATCTTGGGAATCTATGAAAAATAATTGATTTGAATTGCCAGAAAAATAGGATAGATGAATACTAACATACAAAAGCAAAACATAAACAGATAAATACCATAAACTCTATCAAATATTACTTTGAAGTATTTTCATTGTGTTCAGTGATCCCTTGGCTCTCCCCAGAACATTTACAGATACATTATTAAAAACTCCTCCAATAGAAGAATACCAACTAACCAACTTAATACCAACTTACATTTTGCATGTAAGCATTTTTACTTGAATTTATTGTGCAAATTTTAATTATAGCAGGTTTTCTATTCTGCAAAATAGGAATAAAAATATGTGGGATGTTCTGCAGTTTAATTAGTATTTACCAACATACTTTAAGGTTTTCTGCTGAAAGATAGCAATAGGTTAGGCATGAATACACTGAAATTCTAGGCTGGTAGAATAACTAAATTTTGGATGTTATAGCTTGATTAACTTTTAACTACACTACAAAAAGAGTGAAAAAGTTTCCAATAATGGGAAAGCCCATTGGAATTCAAATACTAGGAAGGTTTCCTTGAAAATGTCCCAACCTCCTCCTCCTCCTGTAATGGGATATGGATAGAGTTTAGATATTCAAAAACATGCCTGGGGAAAGAGGCAGGATTTAGTCCATATTCACTAAAAAGCATCATCTTAAAAATGAGATAAAAAACAGTACAAATCCCTCAGAGTCTTCCAAGGCATACTGGTTCTGTCATAAAAAGAGAATGCACCACAGACTATGGCTAAAACAGTCACTCCAATGCCTAAGGCAAAAATGCCAAGGACCTTCCTGTGTCTGTAAAATAGATATTATAGCACAGAGGCATCCAATATCTGACCAACAACCTACTGACTATTGCAATAGGTTGACTATTATAGGAAGAAACTGCTGGAAGAACGAGTTGGGCTTGAAAATCTTACTTGATTGTTTGCCACTTTGTTGGTTTGGGAAGTAAAGGCTGTTACAAAAGGGTACTAATTTCTCACAGAATAAATAATAGGAAAATGGGAAAATTTCTCATAGGAATCTAATAGATGTTCTGAAATTCAGATCTTCTTTCTCAAATTTAGGTAATTATTTACATTTTAGGTAGTTATTTACATTATTTACATTTCCAAAAGAGTATCTTACTCCAATTTTAAACTAAGATATTAGTCAATGGTGCCTTTTACCCGTTTCCAAATACAGTACAAGTTCTCAGATGATCTTTACTGTTAAAATATTTATTTATAAAATTAAATCCTCTGATAACCTGAGAAAATCAGTGCAAAAATGGTCACAGAAGGAATGCGTCCCCCTTCCAAGTATCCCTTATCTATGCATATACATTTCGCCCATGCTGAACAAATCTCTATATTTTACTTAAAGGTAACCTGTGGGAAACGGAGAGGGAAAAAAGGGATGGGGAAAAATGTTGGCTTATGCTGAACATTAATGGGTACAACAGGATTTGCCACCTAAGCTGCAATTTTGTGCATCAGAGAAAAATGAATCAGTCTGTACATACTTTTCATGTAATGCTAACTCACTGCACAGTTCAGGATATTGCTGTGTTTGCATATGCCAAATCAGAAGTACCAAAACCATAGTTCTTATTTGGCTATGCCACAGAAACACAATGTAACAAGACTCAGCTTTTCATAAATGATCATTTCAAAAGATGAGGAAACTAGTCGGCAACAGGCATCCACCACTCAGAAAAATGAACTGTATAATAGCATTCTCTACTGTTCACTTTAAAAATACAAGTAAAATTAGTTACTCTTACAAACATGAAAACCATTCACACTTCAAAACCTGCAATTATCTATCAAAGAGTTATTGAAACCTTGTACTAGAGGCAATATTAAATGGTGACAACTATCGTTTTTAAACACACACACACACAAAAAGTTGTTCTTTTGGATCAAGATTTGTGTAGTATATTTTTGACACAAAAAGATTTTTATTGCTAGCTGAGAGTAAAGTGTAGCTCATACTCTAAAAAGACAAGGTATTTGGGGTATCTTTTTAAAAAATATTTTTTTAGGAATTGTTAAGGGCCACACTTTTGACCAATCTAAATGAATGCTGCTACCCTTAGAAGACTGTGTACAAGAAAACACAATAATGACTGAAAGTATAAGTTCCTACAGAGGGACTCTGTAGGAAGTTATTGTACTTCCCTATGAAAGAGAAATTGCTCCAGACTTCTGTTATAAAGGCATAGGACTGAAGCATATTTTTGTAGGTATTATGTAAGTATGAAAAAAGGCTGTTTTCTAAGTGGTGATGAGATGCTTTTTCAAAGGACATGGGAGACATTTGTCTTTTGAATCGTATCCAATGCAAAAATGATGTCATGTAGAAATAAGCAGAAGTGAGCATCAGCCATATTTCAGATATGAATACGTGGTGTTCTGCAGCAACAGCTGTGCTTTGATGAAAAAGTTGATGAAAAAGCGTCCAGCATTTGCAAAGACGAGAAAAAAGTTATCACCCCTGCAAGAATTGTTGGGGACCAGATGTTAAAAACCACTACAGCCTGTTTATTTCAGAAGGGAGTGCTGTAAAAAATGTTAATCAGGTGGTTTTATGTGGTTTAGGTTGCTCTATTCGACTGTTTTATAGACTGTTGTTATTGGTATTAAGTCAGCATGTTACAGATCAATACAAAAGTAATAGCTATCAATACAGGACAAAATTATTAGATAAAGGAGGAGCATACTACGACTTCTATACAATGTCATATATATATATATATATATATACACACACACAACACACAAGAAAATATAAAGTAAAGTGAAAAACTGTCATCAGGAATCAATACAAAATTATCCTCCCACATATTGGCAGTAATGATTCTTTGAAAAGCATAGCAGAAGCTAACAGAGAAAAGCCTCCTGGAAGGAACGAGAAGCACTCTGAACTGCACACTTTTAATCAAGCAAAAATATGCAAAATTCAATTTCCCACCACACAGCTATACCAACATAACTAAAGCAACCCTAATTAAATTAGTGACTTATACCTGTGTAACTGAAAACCCAAGTCAGGGCAAGATTCAGGCCTTCTAAATTCATGCTGCATAGGAGAGAAAGACAAACCATTTGGCATGCAAGGAAGTCTTTTCTGTTATCTTTTTTCTTAAGAAGCAGTGCACTTTGAGAAACAAGTGACTGGACCAGAGTCCTGTAATGAGATTCTTTTGGAAAGCATGTAAATGCCAATTCACAAGCTAGGGATGAGAACATAAGCATACAAAATCCAAGTTCAGAAAGTGGAAGCCTGGAAGCCTGTGCTCCACATGTTGCAGGGGACAGAGAGCCCCAGAGCAGGCAGCCTGGCCTGCTTGGCCACCGAGTTTCAGAAGTTAAGGGAGCCCCCTCCTCTGAGACAGCACTGCTGGGGTTTCTGTGAATAACAGCAGAATAACATTTCTTAAACAGTTCAATGCAATTTCAGTTCAACTCTGTCATTACCCTACACACAGAAAGTACTAATACCAAAACAGCAGGCATACCTGCATCTGAAATGCCAGAGCCTTTTATTGTTAGCAGTAAACAGAAATCTGAACTAATGCGGTGTTAAAATGGAAAGCAAAACACAGCAAGCCTGACTGCATCATCTATTAAAAACATCAGAGCATGAATGAACGTATTTTTAGATTTTGTTTTTCATTCAGTAAGGTCAAAGGATCTCAGAAATAAAGGGGTCTGATAGCATTTTTACTTTAAGATTTGGTAAGAGAATTTCACAAACCGAGGTGTGTGGAGGGAGAGGGTCAAAAGCTATTGTTTATTACAGCAGGGTAAATCCTAGCATTGCTCTGGATATATGAGCAATGTTAGAAGTGAGCAAGCAGAGCTACATCCAGCTCTGGGTGACTGACCCTCTGTCATGCAGCAAATGGTGAGGTTGCACGGATTAAAGGCAGTTCCCGGGACCTGAATTAAGCACTGGATCAAACAATATGCAAGCAGACAGCAGACTGCTAAAGGTATGGCAATGTCCTACGAGAAATCCCTTGGTGGAAAATCAAGGAAGCATGCAATGCTATCTTGTGTTTGGACTAGAGAAAAACAGAGGATTTTGTGACTGCCAAACCAGTGTTTTACATCTTCCACCCCCAGGTGTTTTTCCTTTTAACCTTGTGCTGCTACTTTCAAAGATATGCAAAGCACAGAATTTTACAGATGCTTCTGACTGAGCATAGCCTAACAAACTTACTTTAACACAATATAGTTTACTGAAACCACAAGCAGATACTGACCTATGACATACATAAAACAGTTTTCCTATACAATTTTGCAAATGTTATATGTGAAATATTCATTTTCAGTAATACTCATGTATCCCTCTTCATATTTTGAAGGCATCAAGAAGCTGCAGCTGCTAAATATTATTTAAAATGATTTTTCATTAGTTTTTCAGTGGCCTTCATTCCAAAGACAAAATCAGACTGTAATAAATCATAGAATATCCCGAGCTGGAAGGGACCCATAAGGATCATCAAGTCCAACTCCTGGCACCGCACAGGTCTACCCAAAATTTTAGACCATGTGACTAAGTGCACAGTCCAATCTCTTCTAGACAGGCTTGGTGCAGTGACTACTTCTCAGGGGAGCCTGTTCCAGTGTGCAACCACCCTCTCAGTGAAGAACCTCCTCCTGATGTCGAGCCTAAACTTCCCCTGCCTCAGCTTAACCCCGTTCCCACGGGTCCTGTCACTGATGTTTATGGAGAAAAGGTCACCCACCTCTCCACTCCCCCTCGCGAGGAACTTGTAGACTGCGATGAGGTCCTCCCTCAGCCTCCTCTTCTCCAGGCTGAGCAGGCCCAGTGGCCTCAGCCGCTCCTCATAAGTCTTCCCCGCTAGGCCCTTCACCATCTTCATCACCCTCCTCTGGACACTCCCCAGCAGTTTAATGTCCTTTTTGTACTGTGGTGCCCAGAACTGCACACGGTACTCGAGGTGAGGCTGCACCAGCGCAGAGTAGAGTGGGAATAAATAAAATAATAAACAAGAGGTATTGGGGATTGAGATTAGTTTTTCATCGTCAATCAGATCATCTTCAAGTCTGCATTCAGAACAGTGCATGGGAGTGTGGATGGGTGAGGGCCTGACACAGCTGTTAGTATCTTCATCATATTGACCAGAAATCTCTCCACCACTTTGTAATACTTAAAACCTCTAAGGTCAAACCTATTTGCAGTAGTCCATCTTCCCATAATGTGTTAAACACTTCTCTGGTTGGTAGAGTCCTGTTACTGTTTTTATCAGCACTGAGCTCGAGAGCAGCTCTATTTTGAATGGCTTCTGTGTGGAAATGGTACATACACTACAGTTTTGATGGTCATGAAGTTGAGGATCAATGCAACTGGAGTAAGGTGACGTCTCCAGTGACTCATGAGACACCACAATACAACTCAAGACAGTTCTGGTTGCTGTGTTAGGAAATGGGTGTGTGGTAATAACATCACACCACTATTAGCTTTGCCCTTGAACTCACAGATTCATTTGGTAAGAGACCTTTCCTTTTACAAGCAGATTTTTGCTATTAATGCTGCAAGAATAAAATGTTGGTGAGTGAAGAGCAACAACAGAAAAAATCCCAGCTGAATTAAATTATTATTTGTAAGACATTCTGAGATATTGATCTGCTGGACTTATAAGCAATTCATGCAGTTCAGTGCTGAATAAAAGGTACAATTTTTAGAAAATGTGTTGTAGGGCATAACTTGTAGAATAATTAAAAACTTTAAATTGCTTTTTTTGACTTAACACCTTCACTTTCACTTCAACAAAATAAAGTTACATGACTCAATAGTATAATGACAAGAGGTTTGTGGAGAAAATTTTGCATTAGGCCTATTTCTCTTGCATAATCTGATTGATACTTTGCTTCTCCCTTTGACTTTCATATACTGCAGAACATTTAAAGTAAGCAGAAAAAATGGAATAAAGAAAAGACTGTGCCATTTAAATATTCAAATGTAGCATGCTTGGAAAATGTAGATTCAGTTATCACTCTCATAAAATATAAGCTTTTTCTTCAAAAATGTGAGCATGACACAGCCTGTTAAAGGGCTTCCTTTTTATTCTACCAGCCATCTAAATTCTTATGGGGGATTTAAAGGTATTTGTATTGCCATAAATACAGGGAAGAGCAGAGGAGTGGTAAAAGAGTAAGATTGATAGGAAATGACCTTAATAAGCTTTACGGATTGTTTAATCTCAGAAAAAAAAATAGTTAGAAGCTAAAGATCCATTAGAAATGTGCCTAATTTGTGGTTTAACCCTGCATTTGACATTTAACTTGGTTTTACGATTCCTTAATCCTTCTGGCCTTCAAGCCAAAATATCTTTTAATTAAAAAGCTATAAATGTGCCCCTTTGGCCATCTCTTAAATCTGCAATCCTCTTAAATTTCCCCTTAAAAATCTAATCCCCTTAGTCCCTTAGAGAAAAGCCCTGGCTCGGCGGTGCTGTGGCACAGTGCCCTGCAGAGCTGAGCAGCCTGCCTAGGCTGCAGGCAGACTCGGCGCCAGGCGTGCAGGCGCTTTCTGCTCCTCACCTAGCCCAAACTGGCTCCCCAAACGGGGCAGTGGGTCGGTAACAGCATACAGCAGCACACAGAGGTCCTGCTCCCTCTGACCGCTCATCAGGGATAACGCCACTGCTTGAAGCTCAGCACACAGAGGGGCACTGCTGAAACTGGTGGCAGGTCTCCCCTGATACAGCTGGCTCCAGATCTCCTCAGGATGTTTCCAGAATGTTAGGTCTGAAGTTGGACTTGGTGATCCTGGAGGTCTCTTCCAACCTAGATGATTCTGTGATTCAGAAGCCTGAATGGAGATATACTGCTGCTCTCTGTCAAGCCCAAAGAGCATCCTACCTCTCCGCCACACAGCTGGGACTATTAAATATCAGCACTGAACTCAGAAAGGGAAGTAGGATACACTGCTGAATTTTTGGTGCATCAAAGAATGAGTCCTTTCTCTCCAGCATCAATCACCTTTTTAGTAACAATTATACCAGTCAAACCCTTTATATAGACCAACTGGTAGATCTTGAACAGCTGAGTCATTGGATTTTAAATTTCTACCACACATTTTTAATATCAATAGGAAATAAAAACAACCACATTAATTCCAATTTGTAGCTTAAAAGAACAGAGACAAAAAGTAGTAACTATGACATATGTAAGGGACAACTGAATTTTCCTAAGAAGATATTTTATTCTGTCTTTGAAGAAAACACACTTGTACTTAACAGGAAGAAAAAAAAATGTTGTGCCAAATTATTGTTCTGTCGCAAAATTAAAAATCAAGATTAGAAGCCAACCATATTTCTCAAACATGACATGTTCTCTGCACCATATGCTCTGAAGAAAGATTCATTTAATTGTTTGGAACAAATCCATGTAGTTGTCAAATTCCAGGACTCCACCCAAAGTCATGTAATAGGTTTCTTCAAGGTGCATCACATTCTGCTGTTTTCCAGATTTGAATTACATTGCTCAACATAAAAGACATTGACAGCATCTCAGCCTGATGAAAAATACCTAACCTCAGAAGGCATTGAGAGCCAGCCAGATCAGTGCTTGTATGCAAAAAATGACAATGCAGGATAAGGTCCTTAAATTACACACAATAAATGTATAGAGAATTAGATACCTGAGAGGAGTGCTTACAATAGCCAGCCTGCTAGGACACCAAAACCAGCCAGACTAAAGGAAATAAGGTTTCAAAAGGCAGTAACCAAATTACTTGTTACAGAACCCAAGTCATCTCCCTGGGAGGCAGTTATCCACATCTTAGCAGGTTGACCAATACCCAAAACTGGATGATCAAAGTCTGAGTGAACCACCAACTAAATGTAGCAAACAATTCTTTGCACTCTTAGAAGGAACCTAGCCTGATATACTGGTTCCCAAAATCATTTATATTTGGGACAGACGAGCATACACATAACCACTGGCCAGCACAGCCTGAAAGGGACTTGAGCTTTTAAGCCTAACAAGTTAGCAGGACAAATTTTAAGACAGTGGAACATGTGGAAATGCCACTCACCTTTTACATGATAATCTAGGGTTTATTGTCATGTTTGTAGGTTGTTCTGAATGAGAACTTTGAGCTGGATATTATGTAAACACATTGATAGAGTCTCAGAAGAGAATCAAAATGCTCTTGCACAGACCTTTGTAAGGAAGAGGGCTGAAAGACCGTGAAAGAACTAGTGCAACACTGGGAGCACCTGAAATACTCCCTTGAATGTGTTTTATCATTATGCTTAAAAGCTATTTCAATTGAAAAGGAGGGAAAGTGAAGAACAATCTGAAATATGAGCGTATGATTTTCTGGGCCAATCAATCACACTTTAGAGTCTGCTTCTAGTACCGTGGCACAGAAGTTACTTCAGCAATACAGTTCTTTGCTCTGTCTACAATATGCTGGGAAGTGAAAGAACCTGTTTTAAGAATCACCTATGAAGTATGAGAAGAACTTCAGGATCCATCCTATAAAAGAAGAGTTAACCATTACTGTATGGAAGAGCTGAACTAACAGAAACCACTGCTACCAAGTACTTATCGAGAGACACCAGTAGACTGAGGACCAGAGTGGCCGGTTGAGTTGGCAAGGGAGCGAAAGACAAAGTAATTCAGATCACAAAATCAAACACCTTAGGGCTTTGTTACTCAGTAGGATAGTTTATAAAAATCTCACGTTTGCCTCAATTAAGAAAAACTCTGTACATTAGCTTTGTTTTAGGAATAGTGCCATCTTTTTGTATATGGTTTATAGCCTTTTCCCCTATAGTAAAATATTAGTCAAATTGATGTTTGTGGGGCTGCATCCACATTAATAGGTAGCATGGCAGAACCAGAGGGTGAAGTAGTTGATGCTGAGGACCCAACATGATACTCATATGCTTCAGGGATTTTCCTTTGGACTAGCTGTAGCCTGATTCTGTGGGCTTGGCATTCATTAAATGTTGGGGCAGACATGTGCATGCCGGGAGCACAGCTTTGAGTTTACTTTCTTTCAAAAAGGAAATGAACCAAATGCTCCAAGCTCATCCTTCAAAGCAAACCAGACCAGAAAGTGGAGGGGAAATTCACTTCCAAACTTCATGCCTGTTTTGAGGTAAAATGCTAATGCAGACTCATCCTGAGCACTACAAAGTTTAATGTTATTCTTTCTAGTGTTTCTAGGTGAGGAGGTCCCACCAGAATTTTACTACCATTCCTTTTAAATTTGAAACCATTATTCTTGCCACCCATCAAGACCTAGCAGAAGAGTAACACATCAAAATAATGCCTTTCATATAATGTTAGCAGAAAATATTTGTGAGGGATGGAAAAGGACCTGTGTGTATTGCAGCCAGGCTGCTCACTGAATAACAAACAGCATCTGGCTGAAATAAGAACTTTCCTAGTCTCTTTAAAGGGCTGGCTACCATTTTTTCTCTCTTTCCAAAATAAAGAAGAAATAATTCTGAAGTACAAAATAAAAACTGCTCTTTTTCGGTAGAGAGTGTTTTTGAAGGAAGTGGAACAAAGATGGGTTCAAGCTCTCTTCTGTCTAAATAGACCTGAAGCCCACTCCAAGTCGGTTCTTCCCCATAAATTAGGGGATGCCTGAGTGGCCTAGCTCCTAACCCGTAGGTCCTCATCCTTCTTCACCCAATAAGTACTTGATGCCATGTTTCCTAGCCACTCCTTGACTCCATTGAAAGAGCAAGGGCACAAAAATACCTTAACAGTGCTACAAGTCACCCCCAGCTGCAGTCAATTTCTCTGGGATAGGGGAGGGCCAGTCCTTGGGAAACACCCTGTGGTGCCAGGTTTAAACCACAGGCTGCAATGGTCAACCTTGGTGCTGCCACCTGATAGCTGTGTTCCCACCTCACCTTGGAAATTACCAGATCTGAAAATGTTGTTAATCCTTGAGAGAGGCCTTAGAAAGGAATCACAGAATCACAGAATCACAGAATTTCCAGGTTGGAAGAGACCTCAAGGTCATCGAGTCCAACCTCCAACCTAACGCTAACAGCCCACCACTAAACCATATCCCTAAGCTCTACATCTAAGCGTCTTTTGAAGACTTCCAGGGATGGTGACTCCACCACTTCCCTGGGCAGCCTGTTCCAGTGCCTCACAACCCTTTCAGTGAAGAAGTTCTTCCTAACATCTAACCTAAAACTCCCCTGGCTCAACTTAAACCCATTCCCCCTCGTCCTGTCACCAGGCACGTGGGAGAACAGGCCAACCCCCACCTCGCTACAGCCTCCCTTGAGGTACCTAAAAAGAGCGATAAGGTCACCCCTGAGCCTCCTCTTCTCCAGGCTGAACAAGCCCAGCTCCCTCAGCCGCTCCTCATAGGACTTGTTCTCCAGGCCCCTCACCAGCTTCGTCGCCCTTCTCTGCACCCGCTCAAGCACGTCGATGTCCTTCTTGTAGCGAGGGGCCCAAAACTGAACACAGTACTCGAGGTGCGGCCTCACCAGAGCTGAGTACAGGGGGACGATCACCTCCCTAGCCCTGCTGGTCACGCTGTTCCTGATACAAGCCAGGATGCCGTTGGCCTTCTTGGCCACCTGAGCACACTGCTGGCTCATATTCAGCCGACTATCCACCAGCACTCCCAGGAACAGTGAAGCAGAACAAACAGAACTGCTTTGGGTGTCCACGTCTACTTTATAAGCGTTCTGTTTGCTTCATTCCTTTGGACTGCTCTACTGAACATGAATGCCTAAATTCTATGTAAATCATATTTTAGGAGGCTTTGTACCTTTGCAGATTTGGCTCCAAAGTCACTGCCTGGGAAGAGAACCTATATTTGAGAGTCACCAACCAACCTGAATGTAGACAGGCTGCTAACTTCCATGCTGACCTCACCTTCTAGGCCCTAAGCCAAAGGGTAGGCCGCCATTTAAGGAGGTTTGAATCCTTCACTCTCCACTGAGAGGATCTATTGTTTTGTAAATCTCATGCTGAACGCACCTTAGACTTCTTCATTTATACCATGACAATGCTATACTTCCCAGTCCTCCCTGGTCCAGTGGTCCAGGACTGATGAGTGGCCACCTCAAAGGAATTTTAAGGCAATTTACACTTTATTCTTTCATGGACAAAAGGAGGCTTTCCCATACATAAGGAGCTAACTGTTTGTTAGCCCAAAGTTTAAGCAGCTGAACCTTCTAATAAATAATAATAATAATAATAATAATAATAATAATAAAGCATTAATGATACACTTAAATTTATTATACAACCCCTCTCCCTTTCATCTACCCCTCACATCTGGAAATACAGTCAGCCTTTCTCCTAGTGATCTACTAATAAAATAAAAAAAAATCACATTTACTTGGTACCACCAAATAGACCTCTATAAACCTGTAAGAAGTTTCATTTTTATTAAGCTGTTTTCCTAAGTTCTGTGTTGATTCAGACTAGCACTTGGTGAATTGCCTTTTTTAATTATGTGAAGATTTAACTATATGCCACATTTTTGTTCCAGGTTAGTCTATTACAACTCACTTTCACAGGTCAAAATTAATAATGTAATTTGTCTATCTGAACATTAACTGAGAAAAGACAAAACAAACATAAAAAGACTTTGTATCAGACTGTGTCTTCTTTGAGCAGCCGTATGAGCTGGAAATCTTAGTACAAATTTTACAGTTTCCAGCAGGGAAGGAGCAGCTGCATGCCTGCTGGTGCAGGGATGATGCTAGAATGGGACAGGATTTTCCCTAAAGCTATAGTTACACCTGATAATAAACATGGGGTACCTAAAACCTGTGGGCTACCTTTGCAGATTATTCTAGTTTTCTCTTTAATTGCTAACAAGAAAACCTCACTAGAGTTGGCCAGATTTATGTAATTCCTTAAGAGACTCTCTGAACAGTACAGATGTGTGACTACTAATACCTGCAAATAAATGTGCACCTATCATCCTTTTGTCTCATTACCTCAGATAATAACATAATTTAAGAGCAAGGACAGTGTTTAATGAAAAGAATAGTATTTGAAAAAGCCTAATATCAATCCTTAGTGCTCATGTTCTCTTTATCAAAGAATATTACATATTAAGTTTTGTTCTGAGTTAGACTGATTTGAGATACATTGATTTCAGTTTTAGATGTCTGTTTATATATTAATGCATATTGTTGTTCTTTTGAAATTTAACAATGTATGTACTATGCTTACTTTACATTAGGTTTAATTTGATAGCACTAGGTGCTAATGAAAATCTCTAAAAAGAAACCCATGAGTCTTTCTAAATATGTTTCTGCACATCAGCACACCGGTATTTTTGCTGAAAGAAAATTATAGAATTTAACCATGCACCTTCCATAATTTCTGTATGACTCTACCCCTTTGATCAAACCTCTATTTGTGTCATAAATAGTTTACAGATAAACACCTCAGAGGATATTTTTTCTATGCCCAGATGGAAATGACCTTCTCTGAATTACAGACCAATACCTTTCCATTTTTCTTTGCTCATTGTATGGAACCTTTTAAAAGCATTATAAATCTTTAAAAGCTAATGGCTCCCATCTAGCTTTTTATCTCCAACATAGCTCTAAAAAAGGAAGATAAATTGTATTTTCTACTGATTGTCAGTTGAACTGCATTCATCTCTCTTTGTATCTGCTTATGTAGTTCTTCCAATAATTGCAACATCCAGCTTCCACCACATTCAACATTTTTAGATATAATACATTCATATTTATATTTTTCTTAAAAGGCTGTGACTTGGAATGTTTCTGAGATTACCATAAGGAATCTATTCACTGTAAAATACCATAGTATTACCTAGTATATATCAAACTAAAATCTACATGGATCTGTAAAGAAAGTTATATTTGAAGCAACATTAGGTTGTTGCATTACAGCTGAGTAAGAGATACCCTCCTTATAACTGCTGGAAAAGGGAATGAGAACTGAGATAGAGGCACAGGTACATCTTGTTACAGATAAACTTTTCATTAAACAATACTGAAAAATGCATGCTTTTTTGTTTGTTTGTTTGTGTGTTTGTTTGTTTTTTACTATTATAAAACACTTTCCAACTGTTTTTATCTTATTCCTAATACTTCACATTAAATAAATTCAGATTCATGTTGAGATAAATTATGTGGTTTTTACAAAGGGACCACATTCCATTGTACTTCTGCACAAGGCCTTTTTCTAAGGGCTTCCAAAAAGTAGCTTGCTACAGAGCTAGTGATGCTGTTGAGTACACGAACATATAAACTACTAGAGTATATGTACTTCCCTACATACACATAAAACCTAGACAGGAAATTGTGGATATACAGACACACTGGTCATTCATATTTGTATCTACATTTATATCTGTTCATTAGCATAATTAGCCCTAACCATTATCTTCCACTATATTAAATCACTCTCCTTTATGTTCCAGCAGTATAGGATTGCGTTCCATAATGAAACTAATCTCCTCTTATTCCCCCATGGGCAGTTCCTGAAGAAATCCTACATCTATAAGCATCAAACTGCTGTGATATGACAGAGGATGAAAATTACTAAAAATATAATTTAGCCCATTTTGCTAATTCACTACAACAGCAAGACAGAAAAGGAAATTAGAAGAGAGATGCGTCTCTTCAGCTGCCTATCTACACAAATAAATTTCTCTTTAGCATCTCAAGTACTTGGACCACACGTATGGATTTCTGTTTAAAATCAAACATGAGGAAAGACAAAAACAATTTTGGCAGATTTAGGATAATGCCTCTGAGAGAAGACAGATCCTGTAAATCACTGGCTAGGGGACCAAAGCTATAATCTTGCTCTGACTTTGATAAAATTATCTGTAATCTGTATATTTAAAAGTAAATCTATCTGATCTGAATGAACTTGTCAGTGTATTATTTCGGGATACAAGCTGTAAATTGCCATGACCTCCAGGAACAGCGGTGGTTTTTTATGTTGCACAATCTGAACTGAGATAGGACAGAGGTCTTAAAGTGTAGCTCTCTTCAAAGGGGGTTCCTGCTATGAGGCTCTCAAATAACATCAAGATCTTCCTTTTTAAGATGTTTGGGGCAGAAAATGCAGCATCTACCATATACAAAGTGGTTAGTGCTCTGTGAATACTACCAAAACCTGATAAAAATATACAAAATAGAACTGCCAATGGTGTGCAAGAAGAATTCAAATTCTCTTTGGCTATGGATGTCCACAAGAGGTATGGTCATGGAAGCATGTCATGGGAGGCGGTGGCCTCTTCAAAATTAAATTTGTTTTATGTTCTGGGCCCCAGGAAATGTATATGCTACTTTTGTGGTAGTTTGGACAACTAAAATGATTCAAGGATTAGAGGGTATGACAGAGGAAGAGCAAGCAGGGAACTTAATTTACACAGCTTAGAGAAAAAGAGATTAAGGGGATATAAAACTGTATAAATATCTTCAAGGATTCAAGGAAATAATATTGAGGCAGTAAAGGGATTTTGTATTGTACCTAAAAAAGGTTAGAAAAATTTAGTATCCTAAAACTATAAAGTTTTGGTTAGACAGCAGGAAAAAATGGCTAAAGTTATTAATAAATGGAGTATTCAACCAGAGAAAACAAGTGGCATGCAAAGAGCAGAGATCTGATATTTATACACAATTTTCATTCTACCAAGATGTTTAAAAGCAGGGCCTTTGGAACCTAAGAAAGTTTTCCCATCTTACTGTAGGATTGTTTTGCTTTACATGGTATATGGAGAAGCCCAGAACTGCCAGCTGTTGCAGTTTCAAACACATTTTGCAATATCCAGAGTTTCTCCTACAACTTCTTGTTTGTTTGTTTGTTTGTATGGGAGGAGGGGGGAGGTTTTTTATTTTTTTTTTTCTTCTTATATTTAAAAGACCTGACAGCTTCTTTTTCCATTACACCTTTCTTAACAAAAGGAGAAAAATACTACTTAATGACTTTGGAAGGACTTACAGAAACATTACTGAAATAAAATAAAAACTACCACCAACAACAAAAACACATTTCTTATTCAAAGTCTGCCCACAGTATGATTGCTGAACACATTAGAGTTAGCAGTGTTGGAAAACCAAAGTGAATGAAGCTAAATTCAAATGTATTTCAATGAAAATCCCTGGAAACAGTAAGTGGGAATGAAAACAGAGTTCAAAAGGGCTTTAGGTAGCCACAAAGGAAATAAGATGGATGTCTAGGCTTTTTGGCTTTTTTTTTTTTTTTTTTTTTTTTTCTATCCCCTACCCCATCATCTCCCTATTAACTTCTGAAACTATGTGATAATTCCAACTAAATTTGATGAAGAGGCAGTTCTAGGGGAACTAAATTTCAATCAGTTTAGCGGTAATCAGCAGCCCAGTAGAGAAGAGAGACTCAAAGAAGTGCCCTCACTGTGCAAAAAGCAGCCAAATAAATGCACCATTATCTGCTCAGCTCAGCACGCCAGGCAGCTGATCAGCAGGGCTGAGGAGGCCGGTTGTCTTCGCATTGCTCAGAGCTGGTCACAGCATGAGCTGCCAGGTAATGGCGAGGGGACCGGAGAGGGAGCAGAGGGAACTGGCTACCGCAGAGACAGCAAAGGAGGTATTTTGTGGATGAAGTGCTGGAGAAATGTGGTAAGAAGATGGGTGTATTGCAGTTGAGGACAGAAAGCACTAAAACATGTTGGGAATGAGGCTTTGAAAAGTTTAACTGGCCATAGAATTATTTTTATTTTTTATTCCTACAGACTGGGGCATATACAAAGTAACAGTTATTCTCATTTGTTTCTGTTACAGACTGAGCCTCTTAAGAAAACCCTCTGGAGCCTATGTTCTTTAATCTAAAACCTTCTAACACACCTTAAAAAATTAAGTGCCTGTCTTATATTGATCTTTCTGTTTAATTCTATGTTTTGAATAATACATCACAGAAGTGGCAATGCTTTTATGATATGTTAGTGTCATACATCATAACTAGCACCACTGCTCCAGTGATGTATTATCCACACAGTGGCACTAACCAGAAAGATAAATGCTGGTATATGGACATCTACGTACATCTCTTGAGAAATAGGGATAAAGACAGATTAATTTATACACACTCTAAAAATCCAGAAATAAATAAAAAGTCTATCTGGTACAGATTGTGTATTACCTTTGGCAGGATGTATATACATCTTTACAAAAGAAGAAGCGAGAAAGCCATATATTTGTTTTCAAGTCAAATATTCTGCAAATAAATCCTGATTCTCTGACTGAAAGAAGCTCAGAGAGGAAGGTACATCGAACACCTTTCCCTCGCTGACAGAAGAACCTGAATCAAGGATGGATTGTTCCACACAGTTTTCAGAGCCTCAGCTTTTTTTCAAGAATCAGTCCTTTATCCTTACAAGTGTTTTCAGGGTCACACTATTCACAAAAGAAGCTTCTTTCTGCTAGCTTTCTTACATTGTGCTTGTGTTATAGTCTTTGTAACAGATGTTATGCTCTTGTATCTTTGATTTTCTATTTCTCTAGCAGGAAGAGTGGAATTATGTTATCCTCACTCACATTAAAAAAAAAAAAAGGGGGGGGGAGGGGGGGGGGGGAAGGGGGGGGGGAGGGACACGACATTATTCGGCCATAAACATACCACTTTGTTTCAGTTGCCTGCTGTCTTTGCTGGGGTTCCTGAAAGTCCTGCACAGAAGGGCGCTGTGCTAAGGGGTAACTCAGTCAGGACCATTTACACACCACTGTTTGTCTGGCAGATAATTTGTGTCCACAGCAGGATGACAGGTGACAAGACATGAGAAAGAGGCTTCAAGCTGCACCAGGGAAGGTTTAGATGAGATGTCAGGAAGAATTTCTCCATGGAAAGGGTGATCAGGCATTGAACAAGCTGCCTAGGGAAACACCAGAGTCACCATTCCCAGATGTATTTAAGAGATGTGTGGATGTGGTGCATAGAGATATGGTTTTGTGGTGTACTTGGCAGCATAAGGTGATGGCTGGACTTGATGATCTTGTGGGTCTTTTCCAACCTAAAAAATTATACGACTCTATGATTCTTTAAACATTTGAGACATAATTGTCAGATAAATTGAGTGCAATATTTTCCACTTCCTACCTATATAAGTTGAAGAGCAAAGCACGTGGGGTACTAGATAGTACTTAATTAGCTCATACACCACAATAGTTATTCCAGATTCTGTGGTCTAAGTATGAATCATTAATTAAGGCAGGATGAATCAGCTTTGAACTAATGGACTGTGCCTCTCTTCTGAGCAGAACCAAACCCAAAGTTTTTCTCAAGCTTCTACAAAGAAAATGAACTCTATCCCAGCCAAAACCATGACACTTAGTCACTACCAGAAGTAGCAACTGTAGGACAAGAATATCAGTTCTTGTGAGACTTCTAGCTTGATTTTCTGCATTTGTGCCTGATGTATAATGTTATTCTCTTGGCTGCTACCTCATGACCTTGCTGTGAAATCATCAAAAATGCTTAGGAAATGCAAAAGAGAACTAGCTATATGAGGGGTTTGGGGGAAACAAAGATATCCTTTAGCAAACTTCTGACTACTGAAATATCACCCTGTTGGAGAAAAATTAGTGGTAACAATCGATTTCTCAATCATTACAGTGCAGTATGTAATACTAACAAGTTGGCCTGTCAAGTCTCTTAGCAACGTTAAATCAGTCAGTCAGATGGTATGAATGATAAGATGAGGCATATGATAATGGAATTTTCCAGATTTGTTACGCTTAACTGGGTTTTATCTTGCTTTGTAGAACAACCTTCCTTTTTGTGTGATTAAAACAATGCATTCACTCACTATCACAAAGTCTGGAAAAGACTCCTTACCTGCTTTCTTGCCCGGCAAGTAGGGAGGGAAGGAAGATGTGGTGGACAGAATACTGTAGATCAATTAAACAAGTGAGAATAGCAGTCTTTGTTGGCTGGACTCCTCTGCTTCAGATTTAATAGTGTATGTACTGGCAAATTTGCCAGGTGCTTTGTATAAAACAATCAGCATGCACAAGTTGTAAGACCATATTCTCATGCTTAATTACAGCAACTGTAGCATCAGCACAGGTTAAACACAGTGGCTTTCAATTTCCAGTATTAATCAGAAGAAAACAATGAAATTCAGTCCAGTAGGCTTTCAATTCCCTGTCCTCATATTGTGGTTTCATCATTCTCTTCCCTGAAAAGGCTTTATTCAGCTTCTGCCTTTTATATCAAGCCCTATGAATCATTTGAAATAAAATACAAGCTTGATAATTTGTTATAAAGCTGAGACTGCATGTACATCATCAGTCCTGTTGCAAAATTATTTTTTAGAAATGGCTGCTTATGTTGGTTAGTTCTGTATTTGTTATTTTTTCCTTCTCTTTATGCTTTTGTGTATCTGTCCCCAGAAGATCATAAAATTATTTTAATTAGGGATGTCAACTTCTGCCTGAGAAGCTGAGGTGGTAATTACATCATTTATATGCAAAATGGGTAATTTTCTCCCTGCTCTTCACCATTCTCTTCTTTCCATTTATTTCCCCGTATCTCCACTCTCCAGAGTTGAGCTATTTAATTTTATTTTGGTCCATCTGGAGTATCTCCACCACTCTTCCATTCTGTTTCAGCCACAAAAGTAGGAGTTACCTTTACTCCATATCTTAACAACTCTTTTATCTAATGTACTCCTGACTCTATTTAATATCCATTGGGAGTTGAAGGTCCACCATGACACACACAAGTGGCTTCTGACTTCTCGTACCTATCATCAGAAACATTTTACTTAGTCTCATTAAAGAAAAGAAAATTGCAGAGAAACTGGATATGAAGATGAAAGCTTTAAAAGGACAAAAAAAAAAAAAAAAAAATAGTGTGGAAGGAAATGCCGTTTAGAAAGAACAGATCTAATAAAAATTCCAAAATGTCCTTAACAGATAAAATTAAATAAAAACACAAATGGGTGAGGATTGCACAACTAGTAAAACCACAGTTGACTGGAAAAGCAGCATAGCAGACTGAAGGTAATTGAGCTCACATCAACTGCCCATTAGAAAGAGACAGCACAAAGCTAAGCAGCACTCAGCCAAACACCGGGTGAAGCTGAGATCTCAAGAAGATTTCTTAGATCTAAGTGGTTTCTAAACCACAAGTAAAATATATTTAATAGGTACGTTCAGTAAAAGAATAAGCAGAACTAGAGGGCCCAGCTTTGTGAGCAGTACATGAGGAAACTTAAAACAACTTTTGCCTCTGTGCTTGAAATGGATGCCAGCCAGAAATGTCAGAGGAAGACATTATCTCATTCTGAAAATCTTAATTTCCTTTTATTTTTTCAGCTGATTATACAGAGGTGGTAAACTTTGAAACTTCTCACAAACAGATACAATAATGTAGATTAAAAAGGCACATATGAAAATGTTCCATTTAAATGGAAAACATGCAGAAATGTGAAATCACTGAATTTCTCACATTTAAGAACAAGTGTTTAAATTTGGTGGGAATTTATTCCTAGCAAGAAACCAAAGACTCACTGGCATCTAGGACAAGCTACCTAGACTACTACTATCTGAATGAAAATTGACTTTACTGTAGTATCATCCAATCCAAACTGACAGTGCTTTCATAATGTTAATCTTACAAAGAGTGATATAAGGAAAGATGCCTAAGTCATTAAGAAATGCAGACAACTTTTGGCACATAAAGGGAAAAATAAAGTTAAAAAAAAAAAAAGTAAGAAACAGAAAACTTGAGAGTTTCACTGAACTATTTCTTTGCAAGAGTTTGCAAAGGTCAGTATAATAAAACATAGACAAAAAGGGTGACCATTAATTCAGAGGACTTTTTCATAGAAACAAGATATGTAGTTATAACAGAGAAAGATTTAGCTATTACAGTAGAAGTAAATGTGTATTTAAATCACCCAGTGAGTTGGACGCTAAAGCACACGCCGAAGTACTGGCAGAAATGGTAAGCCACAAAAGTAGACAGTAACTGGGAAATTCAGAACTTGATGTGTATATACAACAGTTATGTTGATTTCTCATTTCCAGGAGAATTTTCTGTCTTCTCCGTTCATGGGAAGGAAAGAGCAGGAAACCAGTACCCCATAATGTAAAAAGAAGAGAACTACATCACTATTTAGGTGAGCCAAAGGTGCTAATTCATTTTCAGAGAAGATGACGATAAAATTTTAGCTAAACAAATAACATGGATACTGAGGAAAAAAGTACTCTTCGGTGAAAAATATAGCCCTTATGCTTGGCTTCATAATTCTACCCTTAAGAAAAAAACAGGATCAGAACAGAGATGGGAATATTGGAGACCATCTTTTAATGCATAAGGAATTTCATAACAGATTTTCTCAATTGTCTATCCCCCTCTTCGTGCCTCCTTCAAAACTGCCCAGATGCTAATGCAGAAGCTGGACACACTCTTGGCTTTAGAAGTCACAAGGGGAGGGGAACAATGAGCACTGGCCTTCTATTAAATAGATAAGTAAATAAATAAAATAATTTGTTACTTCTCTCTTGTGTGCCTATCTTGGGCATCTGAGAGAGACAGAAGATAGCAGAATGCTTCTTTTGTATCAGAGGGGCCCTAACTGCATTACTGCACATTCAAATACACTTGAAGGAAATAAATTTTCCTCAGACTACATCTTCAGTTATTTCTGATATCCAAATTTTTCCTCTGCATACATTTTAGCAGCTTATCATGGAATTGTTCAAGTGGTAGATTTAGACCCAGATATAAACTGTACTTGTGAGTGATTTTTTTCTTTGACCTTCCTGATGCTGATGAAAGAATTTATATCATACATTTTTTTCAATTCTCTTGAAGAAATCATTATTATAAGCAAGAGGTGAAGGAGATGTAATCAGTTGTCTATTGAGCAGATAGTACAATTACTCAGCAGACCTTAGTAAAAATGAAAAAAAAAAGAAGAATGTAAGATCTACATTAAAGGTATTTTGAGAAGTGATAGAAGAGCTTGAATGGAAGTTTTAACAAGTTCAGGAAAGAGCCAGACTGCAGGTCTAAACCTATTTTAAAAAGTAAATTGTTTTAAATTTTCATTTCTTAAAAGCAAAACCATGCAGGGAAGGTGCTAATACAGTCAAGTACAGTGGTGATCTGAAATCATCATAAATATGCCTACCTTAGACAAGCAAAGCACATAAAACTCTTTCAAATGGTGAAATATATAAAGGAATAAGAACCTAATGCAACAACTCAAGCCAAAACTCTTAAAGTGAAACAGAAATATCTCAGTAATTAAAAATTCTCACTATTCGTTATCCATGAAAACATCACTCCTTGCCTACTTGCCTATGGAGGCCCTACACCCTCACATACTCAATTCACCACTCCAGTAGTTAGGCAGATGCCCCCAGAAATCTCGGCCTTCTTGGAAGGTAATAAAAATTTTATCTTTGTTAACCCACCAATGACAAATTTCTCATTTCTTAATTAGTGTGGCAACATTACCTGAGGAAATAATGCAAACCACCTTTGGGATACCCTGCCAGGAAGCTTCTGCAGCCAGTTGGCTTGCCATGCCTGATGGACCCGTAACCACTACACAAGGCCAACCAGTTCAAACACAGGTGTGGTGGTTTGACCGTATTAGGCAACTGAACACCACAACCGCTCTCTCACTCCCCCTCCTCAGGGAAAGTTACCATCCCAGCTAGACCCAGTACAACAGGACATAGATGTACCGAAGGATACAGGCTGCTCTGTTCCTGAAGGATTTCTGACTACTTCTATTACTGGTGCTGTGACCATCTTGAGGGTAAACGAAGGAGATTCCTCTCTAGAGACCATTCTCAGTTTTATGCTCTAATTACTTATGATGAAAATTAATAATAATTTCATTAAATTGCTCTCCACTGAAATTGCAGCATGATGTTGTTGTTGTGTGGGATTCAAGTTTACCTAAGTGTCCTGCTTAGACACTCCAGATGGGTGCTTTTACAGAGTTATGACTAAGATTTGCACTCCTTACAATGCACGGACTAAGGGACTATATTTTGTTGAACTGTGTTGTTTTAAATGAAACATAGTACCACTACCTGCACACCTCTTGGGGTTTTCTGACACTGGTCTCTCTGAGCTGATCTGCATACCTGATGCCAGACCTTTCTGAAGGGAGGATCTAAGAGAATCGGAAATTCTCAAAAAGATAGCATCAAACCAAACAGCTTTTCCTATTTCTGCTCTTATTAGTAAACCTTCCCCCAGAAACATGCTACAGTACAGTGTGCCAGTACTTTATGGATTATTCTGGCAGTAAAATAACCAGCTACCCCATTTTCCTTACCAAGAGGAGAAGCTCGCAGGAAGGCAGTTCTAAAATGTTTAGGTTTATTTGTACACTACGTACAGTGGAGAAGCATTCCTTTGGTTTGCCATTTCTTTGTTTTGAGGTCAGCACTGGCTTTGGCAATCACAAAGGACTATTCTGTTGCTCTGGCTTCAGAAACCATTCTCCTCTACTGAAGCTGTTATGTTGTACCCACTACCATGGTATCTGAGGCCAATTGAACCAGCTGGGAGTATTAACAGCACAATTATTTGTGCAAGTCCATTGCTGCAAATACAATCAGTCATCATGCAAACAAAGGCTGTAACACACCAAAACACTCAAGGAAGCATATAGGTACAGAAAATTCTGACACATTTTGTGATATTCTTAAAATCTGGGCCATTACATGAAATAAAAAGCTTGCAATTTATTTGTGCCTGTACAAAAATTTCAGTGCAATCTCTTTGATATATGGGCTATGCATGCCACAGGAAAGAAAAAGTGACAAATAATTGAATAAATTGGAGAGAAAAAAAAAAAGAAAAAAAAGAAAAAAAACTCTTTTACCTTATTCCTATTTCTTTTTTTCAAAATATTTTGTTAGGTCTCAAATCCATAAAAATACATGTCATTAAGAAAAACATTTATAAAAAACATGCAAAAATGAACTAATACCAGTATCCATTCAAGCTGAAGTTATAACTTTTCTTAATTTCATATCTTTAACTGCTGATCAAGGACAACTGTCTTTTTCAGAAATAAACTTTTGTTATACTCAAAGAAACTAAACTAAAATAAATCCAATAATAAATTTCCTTTGTCAGCTTCGTATCATTTGTCTTAAAAAAAACTGCTCTGCTACTCAGCTCAGATTCTAATTATCCCATCTCCAAGGTTAATTTCAATGTGGAGCTGTAAATAGATTAATACACTGTGTTCAAATAAAGAAAACATTTACAGAAAAATCACCATATGGACACTATTTAGACAGATGATCTAATTATCATAATGCCCAATGAACTGATGCAGGAAAGGTTTTAGAGCAGGATGCTTCTTTCTGGACTTTGCCCTCCCATCTTGTACTACAGTAGAGATGATGATGTTCTCTGAAACCCCACAACTGTTGTGTTCTGACTTTACATGATAAAATTAGTCATTTGTTATAGGCAAAAGGTGTTCTTTAACTAGAAATGAGCTGTAAGACCCAAGGAAAGTTGCTTTAAATAGTGGGAAAAATAAGACCACAAATAAAGACTGAAGAGGTAATTCTGTAAAATACGCTGTTTTGAGAGAAAAAGAAGGAGAATTATTTTAATGATACAAGTTACAGCCAGATGTATGTCAATATGCCTGTTTTACAACTAATCATTTTAAGGTCTGAGACAAAATTGTGCATGCATTTCTTTTGAGCCTTTCTTTGTCCCACTTCATATTCTCATAGAATTGTGGCTTAACATTCTTACACAGACAACACAAAATATATGATAGCTAGTTAGTTATTTTTAGTCAGGCTAAGTTATACAGATCTCTGGGAACCATGACTGTTTGCTATCTGTACAATTCAAAAGCTGTTTTTATCACCACAATGCAATAAATCATAAGAAAACACCTCATAGTTCAACTAATAACATAACCTTAATACACAATTAATATGTAAACATCCACAGTGCCTTTTCCCTTACAGTACTTTTTCAGTATACCCCACCATATCTTTGCACAACCAGTTTAACTGTTATTGAAGTGTTAGTGACATATCATGGCTAAGAGAGGTCTAAGAATCAATTTGAATAATACTAAAGTGGTGACTTCCCATTTTGAAGGAGACAGGGACTACTTAATGATGTATGCATACAGATCAGCAGCATAGAGCCTAGAGCTTTTTGAAGGTTCTTCTTAAACAGTACTGAGGAATTAAGCCTTTAGATTTCCTACCAAGCTCATTGAGCTTGGAACTGAGTTTATATCATCTAATGTCTCTTAGTGATTGCTGGATCATCAAATTACTTCAGCTGGAATACACAAACCATGGGTGCAATAACGTTAGGTGATGACAAGAACTGTCAACTCACTATCTACCTCAAGTTACCTCTATTTGACAGTGACAAATATCTGGTGGATTCTATGTTCAAACACTTAGTGAACCTCTTTCTTGTCTTTTGGCTCTGAATTCCTTGTTTCTGTTGTGTGTCACAACCTTAAGCTTAATTACAGCCCTGCCCCAAAATATGCTGCTGTACAGAATATATTGCAGTAAAAAATCTGGAAGATATTAAGAGCTATATAATAGCTTTCAATAACAAATAACGTGTATTCTCTTGACCATTGTACACTCTCCTTTTTAACAGTCCATATTACCCTAGCAACTACATAAAGTATCCATCTTAGCAGTAATAAATAAAAATAATCTCAGTCAGAAGCAGAATTTCCTTGACTTCAGAAGTACTTCAGAGTATGAGTGGAGATCTGTGGGTGGGAATATCTATCCTTAGAGAACAAACTTTTAAGTTAAAGATACTGCAGAGTAATTAGATGAATCATTGTGAACAATATGCTCACCTTTCTTTTGGAATTGTAAAGATAAAGATGTAAAGTGAATATTCATTTTTGTTTAGCCTAATTCCTTTCAGTATCATCATCAGATCAGTATCCTCTTCAGATGCAACCTATGACAACATGTGAAGAAAACTATACATTTTATTATGACTTCAGTTGTTTATAATCCAGATGGCACTTCAATTAACAATTTTAAAGTACATTACAGTATTCTCAAGCACAATGTGTATCATTAAGAAAACATTAAATGTGAAAATAGAACTATCTTCAAGTTAAGCTATCATGCAGCTTGGGTCTTTGGGGTTAGTCCAAAGCCTTTATAGTCAATGTTACCCACATCACCGATTTTGATGAGAGCTGGGCTAGATTATAGAGCTCTGATTCATTACAGCACCTTAGCTCATGAGAAGGACACCACAGTTCAATGACACTAGTCATTTGTTTAATGCTAAGCACATGCACAAGTGTTTTGTTGGATTAATGCCTGTATGCAGAATGGCTCTACATGCGCTGTATCTGCCAAAAGAGAATGAAAGCAAGTAAAATAAATGGTGGGAAAGACACAGCTGTCTGCTTTATACAAAAAAAAAAAAAAAAAAAGGAAAAAAAGAAACAAAACAAAACAAAACCTATCTTCATGCCCAAGAAAGATATCAAGATTAACCCATATGACAAAGAGTAGTCAAATTTCCATCACAAAGCAAAAGTGGCATAATGCAATAAAGCTTTTACTACAGAAGAAGGGATTTCCCACCACTAAGGAATTTTAGGCTACACAGCATTTTTCATGGGTGGTCTTAAAAAATAAAACAGGTGGGTGTGCAGAAGAAAAAAAAATCTGCTTTCTATACATTAACTTATGGTTCCATCTCTTAAGAGTTTTTCCTACAATATATGATTATGGAAAAACAAAAACCAACCAAACAAAAAAAACATAACATCTCTACAATTTTGTAGCAATTCTGTTTTATATGCACATTTTTTTTTTTTTTACATCACAAAAATTAATGCTACAGTAAAAGCAGAAACTACTGGTAAATGAAAATATTTTTCATCTTTTTCAAACATTTGTATATACAGTCAGTTTATTATATGTTTTAGTTTTAATTTACATCTATAACTAGTGTTTTTGAAAGGAAAATGCTTTATTGGTTGTGCAAGTTATTTGCTTTTAAAATAAGATGCAGAGGTTCTTTGAGATGTTCAGATTTTATATAACAACTAAAAAGGGAATGAAACATTGGCAAGAGATGTACAAAATTGCCTTCATTTTTGTTCCCACATTTTCCAGCTTGCTATGTCCTTTGCAGAGATCACTGTACGAAAATGCTATTTCACATGTTAAGATGATTCACAGTAGGGAAGCATATTCTTGTATTATTTTCATCAAAAGAAGCTTATATTTCTTTTGACCATCTGAATATTGCCATTAGGCTGCTAATTTACACTTTGGTAAAAGGGTCAGGAGTATTCATTTTTTGATAACTTGATACTAACTTGAAAAAGAATATTTAGTAGCTCTTGTAATTTGCCACTGTAGATAGAAATGACTTTGAATTATATATATTTTATAAAACAAAACTCTGCATCCAGAAATAATATTTCAAGGTGTTAAGTCTTTCAGATTTAGGAATAGTCTGTATTACAGAGGGTCTCATATCTCAGTGACAGCCTCTTGGTATACTCGGTATTCAATACTTAATTCAAATTGAAATGAAAACAGTAATGTTTGTTATGTTAGCATTCAATAGGACACAGACTTTCATTGTAAGGTATCCTGCAAAACTGCTTCTGCCCCCAGAATAACTGGAAACTTTCTTAGGAAGACCACAGAGCCTTTCCAAGAGACTTCCCAAGTACTATAGATAAATACTATGACATATTAATCAGTTTGTTGAATTTGGATAATGCGTCAACAAGAAACCAATTTGATCAGAAGCTCTTATGAAATAAGAACAGAATGATTGCAGTTGCTTAATTAATGGACAGCACTTGGATGATGGGATGATGGTGATTGGTCATCTGTAGTCCAGCCCAAGCAAGCAGAAGAACTTTGTAAATATGTGCTGTGTGTTAAGGAGACTGTACCACATAAAAGAGCCATATGTGTTGGCAGTAAGGATAATAAGAATAAAATATATTTTTTTCATATCATATTGACATGAGGTCATATTTTCTACCCATTCAAATTGTCCTAGTTGCACTGACCATAATGAAGGCACAGGCAATTTGCAACTACTGCAGATGATATGACCCATATATTAGTTAATTGTAATGAACATATATAATCCAAATGAGGACAATAACATAATTGGTAATTGGCAAGCCTTCTGTTTGTTTCATTCAGGCAATTACAGAAGAGTTGTAAGACAGCATTCGTATCTTCCACCCTGTTCAGTGTTCTTTCACATGTGAAGAGCTTAATGATACAGTTGAATATCATTTTTATTGCATCTAATGCTTATTTGTATTGCTAAGTGACATATAAGATTCTCTGTTCAGGGTTCATTGAGGTTTTACAATGTTTGGACATGTTCTTCCTCTTCTAAAAGCAAGCCTGAAAGAGAATTAAGATTGGAGAAAAAAAAAAAAAAAAAAAAAAGTGATTCTTAATCAAAATCACAGGATTAACTCACAAACATGTTTTACTAGCTGAGAAATAATTATCAGAAGAAAACACAGCCAAGCTTCCTTGAAAGAGGCTCCTGATGTAACCAGAACGTATTTATCACCAAAAATGAAGAGGGCTTGCTGCTTAAAGTAAAGATAGCAGGAACTCAGCACAATTCGGAAGTGTAAAAACTTGGCAGCTTGTGCCATGCCAATTCCTTACCCACACTATGTCTGAACCGAGGAGCGCAGGGCTGTTTCTGTGTTTGGACAAGTGTCTCTGCTGCCCCCATGTCTGTGTACTGTATGACTCCCATGTACAGGCAACAAAAAGGGACAGAACTGCAAAATGCTTTTGCTATATCTCAATCTTGACAGCAAGGTCCAGGGAGCCCACAATGGCAACGTGTGCTATCTGAACAGGTTAATTCCATCTTGTGGCAGCACAAATCATGATCAGTCTGAGGGAGGAAACTGCACACCTCAGATCTAACCTGGCCTCTCTAGCAAAAGTTCCAGTTCTTAAAATGGTACCATACAGGTTGCTATTTTACATCATCTCTGGCCAGCAGTCAGGTGGGGAGAAATTATTTCCCCGTGTTTCCAAATGAATTTAGAACTGGATCAGCTGATACACGTTTTCTTCTTTTAAATTATTTGATATAAAACACAAGGGCTGCCAAAGCCTCTAGGCTAGACTTCCTTAGTTTTAAAACTGGTTTTGATCACTTTAAAAGGAAAAGAGGGAGCCAGGGCAGGGGATGGGGGAGTAGGGGCAGAGGCAGGTTTTACAGCATATACCTGCCTAGTATCGTGATTATTCTTCTGCTTCTGGTTTTCTTCTGGTTCATTTAAATTACCTCATCAGTTCCATCTCAGTGGTTCATTTCTCACAGTCCCTGCTTTTCTTTCCTGATTTACCTGTCAATATCTCCAGCTTTGTCTTGCTTTAGCCTAAACCAACTCCTTGTGTTATTCTTCTTCCCTCATCACCCACTCACCCCGATACACAGATTAACCCCTTGACCGTAATTCTAGTGATTGGCCCATGGAGAAAAAATGGCACATACTGACTGCTGGATATGAGTCATTTCTTTAATCTTGCCTTTAGATCTGTACTTGCATTTGTTGACAATTGAATCCTTTTGCAATTCTCTGCTAAGACATTATATGCAATTAAAAAGGGGAAAGAATTACTTGGATTCTCTAGACGATGACTGCAGGTGCCTTGGTTTCTTTTATTAGACTAAACTGTACAGTGCTGAAGTGGGACTGGTTTGCCACTGTTGATAACATTACAGCTCAATAGGAAATATTACTGTAAGGATTATGGTATTTGAAAAGATAAATACGTTCTGGAAGAAGTGCTAGACCATAGCTGGAGCTTATACAGATGCATTAAGGGAAGTACACAGGCAAATTTTACCCCATTTCTAAACTTGCAAGAAGTGTAAAGCCTAAATTGCACTCCATGCATTCAATGTACCAGATATATCCCTCTGTGTACATCCTGAGGTGCAGGGAGTAGAAACCTGTGAAAAGCTACTCATAGCTCATTTTGGGACGGTGTAAATGTTGAAGAGAATAAAGACATATCTCACATATCCAAAGGCATTCATTTCTTGCCTTTGATTGACTAATGGCAATTCACCAGGGTTACCAGATGTAGACCAGAAATCCTATAAACATGCAATGTATCAAGACAGCATCACAAAAGCTTTTGTGGGAAATGTCAGCCCCAAAGTTGCAACCACCGTAAGAAAGAAGACTCCTCAGAAATACTCAGCAGTACGATACAGTGCACAGTCTTAAGCAAGAAGTTTAGTGACTATTCTGGAAGAAGTCAGGTATGTCTATGCCTGATGGCATGCACAAATTTACTTGTATTTGTGCAGTGAGATAAATGGCAGAAGATCAGATAAAAGATTTATAGGAATTTATACCTATAAATGGTATAAATGACCCTGAGATGGTCTTACATAATCAAAGACAAATGGAGCCAGAAAGATGTTAGTCTATCTGGTAGAGGTAGGTAATTAAAGAATTGCTGAAAGCACTCAAAATAAATATTGCTGGATAAGGGTTAATATTAAACTGCATCTTACCTGACACTTAATAAACTAATTTTTACTATTAACCTTATTCAACATTTTACAACCTTTTTGACCCTGTAATCTTTAACTTTTCCAAATTTTACCTTACTTAAAAGGTAGCACTGAAATAATCAAAGATGTTTCAAATCTCTAACAGTCCCATTCGCTCCTCTACTGCATATTATGCCTGCTTCTTTACAGTGTGAATTTAGCAGGGGATAATCTTGTTATCCTGTAGACAATCCTATTTCCTGGGTATGCTCTCTTCAGTACAATCTTACCAATAACCCTGTTAAGGATCACCTTACTCTCACCTTTGGTCCATTTTAAGTGAATCATATAAAGTCTACAGCTCCACTCTAGAGAGCTATAATGGCTATTCAGCAGCTGAAATATTTCACTAAACTACTCTCAAACCTTTGAACCCCTGCCTTACAATAAGCCATTGTTATAAATGCTAATTAAGTAATATATTTTGAAGGAAGGAGTTGGAAATGGGTATGAGTGAAACAGAAATTGCCACAAAAGCAAAAGATGAATGGTCAATTTACCTGCAGCAGGAGGCATTGCTAGATGTTCCATTAAGAGACATTAAACTTCTTGGCTAATTATAAGAAGCAGGTGAAGAAGGAAATTTCTAAGCAAGCTCAATGGGACATTGATTAAACTAAAAAACTAAGAACTCCATCCACAGTGCAGGTGAAGTATTTAATTTTAAGTAAGAAGAGTGACTCTCTTTTATTCAGCTAGACTCCAAAAAAGCTTTAATAGATTAGTGTGAAAGTATTCACCCTGTTAAAACTTCAAACTGGAATACCATTTATTTCAGCCTTGTATTTCTTTTTTGTACATTAAAAAAAAAATCAAAAGCAGTTTTCTCTTACAAATTATGTCATCAAACTCCTCTACATATGCAGAGATATCACCTTGCTCCATTTAATCCTTAAAATTCTTATTCTATATTGCTTGTATTTATATAGAATCTCTACATTGTATTTTACTCTGACAGTATTAAAAATACATTAAAATATAATGCCCCTCTTTTACACTTGGCCACTGCACAAACATTAAAAAAACACGTCTAGTAGATAGCACTACGGGGGGTTCCAGATATATTGATTTTCTATGACATTTTGTGTAACTATGCTATGTGAAATCAATTATTCAGAAACTGAATAACTGAATGAAAGAAAAAGCAGTCATTATATCTTTAAAAGAATTTTTATGGAGTGCTTAAATCTATGTATCATTAATTATCTGCAAACTCTAGAAAATTCTCACATGTTGTCTCTTAAATTTGAAAAACTAATTTCAAATTCAAGACATTATATCCTTCTATTTTGCAGGATAAAAGTTTCATCTACTTTGAGTGACTTTCTTTTTTATATCTTAAACTGCAAAAGAAAAGCAAGCTCTACAGATATATGTACCTTGCCTAAAGTATTCCTGATGTATTGACAGCTTTTACAACTGAAAGACAGATAAGTAAAGGTTAATTAATTTCCTTAGATGAAATGTCAAAAAAAAAAAAAAAAAGCGAATACTATCTTGTAGAAACAAGAGTGCACTCACAAAAAAAGAAGTTCACACTTTCAATATTTTTTTTTGCCAAAATGTATTTTTATGTTCTACACTAACATCAATAAATTCACTCTATCAACAGGAGCAATGTCCATTTTAGTGTCAGTTGTACATTAAATTATCGTTATTTTTCTCTTCTAGACTTCTTTTAAATTATGGGTATGAGTAAGTTTGTAACTCAGGTGAGTTAGGACACAAAGGCATCATCTTCCTTTCTTAAGTATGTGTAGACAGATTCTTTCCTGGGCCACAAACTCAGCTGTAGTGCAGAAGACAGACACACAGACATGCACTCTGCAGACAGAGGCTGGTTTGCTTCCTCCTCCCCCCTTCAGTAAATGTTACTGTGATTTTTTAGCTGCCTAAGTGCTTCTTCACCTCTTTGAGTCACAAGAAGCTGGGTTAGATGAAACACTTTAACTGGCAAGTCTTTTTAAGCCACTTCATCCTACGTTAAACAGCTTAGAGAGCATTCCTACCTGAGCAGCTTGCCAGCATGTCTGAAGAAACAATCTTCTCTGGCAGGGAAACGGGGAGTAAGTGACCTCTGGAGCTGATCACCTGCAGCTGGAAGAGGATATCTACACCCAGCCATCTGAGACTACTCGCAGTTTTACCTTGTGGCTTTGCATATGCTCTGCTTATGCAATGTGTTCGTACACGCTTCTGCTAGGCACTGTGAAAACATAGTCCCTGTCATGGGTCCTATTAAATAAGCTCTAATACAAATCTGTTATTCAAAATGATTATACCACAAAAAATAGTGTAGTACATTATTGAACAGTACAGTACAGGATAGTGTTTTTCCATAGCAAAATTCCCATCACCAAAATACAAGAAATGAGTAATAATTGAAATACATCCTAGGAACAGGACATTTTTATTATGATCTCAGACTTAAATCCTCACTGATCATTCTCAGCATTAATTCTTGCTTTTTATTTATTTAATGAAAAAGACATTTCAAGCTACCTTTTTACATTTTATCAGTTTATGCTCATCTATTGAAAAACTTTGCAGTTATGCAATGGTGAAGCATGGCTGTTGATGCCAGCATTATTCTCTACAAGACCTTAGAAAATTGCAAATAAAATAGAACAATAAATTGAATACTGCACAAAATTAGGAGAAAGTGATGGGGTACCCTAACCCTCCTTATGCCTTAAAACAAAACAACAACAACAACAACAAAAAATCAAACAAACAACAACAAACCCTGTTGGAAAATAAGAAACACTAGTCTTACTAGTACAATGCAATTTCTAGTTGCTTAAAATCAGGTACAAACAAAGGGCTTAGTATTGGGTACAAGAAATAGGCTGCTCCCTGGAATTGTAATAAAGCAATGCAACCACTGCAAAAATAAAAATCCAGGACAGCACTGTGTAGCCTGTACCTTTATTTTCACTGGCAGTCCTGAGAGGACTGAAATTAGATTAATTCTTTCAAATTAAAAAATTCTCTCACTGAGAGTGTTATGCTTAGTAAAGAAAACTGCTCTGAGAAACCATATATTCCCCTATTTTTCTGTTTTACCAGTTCTGGTTGTTTGCTGCCCTAAATATTACAAGAATTTTTATTAATGTGAGATTTTTTTCAGCTTGAATACATTTGGATAATCCTGTCAGGAATCTCAAGAAGACCCAAATTAGACAGACTGAAAACACGTAACTTCCTTTATTCTAATAGAGTGAATATGCTGACCATGAACAAATCACATTCTGGCAAACTATTAATTTGACAGAAATACTAATGTTTTTTGAGGGAGACTTCCAAAATAGAACGACTTTGATGATGATGATACAGTCTCTGTCCTTATTAAATGAAAACAGCATATACTTCTCATTTCTCTGAGAGATGCATATTAATTTTATCTTTTGTCCCCTGGAAATCACTCAGAATTACAATTTACACTATCCATGGAAATGTAAATAGCTGAAAGCTTTATTGCTCACAAAAGCAAAGTTCTACATCTTGACATTTTATTCCAGTTTATGTTGAAAAGCTCCTGGACTATGGTTCAGAAACACTAGCTTTTAAGTGCTCAGAATCTGGGACTTCCTACATCGGAAGACATAAAACAGACTTACAGATTAAAAGAAGAGAGATTGTTAGTTACAGAAATGAGGAAAGACAGATGACT
Source organism: Heteronetta atricapilla (assembly GCA_011075105.1). Classification (NCBI taxonomy): domain Eukaryota; kingdom Metazoa; phylum Chordata; class Aves; order Anseriformes; family Anatidae; genus Heteronetta; species Heteronetta atricapilla. The sequence continues at coordinate 59,294,108 of CM021734.1, forward strand.
AAATGACTTATTATGGATATCAGACTGGTACAGAAAACAAGAACTGACGCTTGAACCCAGTTGTGATGGTGAGACCAATTATTGGTGTGGGTTGAGAAGATATGCATTAGATTTGAACATTTTAAAAATTGAAAATTTATTAAATGTATTTAAATGTAGAGTTTTTTTATTATTTCTAGAAAAAAAATAGTAACAGAAATATCTACTACTTAAGGAGACTAAAGCACTGTCACTTACCACAATGTTTGCCCTCATTAGACATATTATTTGTTAGTGCATCTTTGTCTAAAATGTCTTCTTACTAAGGACTAATTGATCCATAAAGATACCCAAAGCATGGTAGTTCCTCTTTTTTGCTACTAAATTGTTCACTGTGGACCTCATATTCATTAGGGGAGATGCAATGAGGATGTTATTCTCATTATAGAAAACTGTCTTGCTAAGCCATGTGGTTTAGTATTTTTGTTTTACAACTTCTAAGCTATGTGCTACCACAAATGTTGCAATTACTCTTTTCTTAAAAAAAATCTTTTTTTTTTTTTTTTTGATTTTTTTCAGCTTGAACACATTTGGATAACCCTGTCAAGAATCTGATTTAAGTAGCCTATCATACCTCATTAAAATGCTTGTTGTGCCCAGTTTATATGCCAATAATGTGTCTATGGATCATATTTGCAATGGTTCATTAAGTAAGTGTCTGATTACCTATGTCATATGCTGTTATTAATCCACTCCTATTTCTTTTTCATCTATTGCTGTTGTAATTAGTGGATAAAAGACAAATTTTAAAACACACAAAACTGGATGCAAAACACATTTCTAAATGATGGCCCAGTTTTCATGAACTTACCACAGATGGGCACCAGATAAGGTCAGAGATATGTTACAGGGAACTAGAAGAAAGAGGGCTAATGTAATGCTGGGAAATATGAGCTAAAGTAGGAGACAGAGTCCTGGCAGTCATCACTGGGTGATAAATGGATTGAAATACACCAAGTGCAAAACGCAGGTCTAGCAGAGATCCTGAGAGCACCACATCACCCCTACCTCACCAGAGACCTGCAGCCTAAGAAAGGCAGTTAAAGCTTTATGGCAACTTCAAAAAGGTCACAGCAGCAGTGATGATACTGCAAGAAAAGTGTAGGTAACAATAACCAAAACAGTAGTTGTAAGCTCTAGGATGCCTGTCTTGTCAAAGTCTGACCCCACAGAAGAGAAAAATATCTTTGGTTGTGAATATGTCTGACAAGCCAGGAAGCCAAAAGCCACACCTTGTTGACAAAAAAGTTATGACAGACTGATAAATAAGAGAGAAAAGAGAAAGACTGTAATACTGTTTGTTTCTCCAGTTACCTGTCACATGTCAGGTACACTGACTTTTTTTTTTTTCCCTGCTTTTTAAACAACTGGGCAGACGGGCACATAATCAAGGAAATGGCAAATTCTTTAACAGAAGTAAAATAGCATTAACCTCATAGACATGTAACAATTTTAAATGAATTGCCTATAAGAAATAGAACCACAGTAAGTATATCTATTTTGAATATAACAGAGATAAAAGGTTTGTTCATGTGAAAATTCAACATTACAGTTTTCTTCTGAATCAAAAAAGAGCAGTATTACTGAAAGGTTTTCTGTGTTTTTATCTGTGGGACCCTAGGAACAGTAACTTATCTTTACACAAGCAATTCAATTAAAGTAATCTTTTGAGATTTAATAACTATTTTCTGTAATGATCATAACTGTGCAAGAGGAAGATACAAAGTATTCAGTTTTATTGCAATATTTTACACTCTGCTTCACTCTGCTGCCCCACTAATTTATAAGCTATATGTTCAAGATTGAAGAAAGAAGCAAACTCAATTACAAACTATGCAGCACAAGGGGTATTCTGCTTTATATTTATTCTGGTGTAATTCCAAATATAGAAAATGAGTTTTATATTCTTAACACACCACAGTAATCATTTAGGGGCCAGAAAATGCTATTCTGTGTAAAGACACAGAATAGATTTAGTCCTGTATTTTTAAGTATAGGTCTTTGTGGAAATGGTTGCAGGATCAGCAACCCACAAAGGCAGCCTGAAAAGAGCTTATGCACGGAAACTGTGCTCTCCAAGAAACTAATGCAAAGATACAGAGTATTACAGCCAAAGGAAGACTCTGGGCTGGCAGAGTCCTGTCATTCATATAAAAATAATTCTCCAGAAGGAAGGAGGTATATATTCACATCAGCTGCAGCTGTCTAAAGTTAGTGGCCAGTCCAGAGACAACCATCTTCTGCATGTTCAGGAGGTGTTTTCCCTCATAACTAGATATTTGACCCCAGACTAGCTACAGAGTTAGTACTCATTCATACAGAAAATTAAATGATACAGCCCAGCTAACATTCTCACCTTCCAATGAAGAACTGCTAGCTAGTATTTTGTCCTTCCCCTCTCTCCTGCTGTCTGTAGTGGGTTTACATGGCAAGGTTTTGGTAGCAGGTGGATAGAGGTGGCTCCTGTGAGAAGGATCTCAAAGCTGCCCCATGTTTGATAAGGACCTCACTGCTGACCAGGGTCTAGCCAATAAGTGATGTTGTTTTGCACCTCTGTGAGAGCATATTTAAGACGGGGAAGCAAAACACTGCACCACACAGCAGCTGGGAGAGTGAGAGGAGTGAGGAACAGCCTTGCAGGCACCAAAGTCAGTGGAGAAGGAGGGGGAGAGGTGCTCCAGGCATCAGAGCAGAAGTCCCCTGCGACCCGTGGTGAGGACCATGGTGAGGCAGGCTGTCCCCCTGCAGCCCATGGAGTACCACAGTGGAGCAGGGTTCCACGCTGCAGCCCATGAAGGAGACCACAGTGGAGCAGGGTTCCACGCTGCAGCCCATGAAGGAGACCACAGTGGAGCAGGTGGACCTGCACCGACAGAGTCTGTGGCCTGTGTAAGACCCCTGCCAGAGCAGGTTCTGGGCCGGACCTGTAGCCTGTGGAGAGGAGACCACACAGGAGCAGGTGATCTGGCAGGAACTGCTGCCCATGGGGGACCCAGGTTGGAGCAGTTTGGGGAATGGACTGAGGGATGTACCCCGTGGTACAGACCCATATCTGGAGCAGTTCTTGACGAGCTGCTGCCTGTGGGAAGCCCACGCCGGATCAGTTCAGCAAGGACTGTATCCTGTGGGAGGGACCCCACAGCACAGGGGACGAGAGTGACTGAGAAGGAGCGGCGGCGAAGAAGTGCTATAGACTGACCATAACCCCCATTCCCCCGTGCTGCTCAGGGGGAGGAGGTGGAAGAGGGTGGATTGGGGGGAAGGTGCTTTTGTTTTTTTTTCATTTGTTTCTCAGTTCTCTAGCTTGTTAGTAACAGGTAATACTTACTATCTCCCTATGCTGTTTTGCCCATCATAATAATTACTGCATGATCTCCTCATCCTTACCTCAACCCTTGAGCCCTTTTCATCATATTTTCTCCCCGTTCCTCTTTGAGGAGGGGGAGTGAGAGAGTGGTTGTGGTGGAGCTCAGCCGCCCACCCAAGTAAAACCACTATACTGTCCCCTTCTCTTTTCACCCTCTTACTTTCCTTGTACCTCCTTATCTTCCGTATTGTACTTCTCTACTGTTTTACATTTCAACCTTCACTTTCCTTCATTCTATGTTTCTCCTCTTCCTCTGTCGGTAATTCTTAAATGTTTGTCCAGATGTCTCATGATGTTGATAAGTTGACTGATGAACTTGTACTAAATGGCCATCCCAACCAGATCAACCAGTTATAAATAATAATAATAATAATAATAATAAAACAGTAAATAATTCCTCAATTATTTAATATTAATTATTAATATGTTTTAACTTTTTGTTAGTCTTGAAGTGGTAAGGCAGTTGGACTTGATGATCACAGTAAAGCTCTTCCAACTAAACTATTCCATTCCATTCCATTCTACTTGTTTCTTCCACTTTCAAGATCTGCCCTAAGAAATCCTGGAAACAAGTGAAGTTTTACTATGGGACAAAAGCATCCCACAGCTTATCAGTGACCTCTGAAGTAGTATCACCTTACTTTTAATACCACAAAGGTAGCTACATAAAGTCTGTGCTACTCAGTGGCCTTAGAAAAAGTATCTCTCATCCCTAGAAGGGAGGAAGGAATCCATTGCAGGAAGGTTTGCTAAAGAGAAGTATTCAGAATTAGTTTCAGAGATGGGAAAGCTCAAAAGGCTTGAGTTCTGTAAAATATTTCAAAGCCAATTCCTACATAGCATTTTATGCAGCTGTGAGCAGGAGCAGAAGATACAAAAGTAGGATGCACTCATCAATTCCCTTCTGAGAATGACAATATCACACAGTTCTGAGAGGGATTATCAATAAAAGCTTTCAATGTGACTCCTGCTGCTCACTTAAGTGTCTCACTTTCACTCAACAATTCAAAAAAGGATAGATTAGAACTAGCAGTAGATACAAGAACTGACCATAGTGAAGGACATTCAAAATTTCTGAATGTCTGCCTCACAAGAAATAGCTGTAACTCAGAGAGGAGATGACAGAAGAGATGAAAAACAAAAACAAAAAACCAAAACAACAACAAAAAAACTCACTGTCTTTTCTACTAGAAAAAATGAGAGGCGTGAAACACAATAACAGGGTAAGCTCAAAACAAATAAAAATGAGCTATTTCATCAGGCAGGATGCATTACACTGTGGAACTCAATTCTGTAAAATAGTGTTAAAAGTTGTCAGAGATTCAAAAAGTGACTAGACAAAGCAATTAAACAGTTATCTAGGTAAGGGTGTTTCATGCGACAGTATCCTTTCTGAATCAAGAGTATCTATGACATTTTATGAGCATTTCTATTTGCTTGCCTTGTCTTTACAGTCTTCCATAAGCCTCCCTAACAGCTAATAGTTACTGTAAGAAACAGAATAGCCTTTAAGACCATTGATCCCATGTGCTGTTCTCATACTTTGAAATTCAATGACGTTAACTCAATGTTTTACACATTTTTTATTAATGCACTTCTTATACAGCAAAACAAGTGCCCTGAATAGTTAATAGCTCAGTGCTACCCTCCTGCTTCCTGTATCACCTTTTCTAAATGGATGGTTTGGAGCATAAAGATGTTCTATGCACAAATCTCCCAGACCAGCATCTGAGATAAGCATGTGCATAATATAAAATCCAGGCTGACTTGGAGTCAATATGAAACCACTGATTGTTACTTTCTGCTTTAGAGATATGATAGTGCATGTTTTGCAAAGGCGTTATATTTTAGAATCCTCATACTTAGGCCCAAAAGAGGAATGGTCTGAAAAGATATAAAAATAATAATTCTACCATACAGAAGAGGGCAATGGTATCAAGGAAACTCTTGAAAGACATGGATATAATCTCATAACACTAGGAAATAAGCATAATGCAATCCATATGATTTCTATATCATTCTCAAAACAAAGAAAACAAAAAAACAGCAGCAAGGAAATCTGAGGTTTTTAGATCTTACCGAAGTTGTCTTTTACCATAATTCTTCAGACAGGCTGGTAAACAGTAAATAGTCCTTCTGAAGGTACACCTTCATTTCACATGCAAGGAACTGGCAATCTCCCAAAAGCAGGATTACTATTATTGTACTGCTTCCCTCACTTCTGAAAAAGAAAAATCCAGACTGTAAACTAGGCTAGGAATCAAAAAGGTGCTGAAAACCACAGGGAGTAACCCCATCTGATTGGTAAACAGAAGACATTGCATTTTTCCTCCTCAAACCAAAGGCACAGAAATCTTGTTGTGATTGAGCAGCAGAGTGTTGATTTCTTTCAGAACTTTACTAAGTCACTCAGCTGTTCCTGGTAATGTATATACAGTCCACAGAGATTCATGTGTGACATCACAGACAAAAGAACAGAACTGAACCAGGAAGCAAAGTAAACAAAAGCTCCATACTGAATCAAAAATGCATCCCATTTATCTTCATCAAGTTTGCCAAACTAAGGTTTTGACACTCCTATATAAATACAGAATGAAACACTGCTCCTAATATTGCCACCTCTAAAGGATTAGATCTTCAATCTTTTTAGTGTTCTTTAATGATTCATCTAAATAATGTATTTTGTCATTTAATATTTTGTTTACTTTTGTGATCAAGTTATATAATGCATACATCAAATTGCACAGCCTGCTGATTCTTCATTGACTTATGTACATATTTTTCTAGTCAAATTATTATGCATATGGTAGATCTATTTGCATATTTTAACAATCAGGATGCATAATTTATTACTCTGTTTTGCATATTTTAGTAACAAAGATCTGTGTCTTATTGATCCATTTCTTCTTTTAAAGTTTCAACTGACTGTACCTTCCAGGATGAGCTACTGTATAGACATTAACTGTTAAAATTTTGCAGACCTTTACCAGATTGCATACTTCAGAAGTTGGATTGCCTCTTGTGTGTTTGCTGAGCTTCATACCTGACCATCCGAACATAATTCGTCAATGGAGATTTCCAGTTATCATGAAGTTTCCCATGCTTTACTACCCAAATACATATTCAAAATAAATTATGTGTTTCTGGTGAAGATACATACTTTGTAAAACATGATTTAGCAAAAAAAAAAAAAAAAATGAAGTGCTATTTCATAGATTTATATGATCACAGAATAGTCCTCGTTACTGCTTTCATTTGCTTATTAGAAATAGATTCTACCATCCATAACTCTATAAAGATCAATATATATTTGACTTTCAGAGCCTATTTCTTTTTTAATACATAGAGGAATATTTGTCCTGTAATGTCCAGTGGTAAGTGTACTTTTCTTTCAGAGAACACATACTGCAAACTAGCACAGTGAGATCACCACAAAACATACATTTTCTTGTAACATACATCTGGAAATAGGCTCTCTATCACAAGACACTCTTATAGTAGAATACCTTTCCCCAGAACATAAAAAACAAAGAAGCAAACAAATTTGAAGTCTGGGTATCTTAATTTCCAATACTCACAGGAAAGAAAGATGTTTCTGGTTGTGATCCAGCCTCTTCCCAGGACAACTTAAGTCTGCTTAGGTGAAGTATGAATAGTCACAATAGAAAACTCATTTGAAAAACTTAAAGTTGAAAAAGTTGTGTGAATATCTTAACAACACAATCCTAGATTACTATAAGCATACCACTGCTCTTTAGACAAAATTGATTACTTTGTCACGTATGCAATAATAATTCTTGGGAGCATCAATATTTTCAAAATTTCTGAAATTCTAGAAAAGTATTCTCTCCCTAAAATCCCCAAAATTGAAGAATATAACAACTGTTCTGATAGGAGCAAAATCACAACATGATTATACAAGCAAATGGATATGACTACTGATTTTAGAAGTGATTATTTTTTATGCTTGTTTTTCAATCAGAATGGAAAACAGTATATATTGTGATGCAAGGAAAACAGGAGCTCAAAAATAATGTATGAACAGAGAACAACTGGCTACTTTTTTTTTTTTTTTTTTTTTTTTCCAATTTCACAGCATTCAGTCAGGTATTATAGCTGCAGTAGTGTAAAAGGTACTGTGATTAAGTCTGATCATGTGAACATAAATTATCTAACCACACTTCAGCCTATGCTGCCGGTTCTTTAACTATCTCTGTTTCCAAAACTGTTAAACAAATAGGGGTAGTAATACATTGTAGCATTCATTTTAATAATTAAGAATAAGTAGGTCTAAAAAAACCTTTTTCAGTGTAAATTGCCTCTGGTTCAAGAGCATACAGTTCATACCAAAACTGTTCAGGCCAGCATATCAGCTACCAGCCACATCCAATATTTGACTCACATTACTCACTACAGAAAACTAGAACTTTGCGAGACAGCTCTTGACAAAATGCCTGTGCTCTTACCTTCATTTAGCATGTGTTATCTTTTATTAGTCTACTAATGAGCTAAAGTTCAGTAAGGCTACAGAAGATAAAACCAAGAAGATAACCCAAGTTGACATGCATCATAGAAAATAGAAAAGAAAAATAAAAAAAGAAAAATAAAAAAAGAAAAATAAAAGAGTAAATCTTTTATTATCTATATCTTTTAAAAGCTTGTCAATATTCTCATGACTCGTCAAAATCTACGCAACCCTGAGTCAGGTGTTTTTCCTATTTCTTTTATGCCACAACACCAGCTTCAAATAGAGAAGTAAATGACCCAAATAGAGAAGAAATCACCCAGACTGACTGAATAGATGACATTACAATTCACGTATTTTTTGTGTTAACTTTAATTGGATGATGCTCAGATGATACATGATGCTGAAGTGCCAGCCTTTCATTAATTAGACAAATATATCTTTCTCTAAAATATTTTGTCTATACATTGAGAGGGCTATTAAGTCACTTCAACAGCCCACTACATAAATACATGTTGAGGGGAGAGAAACAGAGAAAGTGTTCCATCAAGAATTAAGTTCATGCTCTTAAAACACACCCCAAGCCAATAAAGAAGAAGTGCTAGGAAGAGGAGGATGTAAACCTAACAAGCCTTCTGGAAAGTAGAAATGGGATGAAGATATATTAAATGTAAATGGAATTCCATTTTTAGCATGTGGTCAGTGATGTATGAGCTCAGAACTGAACTCATACTGCGTGAAAAATAGGAATGGCTGGAAATCAGCTGCGCTACCAAATGGAAAATCTCGGAAGAAAGCACAACTATTGCTCAGCTCAGCAGTTTTACATAAGCAAGAAAACATCTCTTCTTTTAGCAACTTGCATCCATTTTGCTCAGCCTAGCAGTACATACCAAATTTTTCAACCTGGGTGCCAAAATTATTCACAATAGAAAATGTGGGTCCTAAAACAACAAAAGAAAATGGGAAGACTAAGGTCAAACTAGATGCCCAAGACATTTAAATAAATCAAACCATAACCCAGAAATAAAAGCATGCTTAGAGGATAAATATATATTTTTGCATCTCAAATTAAACAGGCTTGATTAAAAAAAAAAAAAAAGTAAGGATAACAGATCTAGGTTAGAAAATTATAACCTACATTTTGACCTCATGTGCATGTTTATTATAATCTTTGTTTTAAGTGGGCTGGAATCAGTTCATGTTGTTACAGTAACGTTTTTAAAACATATTTTTATTTTTGTTAGAAATCAGGATTATTTTAAACATTTATATAAAAGGATGTGCATATTTTTTTATCAAAATATTTAGTATTAAGCATTTCTTATTATCATTTTCTTTTTGCTCTATGAAAGCTAATGGTAATACTAGGGTTCCCCTCTTCTTTAAAGATTACCACACACAGTGTTTAATAGGTCACCCTGGCTGCTTCATATTTAACTATATCTACATTTATCCTTCTTTCTAAACCAAGCTTGAAAGTTTCAAAAGAAAAATCTCAAGAGTCAATTTTACTTTGAATTGATGATCTGGTTTTTGGTCTCAGTATAAAACCATCAACTTCACTTCTCCTCAGAAGTTCAAGTTGAGAATTGATTTTAGCCTCTATAGAAAAAATACTTATTCTGTAACATTTATTTGTTGTAGAAGAATGGTTAACTGAGATAGGTCACGTTGACATAAACCAGCTGGACCATCACGAGTTAGACAGATCTTAGACAGATCGTACTCAACTTCTCTGAGTTAATCAGACACAAGGACACAATATCTGTTAACGATTTGGGAGGGTACTGATTGTGTTATTTCAGTCGAAAAGGGTGAGGAAGAAGCTGATAAGATAAGGGGGACCAATCATGAGCTTAACTTTTGTAATATGTATGAGCTAATCATCTGTTAAAGAATAAAAGGCGTCTGAGCTATCCAATAAATTGAAGCAAGCTGATCACTCATATTGAGCGACCTTGTCTTCCTTCCGTCGACAATAATTTGTGTTGCGGAAGATAGAGCTCTAAAATGAAGTTCACTGTTCCAGACCACGTGAAATTCAAATGCAATATCCAGCACACTCATCTATAGTAGAATGGATGCAAAATGTGTTTTTTAATTAAAAAAAAAAATTAATATTTAATAACATAATTCATTGACTCAAGAGGTAGAGTTGAGTCTCTAAATGAGGCTTTTATACAGAAGCTATTAAAACACTATATGCTATAGGATATACCTCCCTGTGCAGCTGTCCAATAAGAAAAGGATCGTCACTTGCAGGCTCTTGCAGTAATCGGTACTTAAGTGGATGATTAATATGCAAAAGTCTTAATATAAAGATAAGCAAAAAGGTAGCAATTTCAGCTAATCTGCACAGGAATAAGGAATTGAGATGAAATGTGTGTGTATTTTTCTAGGCCTTTACAGGACTGTGGCCTTTACAGAACATGATTTTCAAATTGACAATGAAAGTTTCTCTGCTGAAAACAGTTTCTCTGTTGAAAATACCTCCTAGAAAGCAGGCAATACTTTTAAATGATTTTTTAAAAGGTGAAAGAAAAAGGTACACCCATTTCAAAAATTTTTGAAATGAAAATCATTGGAATTAGAACCCCAATTTCAGAATGTCCTTGTATCACTATATACAATTATTTTGTAATATACATATGGAAAAAAACATATATATAAATTCCCTGATACGCAAGCGAAGCCTAGCAACTTAGCATACATTTTTGCTCAAAATTGCATAAACAAGAACCTTGCGAATCACCAGCAAGCTCAGATTTTTGGCCAACATCACAGAAGAAAAATTAACTCACACTCTGTGTATGAAATGTCTGATCTACAGGTACTACAGCACTTAGCTCTTATTGTGAGGATACTTAGGTTATTACATACAGCACACACAGAAACTCTAAGACAGTTCAGCCCTTTCAATTACTTGTGTTAGTATTAATTTGTTCTCATAAATACCAAAAGCACGCCAGTTACCATTTATGACCGATATAGGAAATTCACTTTAAAGCATATTGAAAACAATATACAAAAATGTAACATAAATGCAGTCTCAAAATAATGGTAAAATGTGCTTCTGGCTGAGCCTTGTGAAGCTGTTATCACAGATGAGTACTTCTCTGAGTACCTACTGAAGTCTGTTTCCATTATACTAATCCTATATGCTAAGGTAACGTGCAAACAAAACGTCTTACTGTGGGACATCTATTTTAATATTTTGAACGGGCTTTGATGCCTTTTAGGCCATGATTCTTGCTAACTGCACAGATTCAGAGCCCATTTCTCATTTATAAAAGTTTTTTTCAGTGTCATAAAAATGACTCATGATGAATCACCTGAAATAATACAAAGGAATATTGCAAAACAAAAAAGTGAAAAGAAATGTTTATTTATTTATTTTGTCTATTCTTATGCTGCTTGGCAAAAGAAAGCAGAAATTTCAGTAATTACAACATCTTTAAACTGCTGAGTACATATTGCCTGATGGAGAAAAAGTAGAAACCTAACTCAATGAAAGCATGTAAACACTGATGACTCAGAAAAAAAAGAAAAAAAAAGTTAGGGATGTCTACTGTTATGTGAAATTCATTTAGAATTTCATGTTCGATTCTTCAAAGAATCTCCTAGGTTATTTGATGAGCAACTTGAGGTCAGGTCATTCAAACAAATCCCGTTAATGAGCACAGGTAAATAAATAGGTTAAAAGTCATGCACTTATAAAAGTACTCTAAAGGAAAGTATTACCTTCTATACACAATGTGGCATCCAGCAGAGATGCAGACTAGGAAAAATCTGAAATAGTTAAAGATCAGATTTGTTTAGAAATTATCTTTCAGTTTATTGCTGTACAAACTAAATTATTTATCCATAAAATATAACATTAGAAATAATCTTAGCCCAGCCAGAGGACACTACAACAAGAAACTATACATATTTGTAATTTATACTACATTGTAGTCTGTTGTGCACTTCATTGTGCAAAGTTAATAACAATCTGGGGCTTTTTGGCTTTGCTTTTATTTCCCTTTATGAAATTTTGTATGTTTTCCCAGTTCACTTCTCCGTGGCCCATCCATGTTTTCCTCTCTTCAATAATTTAATTCCTGCCTTCATGACTGAAGCACGACTATGTTTCTCATTAGAGGGAGTCTATTTTTTAACTTTGCTTTTGTTACAGATTCATGAAATGCCTTTTGAAATTTTTCAAGAAGAAACACACTTGGACAGATTAAAAGCAGAAGAAAATGAACAGTAATGAGCTCATTTTCAGAGAAAAGAACTCATTAGCATGCAGACTTTTTGATTTCTGTCAACAACAACAACAAAAAAAAAAGGTCATGAGTGCACTTCCTTGTCTTCTTGTTGGGGGTTGGAGGGAAGAGAGGAAGGCAGGGGATGAAAAGCTTTTAATAAATATTTCTTTTTAATGAAAGAACATTTTATAACTGAAAACACAGTTCAGAGGTGAATTAGGGGAAGCAGTTCTACCAGTGTTTTGAGTTTTCTTTCTTTCTTTTTTTTTTTTTTTTTTTTCTTCTATCTGTCTTGTTTTCTGAATCTTTTTAGAAGAGTGGTATGTGGTTTCATTACCACCTGGGAAAAATTGAGAAGAAGCTAGTGTTTTCATTCTGCATTCGTAAAACTCATGATCTCTCCAAAATGTCATTAGTCTGTTATTTGAGATTAGCAATATGTCTAGTGCTGAGGTTCCTTATCTGAGATGCAAGGGAAACAGATTCAAGCACCTGTCTGAAATAGATTGATTTTGGGTGGCTCCTTTTCTTCGTGTAGATGAGACATTATATCTTGGATTAAGGAAAGATTACCAGTGAAAATTGTTTCAAAACATACATTTTTACAAATTGAAAATAAAGAAGAGAAAGGATGAAAATAGTTTTAATGAAACATTTTTCAGCAACAAGCCCTTGTGGTGATATATTTCCAACCATCTGTAGTCTGAACTATGCTACTTAAACCTTGCATTGAAGATCAGTCTTCAGAGGTACAACTCTGACGCCATGTATAATCTACAGTCACAACATTTTTATGACAGAAAAATGCTGAATCTTATTTCCCACTTATTTACACTGGTGAAAACCAGGAATTACCTGTTGGCAAAAAATGTGACCAAATTATCTCTAAATAAATTCTTAACATAACCACACTCCTCACATATTAGAAAAAAACAATGTAACTTCCTCCCCACAGCTAATGAGAGAATAAGAAATATACCTTGGAATCAGATTATTGGTCAAATACCTTTCAATTGCATGCAAAGTCTATCATTGCTTTCAAGGAAACTGGAGTCAAACTCAGATAATGTACTCATGAAGCAGTATCATGAACACGCCATGGGCCTCAGAGCCTCAGTATGTAGGCCTGAGGAAGAGTATATAGGCCTTACAGGAAGAAAGATTATTCTCAAGCATATGAAAAAGCAGCATTATTTTCTCTCATTTGTGCCTACATAACCTTTATTAGACCATACAAACTACTACAAAATTTATGCATTCCTTCTAACACAGATTGTTAAAATCACTGACAAAAAATTGAATACCAAGTGCACGCCTCATCCACCTAGTAGTGTATCTAAACCATGCATTGGCATTCATGTAGTCTATTCTCTTCAGCATCTTAAAATATAGTTATTTATTTTGCCATTTTTTCTCCTTTTAGCAAAGCTCAGTGTCATAAGAGGCACAGTAAAGATCATTTACCTTATTTTTGTTCTTGTTTATAGTCAGGTATTTTACTGATTATTCAGTATTACACACAGCTTAAAAATACTGTTGGATGTATGCTCTATATTAGCATATGATAACCTTGGCCTTTTTTTCTTTTCTGAAAAAAACACGTAGCTGATGTTTCCAAAGCAGATGTTACTCCCTACCAGAAAAATAAAAATAAAAAATCACATTACAAAACCTATTTTGTTAACTTTGCTCTCAGTATTTAAGCATACAACTAAATAATTTATAAAAATCCATAAAATAGAAAATTAATGTAAAGTTCAACTAGGTTAACAGAAAAAAGGATGAACTTTTTATACTGGAAATCACTGGAAATTTCTCCAATTCTACACTACAGAGTGTTTTACTTAAGACATTTTAATGCTAAATGTGATTTTTATTTATCTATTTATTTTGAAAAAGGTCCATTTGAATGTGTTCTATCCCTACAAATCCTTCATATCATTGTAAGAGTAAGTGAAGGACATGGGTGAACAGAACTACATATCAGTTTTAAAAGTAAAAAAAAAAAAAAAAATAAGTTTAATATTTTATTAAATATCCTGAATACTGTTCTATCATTTTATCAAACTTCAACAGGAAGATGAGTACATAAGTGAAAACAGGATTTCCAGGGTTTTATCCCAGTCACATCAGCTTGAAGGACAGAAAGAAGGAATACAATTTTACTATGTATAATGAAATCTATACACTTCACTCATTTGCTGAATACTGTCTTTTATCTTCCTCATTCTCAAAGTCAAAAGAAACATTTAATATAAAATAAAAGGCTTTTCATTTGGTAAGAAAAAAGGTAAGAACCCCAAACTGAAGTAACATCTCTTAGTCCACTGAGGTCAGTATTCTTTTACACAACAGTTTATTTTCAGTAACTTCTAATTGCTTATTCAAGAATACATCCTTTTGTTTCTCCACTGATCTCATTTTAAAATACAAGATTCCTATGAAACCCTCCAACTATATACTATATAACTAGGATATATCTTAGTTCTATATTTTTGTTTCAAACCACAATTTTGCAGGAATCCTTTGTGTTTATATCAACAGCTCAATACAGTAAATTTTGTAAATGTGTCTTTTTACATAGTTCTAGAAAGAGGTATTTGAAGAACTTTCAAAATATATTTCCAGCTTTGACATGTTACGTAATAGATACTGCATACTAACACACTTTCATTGACAGTGATATTGCAGCTACTTCAGCAATCGAAATACGCTTTATGAAATGCTAAAATAAAAACAATATCAAGTTCCCTTAAAAGGAAAGACAGCGAGTCCTTATAGGCTCTACCTCGTTCATTTAAAGTCACAAAAAGCAGAGTTCAGCACAGCCAAGACATGCAAAATCTAGCTTGTAAATTCTTGCTTCCAGTAACCAGAGCAGTTTACATGTACTGGGGAGGAAAAGGATAGCAGCTACTGAGCAGAGGTCCTCAGAGTTTGGAAAGAAAAAGTCAAACACAATAATGTTCTACGGTGAGATGGGAGGCAAATAGGTAGCATAAGAACAGTGGGTTTCAGCTTTTCCATTTGCAGATTACCTGTACGTTTTCCAGACATGAAATTAATCTCCCGCTGACATATTCAAGCATATGAAAACCCATGGGCTTTTTCAGTTACCATTTGCTTGCTTCTCAGGAATTGTCCTTGAATTAAAAACTACTGATTAATAACAAAGGAGATTTAGTCAAAACCTTTTTTTGATTTCCAATAGTCACGTGGAGTTCAGAAAACAAAGCGACTATGGATAGAAATATAGGCTGCTAAATAGTCTTAGGAAGAAAGAATAGTTAAAAATGATTGTTTATGTGGAGATGTTCAGATCACTTATTTGTGATAAATACAAAAAAACAAAAGAACTAGATTTATCCACTTAAGAACCAGCCCCTCATTTATTTATATTTTTTTCTTATGATTTTAAATGTGTGATGACCTTGCTGAAGTTAAACAAGAACATGAAAACTGCAAATGAACTGGCTGGAATGAAACTACTGCAAGTGCATCTTATGGGACCAAGGAGTCCTGACCTAATCTTTAATCTTTTACACAAAAAGAGTCTGATCTTCAACTTGCTACCATGAATAATTCACGCGTTCTCCAATTCTATATATGGAAAGGAAGTTTTCTTCTAGAGATTATTCCAGCATGTAAAACTGATGAATTTAACAATGTAATAATCAAGCCCTTTCAAACTGCATGCAAAACTTCCTTTAACCAACATATTGGGTCAATCTGTCCATGTCAGAACTACATCAATAAAATTATCATCTTGGTACATTTCTGACTTATTTCTTGACTTCTGTTTTAGGTTAAAAATAAAAGTCAATCAAGCAAAGCTGTGATAACAGGAATAACCGGGGTAATGGAAACTATCTGTTAGCTTGCTAGCTGCTTTCACTATGCATTTTTGCTTCACTGCACCACTGAGTCTTGCTTGGTACTGAACATATGATAAGATCTGCTTGTTCTGCTGTAAGTGCACTCTTCCTGTTCATTTTGTCTCAAGCTTCTGCCATTTTCCTTGGTTGCTTGGTGTAGTCACATTTCCCATGCCCACACACAGGCAATCAGGTGCATTAATAGTTTGTGATAAACTTATTAAACTTTATTTATTCCTCTAAAATCGTATGTATAGGAAAAAGCTTTACTTTGCCTGTAACCTCAGCTGTTGTGCTAATGCAGGTTCTAGAAATACAGATAAATATCCAGTAAGTTTTTGCTGTTGTTCTGGTTTTGTTGTTGTTGTTTTTTAATGTAAGATTTGTTTGGTACCTTTCCATACACTTTTTCTGCTGTGTGTTTCAGCTCCAAGGAAAACTGTGGCAGACAGTGGTAAACACCCATAAGCACCAGAAAGATGAGAATTTCATTCATAGTGTATTGTTTGTGTTTAGAATTACTGTATCTGGTTGTCAGCATTTTGATGCGTCATGGCCCCTTTTGCTACTCAGACTGTCATTTTACTACACTGCCTGTGATACCTCCTTTGAAGCCAGAGGATTGAGGAACAGGCAAAAGACAGTAGGTAGGCAGTCATACTGTCAGAGACCAGAGAGCTGATTTGGCCTTGCTTGAGCCTGAGTACATTCTAGAGTTGTGAAAAACATGATGGTAAAAAGATGAAGAGCATACCATTTGCAGACAGCATCCCATTCCGATACAGACAACTCTCCTTCCATGTAAGCTCTTTGGGCCCTGAGATCCTTATCAGGATCTCAGCCTGTGCCTTCAGAGCCATCTAGCCAGTGTAATGGTGGTGGAATTTAGGCACCTACGGTTACTGAAACATTGAGGATTTTACTGTGGATCCAAGATGAGCTAAACTTTTAAATTACTTTTTTTTTTTTTTTTTTTTTTTTTTTTTAAGATATGAATACATATACATGGGATCACTTTCTTCCATTAACTTCAGTAACATGGCATGTACTGAATAATGACCTGAAGTTCTAGCAGGGAAAGTGATCTGAGTGAAATGCTGGAAAATAAAGAAAAGAAAGAAAGAAACAAACAAACAAACAAACATACAAAAAAAAAAAAACAATACATTTCAGTGCGGACAAAACTGAATTCATTTTGAATGCAAACTGGAAAAAAAAAAAAAAAAAAAAAAAAAGTCTGTGGCAGAGGACCCCAAGAGACCTCTTCCTCAGAATTTCACACATTTCTCATCAGCTATGAGGTCATCTGCCTGCATAACTCCAAAACCATTCCTTTTTCCTGTAAATTCAAGAATACAAAAGCCATGTACTTGGCAAATTTAACTTTTAGTATCTCCCTTGTCTGCAGATTTTTCTCTAAGGAAATGAATGCTCCCTTTGCAGGGCAGTAGAAGCCCCAAGCTCCTCTTAGGATTCCAAATTCAGAAACGTTCTGCTAAGCAATGTAAAACAACTTATTTGTTGCTCATGGCTCTGCCAGTCGTCCAGTCGTGTTTTTATTATTATTATTATTATTATTATTATTATTATTTGTTGTTGTTGTTGTTGTTGTTGTTTTCCTTCCCTCCGCGTTTTAAACATTAGTCTGCAATATTCTGTAGTCCCAGTAGAGGGCAATATAATTAAGCCATTTTTAAAAGGCTTTTGAAGGCTATTGCTGTAAGCGGCTCCTACAGCATGCCTCAGGTTTTGTTGGTGCTGTGGGTTTGGGTTCTAATGCCAAATGTATTAAAATTAAATAAATTAAATCTGCTTTTGATCCCAGAAAGGTTCGTACTGCACAAAAGGCGCAGGTACATTCGCAATACCTGAAAACATCTCTATAGAAAATCAAGATATAGCCTTGTTCACTACCATTTTTCCTTGTCCACAGCCACCCCCCTGACTGTAAATGTTGTTATAGTATGCCTCATATCCATAAGTAATCTGCACATTAATATGTAGTTTTAAAAAGATAGTTGAGACTATCTCAGTTAATAGTTGAGTTACCTCTTGAAATGGATTAATTGACAAATTGGAAGCAAATTAATTGAAAGTACATGATAAATGTTATTTAATTCATTCTATGGCTTTGCTATTCATACACATTTATCTGTGCTGGTAGACGTTCACATAAATATGAAACGAAACCTCACTTTCTTAGTGTAACTGCAGGGAAACCTGCACAGAGAATGATAGGAAAGCATTATTTTACAGTATGTAAGTTTATGGGTCATGAGAGATTATGCAATGTTTCTACAGATTATCCTAATGATAAGGCTCTGTGGTTTTATTTACTGAGGTTTAGATACATTTCGGCACTTAAAAGTTCTTGGAAAGATAACCAAAGCTCTGAGACAAGACCTGAATAGCCACCTGACAGATTTCATAAAATATCACAACAATACAGTGAACTGTATTAGAGTTTCATAAGTCATGAAGGAAAAATATTCCCTACTGAGCAGTCAAGATAACACCAAGAACAGCTGGTAAGTCTGACAGTGTGTTTTCCTTCTCCTCAAGTGTAAAGAGACAAAAGTCTGAAACAGCTGGAAAATATATTCAAAGTATGACTGGCACAGTGTCACAATAAAAGTGTCAGGTAAGCTCATTGCAAGCCAGTAGCTTTATTTCTTGTCTAATTTGTAATAAGACTTGTATGTGGATGGAAACGGTAAATAAAGTGAAAATGCATTTCTCTGCATGTTTACACATATTCCATAATTGCAAAGCCCGATCCTGTGCTAAAAGTACTTCATTGAAGTGTATAAGAATAGTTCAATTCCATTTGGCATCTTCAGTTCCCTATGTATAAAATGGCTACAGTATTATTTCTTGCATGCCTTGTCTGTGGATGACTTGTGCAGCAACAGGAGATTGCAATTGCTGCTACAAGTCACATATTCACAATAAAAAGCCAGTCCTTGGCTGCAGATCCTTGCAGAGAAAGAAGTAGCTTGTTTTGCTAATATATTTATAAATATATATACAATATATATTTATATATACTATACCCAATACAACTCCAAGATCAGCTGATAGTTTTCAAATGTATTGTGATGTAACTAGAAAATAATACATACTAAGAAGCCAAAGTTACTAACAGACTCTTTGCACAAAAAACTCTTTGCACAAAACATTCTGATTTTTTCCAGCAGATCACAATAAATGTGATCTGTGTGAGCACCTTTACTGGTATGAAACGGGATATATGATACCATACTGGAGACTACATGCTGGGTCTCCTTGCAGTTCCATTAATTTCTTAATCAGACCAAGAAGAAAGGCTTGTGAAGACAGAACCGATATTCCTTGTTTCTATTTCATCTTTTCAGATCAGACGGTCTAGCAGCCACTTCCAATTGTTAAATGGTTTCTTTATTTTCATGGAAATAGAATAATAGAGCTATTATAGAAGCAAAAGTTTCTTCTGTACCCCTTTTATCTATGGTGTTCTCTATCTAAGAAGCCAGACAGGATTAGATGTCTCTGTACATTAGATGTTTATATTGGGAAAAAAAAAGTCTTCTTTGTATTGGAGAATGACAGGAATATAAAATTGCCAAAATGTTTATCAGAGAACCTCTACAAGCAATGGAAATAAAGGTGTCTGAGAGTTAAAAACAGTGAAGAACTGAGGGAATAGTGAAGTTTCCATTCTTGCAGGTCTTGAAGGTGCAGCAGGTTAAACAAACATCTGACAGAAAAATAAATAAATAAATAAATAAATAAATAAATAAATAAATAAATAAAACTTTGATCTAAGTCATCCTGCTTTGGGACAGGAAGATGGACTTGATGATCTCTAAAGATCCAGATATATTTCTCTATTTCCCACAGATTTTTGTCTTACAGTTCAATTCCCCTTTGGTAAGATGCAAAGTGAATGAAATATTTATTTTTTTTCCTGTTGTTTAGATTCACACAGTATTTTTTTCATACAGATAGATATTCTAGTATCTGTGGGAACTGCGATCACAGCTTAGCCTGAATCATGTCACATTTTTTAATGAATCTTCTGGAAACACAGTATCCTTTAGACCCTTTATAGATAAAATTGCTATCAGTCACCAGAGCCTCATATTTTTAAGGGTCACTCCCTTAGGAAACTAATTAGTTTTTGATAAAATACTTCAAATTTCAGTTGAAATTGACCCTTTTGTTTCTAACATTTACTCTATACTACTGGATCCAGTAAAGATACTGTTAGATATGGTTACATATACACAGGCATCACATAGGTGATGGTTTCTGTTATGTGGCATTGCCAAAACTCTACTTTCTCATGCAGTGCATCCATAAAAAGATGATATATTGCAATCAGTTGAGAGTTCAAAGAATGCCAACTTAATTACCAGTTCGGAGGGATTTATTCATCAAGCAAACTTGAAATAACAAAGATGTACAGCTTTGCCTAAAAAAAAACTACGACAGGAAGATGAACAATCAAACACAAATATTTTAACATCAACAAAGTGGTCTCAATTAAAAAGTCAATATTTGCATATCTTAACCACACTGTGGAATCATAGGTCATGACATTTGCTTAAAAGACATCTTAAGTGCAGTATAAAAGGTAGAACTGTATATAAACACAATGAAAAAAACATCACCTTAGCATTAACAAAATAGTAGTATAGTTCTGATTAGTAGTAACTTGCAGCTATTCAGAATCAATGCGTACACAGCAGTGCACCATGCTTGCAGGATCATTGCAGAAAGCAGTAGCTCCAACTGAATCTCAGAGGCATTAAGAATGAAATTTTACCCTCCTCCTCAGAAAGCAGCAGGGTATACACTTTAAAAGGCCATCCCATTTGGGGCACTGTAAAAAACACTTTGTATAACAAGGCAGAAAAATCACTAGCAATTCAAGACTGTCAAGGGAAAAAAAATAAATGAAAACTTTCAATCTTGACACCAATAAATAAATAAATAAATAAAACCCTTAAACAACTAGTTAAAAGCTGAAAGACTCTTCTTTTCCTTCCCTGGATATAAACCCTGGATATTACTCCAAACTCAGACACATGAGAACTGGTGAAAACACTTTCTCTATTAAGTTCACTGATTTAATGGTTTTTTTTCCCTGAAATAAAGTTTCACATATTCATGCTACAGAGTGTTCCTTTTTATTTATTGGCTTTAAAAGTGTCAGATATTTGTACAGTGAACAGAAATGATATCATATATCTGATAACAATAATCAACAAAAAGAACAAAATATATGCCCAATATATCCTTTTGGTACCATACATCAGCATTCAAGACAATTGAATGTTTATCTGACTTACTGCCTCATTGGAAAAGATTTTATTTTCCTTGTTCAGACACAATGCTTTTCACTGACATTCACTTATGTGATCCAGAAAATATATATTTTTCTCTACTCACAAAATGGCATAGGCATCTATCCCATTTTATCAAACCCATTTAATATAGAGCAGTAGTTTTTTTATAGTTTGTTTAAACTCATCATTGCATATCATTTCCATATATTTTCATTTTAAGAGAAGAAAATTTAATCATTCTTTCATGTTATAACTCATTAATATAACTTGCTGAAGTTTTATGGTTTGTGGCTTTTTGAATAAAATTTTATTTCTTTTGAAAAAAAGGTCTGCCCTTACTGTTATACACAATTACAATATATATATATATGTATATATATAAAGTTTTAAACAAAAAGATGCACTGCATTTTAAGTGTTAGGGTTGCCAAAATTTGGTTGAGTAATTCTATAGAGGTACACGGTAGTATCAAATCATTCAATTGGGAATGTTATATGTATTTAGAGATTACACTCTGTAACCATGGCTGTCTAAAAGCAGCCTATTTGTGTGTCTGGATAGAGAGATTCTTGTTTTATTACATCCCCTAGCTTCTCTCTATGGATTTTACAAACTACCTGTCTCTTGATTAGCACAGAAACTAGCATTTTATCTTCTTTCAGCCATTCTCGAGCATTTCTTTTAGTCCCTGTCTTGATACTTATCCATTAGAGAGGGTAACCCTGGCTCACACACTTGCCTATTGCTTTCCCAAGAGCACTGTTGTATCCCCAGAGATTTAAACAAATCCATTCTCAGCTCTCCATTTTCTATTTTAAAATATCACATGAGAATGAGGTGGGAGAAGGCGATGTAAAAGCGAAACTAAACAGAAGCATAACCTTCCACGTCTGAATATATCATCTCTTTTTAGATAGTGCAAAACAAACAGTTAAAGAAAATAAATAAATAAAAAGAAGCTGTAAAGATGGTCACCTCATTAGCTTCCCTGAATGCTGGAGTCTAGTTCCCTTCCTGTGTGGCTACAGCTTCTCCAAACCACAGAACTAGTCAGTCAGGTAGTCTTGTATGAAGAGTAGCCCTGTAAATATAATTTTTACTATGAACATTTTTAAACAATTTTTATCAAGGCCACAGGCTTTGTGATGACCTGACCCAATAGTGCCAGGTCTCAGGGCTGGGCTGGTCTCGCCATGGCCCCAGTCAGATCTTCCTGTGACAAAGGACCAGTGACCATTGCCTCCCTTGTGGGCACTGAATCCAGCAGTGCTGTGGGAAAGAAAAACCTGACCCCACCCCTGGGGAAGCAGGAGCAACTCCATGTGTGCAGAGGTCAAGGAGTTGAACCTAACATCAGAGAAAAGGGCTAGATACTCAGAAGGGTTTCTGGGTTTTGCATTTTTGTTCCTTTGTTTTTTAATAACAATTTTAACTGCATCGTTAACATGCTTCTTCCATATTAACTTAACTACCAGATTGTTAAAACAGCATTTGGACTGGCAGCAAATGCTGAATTCCATACACACACACACGGGATGTCACCTTTCGCTGATATCAAGAGTTTGAACATAACAGCATATACAATAATCATCATCAGTACCTTTCATTTTTTGGCCCAAGTATTCTTTAACATAGCTGGTAGTAGCCTTTTGAACAGTTTTCAAATCCCTCCCAAAATAATGAAGCATTGTTTCCCCCTCAAAACAATTTGATGTTTCTAATAAGCAGTTTATGCTATGAATTTCCCTTCTGCATCAATTATTCAATGAAATGAAAGAATCTACTGGAGGGAAAGAAAAGAATCTACCTTAGAGTATTCTTTTGCCATCTGTTCCTTCCTAGAGATGGCTGTCAAATCACCTGCAATGAAGTACTAAATTGCACAGCAAAAATGTCATTCATTTTTTAATTTTCACTTGAGATTAGAATCAGGAAATCACAGAGGGTTCATCTGTAGATAACTCATCTCACGGGATTCCTCTAAATGTAGGCTTTTTCCTCTTCTTTACCAGTGCTGAAGAACAGAACATTTGCTGTGATCATTGTCCTTGTGACAGCTACATGGCAGAAAGTGATAATATCATACTAATAATATCAATAGTGCTTTGATAGTAATTCTTTTAAACATCCGAAATACAGAGAACTTGGCCAGAGCAGGCAAACTGAAGTTTGTTCTTGAAGATTAAGATTATGGTATGTTATTCTTTTGATGTATTTCAAAATGGACAGTTAATAAAGTATACCTCACAAAGACATGAAAAAGGTTGTGAAGACAGAAATTTCAGGAGGAACAACTGCTGACAACATACGACCATTCAGAATGCTTAAGACAAGGCAACACTATAATGAAACACTTTGAGATGATGTCAGTGTAAGTTGAAAGAACAGCATTATATAAAATTTAGTACAGACAAGTGCACAGCAAAGAACTTGCAGAAGAATTTTAAACACATTAAACTAGATTAAACAATTGCCTATGGCACAGATTAATATCTGAATTATACTAGTGTAAAACTGAGGTAATCATAATAAGTCCAATTATTGTGATTATATATTAATAATTGACTAACTGGCTGTAAGTATTTGATTAACAAGGATAGCTAATTGAAAATATAACCCAACATACAGCAAGAGTTGAAATACAAAACACAATGATTCACAAGTTACAAAAGGATTAGGGAATGATATGAATACATTAGCTTAATTCATTTCATGGGCCAAATCAATTCATTACTATAGCTGAAAATATAATTACTTTAGATATACATTTATTTTTAGTTTTAGCTGTTTTTTTTTTCTTGTATTCCAGTAGTATTGTTATTGCTACCTTTCTAAAGAGACCTGTTAGTGAATACAATAGTTTGTGTAATATAATTTGTGGGTGGAAGATAGAAGAGGAAGTGTTCAAGGAAAATTTTCCCATCCTCAGAATGAATTTCCTAGTTACCCACTACCAACAGTCAAACCTAATGTTCCACCTTATTCAGTGTTGCCAGTTTGGTTGCCATTCATCTTTTATGATATAGTTTGGAGAACTCATAAGTACATTCTGGACCTAATACATCACATTCCAATAGCTTAGTCACACACCCAATTACTGTTTCAGAGCCTGCATTGGCATTAAAATTTCATTCTTATTTCTGTGATAGAAACTGTAACAAGAACAGGATTGGTAAACCAGGAAACTGTTTTGAAGGTGATGGTAATAGCAAAGAAGGAAAAAATTATTCTTATACTCAAAGAACACACTTGTTTGCTCCTTGAGTGATATGCAAAGCAATCAGTGATGTTGGTAAGAAGTAAATATGTCTAAGAACAGTAATTTAAAAGATATAAGGCTCCTCTTGAACATACATACATATGTAACCCAACTGACTTTTGACTAGCATACTATATCAGAATTCATATGCAGTCAATTTTAAAGAATATTATTTTTTTTTTTCCAATGCAAATTCAAAGCAAAGCATAATCTGTGAAACCGTTGCAATGGAGCAGAAACAGGTTGGGTATCTTTTTCCCCAACACAATTTTCTGCCGTAATAGAAAAGCATGCAGTAAAACCTGGTTCATAGCATTCCAAGATTCATTGTAATATTGTAAGATTTATTAAAGATGATGTGGTGTTTCTTATTCCTTTTGTTTCAATGTTATTATTTTCAGCCAAACAAGTAATTGGATATTATCTCTGTCCTGTGGAATTTTACTTTACTAATGTACTGAGACACCACACTTTAACTAAAAATAACTTCTAAGAAAATCAAAGGACATATGATAGACAGATTTGTAAAAAGTTGTACCAGCTTGTGTAGCAATGAGTTTTACCTCTGTTGATGAACAATAAATGAACATTTTTCACTGAATACATGTGATTTCCTTAGTGCTTTTTGCTCACTTTGGTAGTTTTAGAACTTCATACACTGCAGTTCCTTACTTGAAACACAGCAGTAAATCAAATCAAGCATGACTGGATAAGTGTCTTCTAATTTTAAGAATCAGATCATGAACATTTAAATTACCAGCAAAGCAGTTTCATTCATTTATACTGAAGTTAGCAACATACATTCTTTGTTGGGTAATTAGTGGTTTGGGTATCAGAGCTGACAGCTGTTTATAAACTTTTAAAATGCAGCTACTCCACAAGTACCACCACAGGCTGAGATCCTGATAGCATGTAAGAAGTACATAAATGTTTAACAAAACACCAAATTTGGTAAACATCTCATAATTAAGTACACTTTTTTTTTTTTTTTTTTTTAAAAAAAAAAGACTTCAGCTGATGGATTCCTTAAAAAGCTTAAAAACAGCAGGAGTCATCACACAATCAAACTCCGTCATATGGCAAGATCATGTTGTATCATTCATGTTTTTAAACTCTACATTCTGTTGTTGGATGCCTAAAACATTGCTTTTATGCATGTAACACTGATTTATGTCTAAATCTTGCTGGGATTCCTGAATTAAAAGCTGTTCTCCCTCTCTAAGGAGTTTGATCCAATACATATTTTCATAATACACCTCCATGACTCCATTTTGCAGTTAACATGTCATTTAAAAAGATGGCTAGAGGTTTTGAACAATTGTCTCACCACCTGTCTCCTCACCTACATGCACACAGTCTTGCTCATGACTACTCATATAATGGATATTAGTATCACCTGAGATCTATATATACAAAGATCCCACAGACACAAGGTAACCTCTGCTTATGCAGGAGGCATCCTATTTTTTAGGGTCCTCTAGCAGAAGCTGGAATTTTCTACACTTTGTGGCTGCGTTTGGCTCCTACTCTATTACATATACACTACTAATGCCTTATGAAAGGACCCTCAGTATGAGGCACATACTTTAGTATTTGTTATTGATTAACAGATGCTGAAAAAGTAAACAGCTCCTCTTTACAAATAACTGAACATATATGTTCAATATGAACATATATGACATAATATGAACAATACATGACATAACTAGGCACTCTGTACTCAGTACTGTTTCAGACTGATAAGCTTAATCAATTTTGGATGGGTGATCATATTTCAATCCTCCTTGTCCTTTTCTTTTTCCTTCCTCAAATGTATTCACTAGAGATTTTTCCAAAGTCTAGACAGAAAGCATGTAATACTTCATTCCAATGTCTATCATAAAAATGAATGTATTTTTGATTCTATCATACATTATTATGTGTTATGTGTGTGACATGAAAGTCTTTTAGGATATGTTTTCCCTCTCCCGAAGTTATGTATTACCTCTCTTAACCTTAGCAAAGTTATATGCATGCAAATCAGAATTTATGACTTTGGAAGCTCTGTAATTAGAAAATTACAGTATTTTAAAAAACCCAGAGGCACTGTAATTAATTACTGTTCTGTATATCTTTGAAAGTTTTATTATTTTTTTTTGATTAAAACTAACAAAAAAAAACTTTTTTTTCTTTTAACACTTCAAAGGTTTGTGAGAGCTTAACTTTTTAAGTAATTACAGTTATTTCACACAGGAATTACATTTTTTCTAGGGCAAACACTTTGTGCAGAAGTACAATAGAAATAATGTTGTACCTTTTACTTTTCAGTACATACACTGCAGGGGGTGGAGGCAATAGATTTTTTTTTTTTTTTAAGTATTCATTTTGGCATGAAAGATCAGTAATATTTTTCAGTGCTTTCTTATTTTGAAATAATAGTTTCATGATACAATACTAATGAAATTAATAACTAGTTTGTTATATCTGGATTTTTTTTCTACATTCTTCATTACACTGTCACTTCCACACATTGAGATTAGCCTTGCAGAAGTTATACTGAAATCTGAACAGTATTAAACTGAGAAACAATGAGAAAACTAAATGAATGTTAGAAAGTAGGCTTTTATGCTATATGGAGTTATTCTAATGGTTTTCATTAACAAGAAAACTTTTCATTGAATGAAACAACACTGATGAAAATGGATCTTTAGAACAATATCTTTTCACAAATGCTGTTCTACACTAGTCTGTAAATTTTATGCTTTGTGATTATTTAAATTAATATATATATGTGTGTGTGATGAATGCTTACTGGTTTGGTGAATGAGGGAAATAGTTGAAACTTTAAGGACATCTGTATGCATAAATGTAGCTAGTGCTTTGGAGTTGTGAAGATCTGTAGTATCTTGCCACATCTACAGACAGGGTAATGGAGAAGACAGAATAAGATAATTTATATATTATCACTACAGCTTCTCTTCAGAGCAAGGTTCACTAAACTGGAATGTATTATTTATGTTATTTTTTTATATTATGGGTCAGTGCTTTCTGATTATATTACAAGCAATTTAGAGAGATGCATGAAATACTCTGAAAAGAAACAAAACTATCAAATCAGTTGCTTCTAAGGCTTTTTGACCAATATCAAACATCAAGACTGCAAATACTGCTCCTCTAAATATCATTTCTTTTTTATTATGCTGTGCAATCAAATAAACACAAGCCTTGCTTCATCTCTTCTCAAGAGAGTTAGAAAACTGAAACATCAGAAATTTAAATCAGATGCCTTTTAGGTTTACAATGGCATTTTTAGAATCACCTCACTCTATCTTAATGTCACCACAAGTCACCTACCTATACCACCTACACTATTTTAACAAACTCTTTGTCTTTCACGTTCTTTCTACTTCTCAGTCTTCTACATTCACATCAGAAGTATATACTACTGCATTCAACAGATTATCTAGCCTACTGTTTCACTCTGCAAGATTATTAGAAAGCTGGTCTCCTTATTTGTCTGCAATTTATCCTTATCTCTTCTGACACATTCATGGGTTAATGCTTTGGTGAACCTAATTGGTAGTGAATTCTGTACATCTAATATTAAGCAGGAGTAATAACACAAGTAGAATACCTTTCTGTATCTTGATGTAAAACTCTAATTTTGCATCAACTAGGAGAAAACCTTCAAGTTTTATGCTTGCAATAAAGAGAAGAATGGATAATAATTAATTGTATCCAAAATACTAGCAACTCCAGAAGATTTCCTTTTCCTTCCTTTCCTTAGTGGTGTGTGAATGTGGAAGAACATGTCCTTTTCCACTGAAATGGGAAGATATACTATAAATAGCTGTCTCTAAGGTTCTGGTAATTTAGAGCTAATAGAAATGTGATAATACTATTTTCCAACATTGTTTTTTTGGAACCTTCTCATTTGTTATTTTTTGCATCATTTTGACCTTACATCTTCATTTAACCACAATGTAAATTACATCAGCTCCTTTTCCTGTAAAAAGCCACAATGTGAGTTAGACCTCATAGTGACCTGAATTTACCCTTCTCACCATCTTAGATAGATGATTTCTATGTAGGACAAATGGTATGGAGAGAGTTCTTTCCCCTTGCACAATCTTCTGTTACCAGTTATAGTTTACACAAACCTTTCAATAATAGTTATAATTTTCTTCACAGATGCAGAATCAGTCTCTAAGTAATTACTTACAAAAAATAAAATAAAATATAAAACTGCAAGCAAAGGACACCATACTCTTTTTTTTTGTCAGTTTTCCAGCTGACATTAATCTCTTCCAGCTTCCTCTCATCTGAAGCTTTTCTTCAGGGAAATTTAGTGGACAGTAGAAGAAAGTCTGTTTAATTATGAACTTAACTCCCAAAAATGCGTAGCATGTTATTTTTGAAAATAGTTTACAATAAGAAATACATATATATTTTCTAGCCAAGGTGTGTAAAAGAACGATTACATACAGGTATTCAAATTAAATCTAATATTAATGATGTCTGTGAGCACAAATAGGATGAGTCTTATTTCCAAAAAGGCTGCAGGGCAGAGCAATGAGAATTTCATAAAAACATGTATGGAAAGAAGTCTGTATATATTTGCTGTTTTAAGTCCTGAGTAATAATGCTCTTAAAATATTTTGAAAAGATGAACCAGGATAGTCATAAGAACAGCCTGCTGACACTAATTACTACTAAAAAATATCCAGATATTTTCACCGTTATTATGGGCATTATTTCAATATCTGTTTTACATCCTTGTTTTAGTTAGAGAGACAATCTGTAAGTTTGAAAGAGCCAAACAATATCCTCATGTGCTTCTAAAGAATACACAGAAGTTCAATAAACAGTATTTTTCTTGTAGCATACTAAATAAATATAAAAAAAAATCCAAATAGAGCAATATACAAACTCTTATTCTGGGAATAAAGCTTTTACTTGACAATGAAACCAGAAACTTTTCAAGTACTTACTACTTTAGCTTCTCTCTAAAGGATATTGGTTTTAACAGAAAATTTACCCACAAGGCATTTTTAATGAGCTACTCGGAAGATTTCTGTGCAAGAAAAGTTTAATACAAAGGCAAATTGTCTTAGTAATTTACATCTGTTTTCTATAGACTCAAGCTGAATTCACTTAAATATTAATTCAGCCTTATATTTCCTTTTGGCTAGAAATAAAGTGGGATAAACTTATCTAAAACACAACTTTACTTAAAATCTGTATGTAACCTGTATGTAAATTTCTTGTTCTAAAATCTGATCACAGACAGTTTCCCAGCTTAGAGTTATACACTGCAGGGGAGCACATGAAAAAAAAAAAAAAGAAAGAAAGAAAGAAAGAAAGAAAATGGGATTGAGTCAGAAAGAGAAGAACTGCAGCAGGAAAATCAGCCCAGAAGAGATGTTTCTAGCTCCCAGGATACTGTTCAGCTGATTTCTCAAAGAAAACACTTGCATTTTTAATATTAATGCAGATACACAAATTGGGCCATCTGGAATAAAATCAGTAAGTTTATCAGCCTAGTTGCAACAGCTTTGTGCCATATGGAAACAATTATTCAAGCCTCATACAACGGAACGCCTGATACTTCAGTCATTCTGCATTGTGCAAAATGCAGATGTTTGAACATTCATAATGTCCACTAGTAAAATGTGTATTTACGCTTACTGAGAGGTCAAGAAGAATGTGGTCTATGTAACACCCAAAAAAGGGGCTGAAATTAAAAGCGTTGAAAAATGCTATGCAGCACACTCTTGTAAACATCATTTTTCCTTATACAAATATGATAAACTTTTGGTAAGGAAAACAGGAGCTGATATTTGTTCTGAACTCTCATTATAAGTGCATAACTATGAAATGTAAAAAGTACTGCAATTACTTGATGTACTTCAATAATAATAATAAAAAGTTGCAATTCATTACTGCACAGCACTAAAGAAAAAAGAAACGGTGTTTAGAGAGCATTCCACTATTACTATTCATTACTATATTCAAAAAGCTTTTGCCCCAAACTCTGGCAAAAAGATATTACAGTTGTCACCGTGATCCTCTGTTGATGGAAATACTCTTTGATCCAAGACCATGTGTCACCTGACACTGGAGGGCAAGCAGGTTCTTTAGGGATCCTTGGCAGAATGAGAACTGGCCATAGGGCTGTGTTTATAATTAGAGACCTTAATTTTTGGTTATAATTATGGTTATAATTCTTATTACATAAAAATAAAGAAATTATCAATCTTCATAGATACACTATCTTTTCAGTTAAAAGCCGCCCCTCCCCCACAACACACCCCCCCTTATAGGTTTTATTTAGCTATTTAAGCTAAGAACAATTCATAGGAGTCTGGCCAATATAAACAGAGAATCTTTGCCTTAATATTCTTTGAAGAGTCTCCTTTAGGTGAGGAAGGGATCTTTTATACAGACAGAAAAGATACCAAGCCCAGACCAGTAAAAGAATATTTTTGAAGCATTATTTGTTAAACCACAAAAATGAATTTTAAGCAAAATTAACAAGCTCTGACTATAAAACAAAACAAAACAACAAACAAACATGGTGATTTAGTGAGCCTTGAATATATACATGGTAATTTAAGTATGATAGATTGAAGGAGTTCCTCAGCCTGAAACAAAAGTCATATAGATAATTTGCCAGCAGGTTAACATGTATAAACATGTTCATAGGGTAAGATTCAAGTTTGCTCACTGGAAATTTTTGAAACTTTACAGCTTGAAGATAACAATTTTCCATGTTTGGGCACTGTGAAATCTTCAAGTATAAAGGTGTTGGGTTTCATTTAAGCTTTACTTGAATTGACAAGACAAAGCAATTTATCTTTAAAATTCAGCAATCCATAAACCTGAATGATGTAATGTTTGTCATGTTAGGTGGAAAAAGTCCCCTGTTCAGTTTTTAATACACTTGTTATGATAGTCAATCAGCAGGATTAGTTTTACTTTCAATATTGTCTTAGGAAACTAATAAAGTGCAATTAACATTCTTAAACTGTGCCAGATAGAAATGGTAACATCACTGAGGTATAATCAAGATGCATGGTTTAATAAAGAGCCAACAGTAAGCATATTTTTGTTTGATTTCTTAACAAAGTACTTTGTTTTAATAATTTATCCTCTGAAGTAGCATGCAGCTGGAACTGCCAAGATATTCTAGAGTCTTCCACATGCCTTATTGTTACAATCAAGGAATGCACAAGGAGTGCACTCCACATTGGGCAAAATAGTTGATATATCTTAAAACAGAAAAAAAAAAAAAAAAGAGGTGATTATAAGCAACAAGGTCATATATTCTAGAGGAAAAAAAAAAGTACTGAAGAGTACAAGAACATTATTTGAGGTAAACACAAGACTATCAACATTCGCATACACAGACATGTTAGAAATACATCATTTGCCAGGAAGCCAATTAACACAAAGAATTAAATTAAATAAACCTACTGTTGATATTATAGTACTCCAACAATGTGATAGCTGGGGTACCACTTCTGGAAAGCATTTGTGTAAATTAAACTCTTTGAAAAAAACTGTATAGATGGAAAAAGATCAGAACATGCACAAGAAAGAATATTTGACTATTTGTTTGATATTAGTTAACAAATGTCAAAGGATCAAAATTCCCAAAGGTTTTAATGTGATTATAATATATCTGCCTTAAATGCCACTGAAAAATACCAATTTCAAGCTGTCCATCAACAACATTTGGTTGTTAAGGGGTTCACAAATATATCAAAGCTCTACCTGTGTGCTTACACATTAATAAGAAGATCCAGATATAACTTTTCTAGTCTTCACAAAAGCTGATATTTGACATTTCGACCACCAAACCTAATCTTAAAGAAAAAATGAATACACATATATACTCCAGACGTATTTCTTTATATAAAACAGTAGAATAATTTCCTTAAACTACATTAAAGAAAAAAAAAATTAAATCCTTGCAAATTAGTAACAGATGCAAATTTAACATCTGGAGAGAGATGCTATCATATTTATTGCATTCAAAATACAACTGGCCATGTACTCAAGTACCCCAAACAAATCTCATAAAACTGCTCTATCAATTTTTTCTCATTGTCAGATAAGACTCATCTCAGGGACTTTGTTCCATGTCATTAAAAATTATTGGGGACTATTACACATCTTTCATCTAGCAGTTCCAGCTACCTGAAGCTGATCAATACTCCAGTTTCAACAAAATCTTGAACTACTTTATTCTTCCCAGCTAGAACTGGATGCTGGTCACCTCTATCTGCATTCTCGGTCCAAATCTCATGTTGGAATTTCATCCTTACAATGCTCTTTCATGCTAATGAAGCCAAGAACATGAAATTTCTTAACTCAGGATAGTGACCTAATTGTCATCTGATCCCTAAGATGATGCTTTCTGAAATCAGCAACTTTTTTCACTGCCTTACACAGCCTGTATCTTTGTCTTATTTTGCCCTTGTGCCTTCTGACCCTTACAACTTCAGATAAAGAAAAAACACAGCATTTTCATTGCTTCTTCCAACAGGAGCACCACCTGTTTTGCATCTTTTCCTACCTACCTAAGACATATCCTGTGCTGACTAAACTGTTGATATGTCACTCACCAGCTCTGGGATATAATCTCATCACCCTCATACCTCTCTGACTGTCATGTATCCACAAAGAAAAAAAAAAGTCTAAAAGTAACTTTCACATCTAATGCAGACAAACTCTTCACCCTGGACAAGGCTACAGGAGTCTCACACCATGAGAGCAGCCCTTTCGCTGTTTTTTTTTTTGTTTGTTTTTTTGTTTTTTGGTTTTTTTTCATGTCACATTCAGCTGCAAATCCAGCACAGAGTACCACAAAATTACCCCCTTTCCTGATTTTAATTCATAGTTGGTAAATTGGAAATATCTACTAGGTCATATTTCTCTCAGGCATTTTGTAACAGCAAAACAAGAAACCTTTACATAATGCTTTTGTAATCAGTAAACACAATTAATGGCCAATGCAATGTTTGAAATTGAACAATTTAGGTTAAAGTTAGGAAGTTAATTCATAATCAACTTAGGAAGTTAATTCATAGACACAATATGATTTTACAGCTAGAGCCGAGCAGACTTTAACTATGAAAGTCAAGTTAACTAGCCCTACTTTACATAGCATTTTGTCTGCTAACTAGACATTGCTTACTTGAATTTTGGTCACAAAAATCCACAAAAATCCACAAAATGGACACAAAGGCCTTTTAGCACCAAATAACAGCCTACTTTGGATTTGAGACTACATATTATACACATCACCTTTAGTGGCTGAGCCTTTCCTATGTAATTGAGGTTTGCCACAGTCTAACTCCAAGAACAGCCTAGTTGTTTTGTTTCATTTCTCAACATAGACAGGCAGCTGTATGAATAAGCAACCTGATCCAATTTCATTCTAATAGTACTTGTCCAGTATGTTCTATTTCCTCCATTATTTAAGTTTTGCTGTTGTGCATTGTCTTTTTCATATACAAGTGTAACCACTTTACAAAGAACTTGCCTCTAAAAGCTGCATTATTAGCAGGTGCATCATTAGAGACACAGCTTAGCCCTACTCTCAATTCCATTGTACATATCATACAGTAAGCAGACAAGATGACAAAGGATCTGATGTCTGATCTGTTTTCACAGATATATTGTTCATGATAAAAACAGATTAATCTGAGCATATTTAAAAAACTTAAGTTCTGTATGCTTATCAAAACAAAACTGGAAGGCTTCTCAGAGCACTAACAGCTTTAAATTACATCACATTGTTCATTGTCCATAAAAATCCTTTCAGGGATTCATTGCTAAGTTATGTAATCCCCTTAGCTATACAGTCTAATTATTTTTCTTTGTAAATGATTTCTAGTTCTGCCAAATTCTCTTGAAAAAAAAAATAATAGGAAGTTTCATAGATATTGGCAAAGGAAAAATAGAATATTTTTTTTTGCCTAGATTCACCTGCCACTATGTATCTTGCCATTAGGCAGGAAGGAACAAAAGGGATGAGAAGGAGAAAAGCAAAATAACTATTGAAACAATTATAGCCTATAAGAAACATGCTCGTGATTTTTTTTTTTTTTTTTTTTTAATGGGAAGAGCTATTTGAATTGCAATGAGCTTTCCGTATAGTTATTTTTACTAAAGGTAGCATGCCTGTTTCTTATCAATGCATTAAGAGGCTAACACAGAAGTTGAGGATTATCTTAAACTTTTACTGAGCTACTAAGCATTGGAAACATTCACTGTATTTCTCAAGTGGTTTGGTGTCTTATTGGGTTAAGCCTTATGTAGGAATTAGCCATTATATACGTGTCAAATAGAAGCACACTATGATATCCTTGTTTGGGCGCACAATGGACTGCTTTACTTTGGAGAGAACAATATGCTTAGTCAGACAGAATTTCTAGAACACAAGGCAAATTAAAAGGAAAAGACTAGTTGGGAGCAGATGAAAAAGTAGGAGAGAACCAAATAAACAGCTATACAGAGTAGTACACTTTAAGCACCTAATTCCAGTTATTTCATGCAAAAACTTGTGCAGCACATCAGTCTGAGAACCAAAGAAACTGACCTTTCTCTACAACTTGTGCTTGTGCAGTATAGGGTCACATCAATGCCACTGTTCCCCAACTGCCCCTGTCTGAGCCAGGTGAGAGGTTCCTGGGGCACAGGAAGAGGTTCCTGTGAGGTTCCAGGTGAGAGGTTCCTGGGGCACACAAACACCTTCCATTGACGATTGCTCCATGCTGTTGGGTCTCTCTATGTGAGCCCTGCCTCACACTAGAAGAGTTGGTTTAACTAACTTTGAAAACAACTACATCTGGCCTGCTTAATTGCATTTATGATTTTCAAAGCTCACACCAAACCTTCCATGAGTTAGCATTTTGTTATCCACAGCATTTTAAAGGTAAGATATCAAAGAAAAGCAAAACCTGACACCCTACTTTGCTCCCAACATGTAATGAAGGAAAACAAATAAGAAAATACGAATTTTACAACACTGTTGTCAGACAGAATCATAGTATGGTTTGGGTTGGAAGGGACCTCAAAGATCCTAGTTCCAATCCCCTGCTTAGTACACAAAATATTGTTCTGTGCACATGCACTTATTATACCTTTACATCTTGTAGTAGAATGATTAGGGTCATAAAAGCAACCATCATAGTACAGTATACTTTGCAATAGCTTGTACACAATCTGCCACTGCTTCCTTTATTTGCAAAGTTAATGTTGGCCAGAACCCTGGCAATATCTTCTGCTTCTGTGAAAACTGTGATATGATTTTTAACCCATGTGCTAACTCACCAGGTGCAAAGTATTTTTTCTCCTCAAGGACATCTTCCCCAGTAATATAACACTTCAGAGTAAAATGATGCAGGGTGACTAGTGGGAGTATGTCAGTCACTCAGGCCTCTGCTGCTGTTCTGCTCCCATTAGCAGCCAAAAAGTTACACTTTCTTTATGTAAATACAAAGCAGAAACAAAACCAGATCCAACTTCAGCAGGGTCATTATATCCATGTCCCTCCCACATCAGCAATACTCAGGTATCATCAATAAAGTATAGCACATGAAGTCATCATTGTTGGCATTCTACCTTAGCTTCAGTGAGGAAACAAAACACTTCATTTCATTTCATTTTCTATTTTTGTTCCTTCCTTTATTCTGCATTTACCTGTAATACAGATGCTGATACAGCAATGCACATTCAAGGGAGAAAAAAAAAAAAAAAAAAAAAAAAAAGTATTTTAATTTAATTTAAGCTGATGCCTTGACAACCAAAAGCATTCTCTGAACAAACAGGTCAGACATAAGATTGATCTTGCAAATACTCTTATACTAGAACATAACTAAAGAAGCTTTCAGTGACACTAGAAGGCCACCTCTGCTTCTTCTGATGCAGTTTGCTTGTAATTAACCATTGTTGCTCTTTGGCAAAAAACAGCTGTGGTACCAAAGAATCTTATTCCAGCAGCTCTCACAAGCATTACACACATTCTCAATGTAGGTCAACTTCTCTGATATTCAAAAAAAAAAACCAAACATAACTTATGCAATTGGGTGTTTTGTTGTTGTTGTTGTTTTAAATGTTATTGTCTGCTCTTATTATTTCACAAAATGAAATATTCAGCACACAATTTATGCAAACTGGTATTGAAAAATTAATTAAATAGGACTAAAGTATTTTCTTTCATATTGTACAGGAAAGACAATTGCAAAGAATGAAGTAGCACAGTATCACCTACATGTTAAAGACAAAATACAGGACTAATATAAAGATTAGAACAGTAGCGACTCTTTATAGTCTAAAAATCTAAAGGTTTTCTAAGGTCTTTTTTTTTTTTTTTTTTTTTTTTTTTTAACCTAATACTTTAGTATTCCAGTAACACATTCTTCACATTCTAAATTCTCAATTCCTTCCTCTGTGACTTCAGTTGTGCTTGGAGGATAAAACAAATAGCTGTAGTCTTACTTGACAATGCTGTGTTTTCAGGAAATCACAGTATAGTGGTAGGGCTGATATTGGTCAGGATTTTATCTGGTTATTCTTTAACAAGTGGAAACATCTAAAGTTTGGGTTGTTTATATTTGGGTTTGGGTTGTTTATATTTTAATGTTTCTTGTTATTCCAGAGTTCAAAACAGAATAATTAATTGTTTAGCTGATTATTTTCAATTTATCAATGAAACTGATTTAAGAATATTGAAAATATATGATGTGACTAATGATTAAGACAAATAAGTTACTTTAATTTTGTAAAATGTGCTTTGAATGATCTAAAACTTGAAAATACTTATATATTTTGAGCTTCTGATGGTAAAATTCAGTAGGAGGAATGCTAGTTTGCTACTGGATTAAGAGATAATCAGAATGGATTTCCTTTAATATAATTGCTGAGTTCATACTATAAGGTAACAAAAGGCATAAGGTAACAAAATACACTCTGAATACACTCTGAACTGTTTGATCTTGAGGGTTGAATAGCAGATGATATAATTCATTCTTCCTTATTTGGCAAGAGCATTCAAAAACTGCATGAGATTTTTTTAATTTGTGAGTCTCAAATGCACAGAAATGTTGAAGCTTGCCTCCAGAGGAAGGATTTTTTTTCTATGTTACAGTTGAAAATAGCTCTTTTACCCTTTCACAATACTTATATACTTTAACAATGACAAAATTGATGTTTTTTTGTCATTTGTTTAATCACAAAAAAATTGTCACTTTTGTCATTTGTTTAATGACAAATTAAACTTTATATGTATTCCACCACCCTCCTCCCCCCATATTTATATTGAATAATCATTCTTGGACAATTTATAAGAGCTTGCTATTACATCAATGATGATAGAATTTTGACCCAAATCATTCTCTACTGTTCACGTTCTGTTGATTTCAGAAAACTGAAAAGATAAGGAAGCATATTAAAATTTGTAAGTATGATTTAAAACAACAACAAAACTATGGCAAATCATCTGCACCTTAGAACAACTGAAAAAAATTACACTTAAGACAAAAAAGCAATTATTTTGTAAAGGAGACAATGACTCTCAGAAGCATCTCTTAAAATATCAATCTGTCCCTTATTTATACCTCATAGGTTTTTAGGATTATGCTTCTTTGCATGATAAAAGTACTACCATCATCAGAACTGAGCTCAGAAAAGAACCTGTCTGAATTAATGTACAGATGTATTTACATCTTCTCACAGATTACTGCTTTTTATAGGAACAATATTTCTCTGTATTCGTTTTGAGGAGAAATACACTAACATCTGTTGAACAGGAAAGTATCTGGTAGAAGCTTGTAATGATGTGATGTATTTGAATCACCTGTCATTCCGTGATCAAAACAAAAAAAAAAAAAGCACTAATCTAGCTGTTCTTACATTGTACAAGACTTCAAAGACTGGCTATTAACTGGGGTTGTGACTTACCTTCCATGCTCACATACAAAGTATTTTTCTACTGTGAATGAACTTAAAGAAAGGTACACATCAGTGTTTAGCCTTTACATTTTGCCTGTTCTTCATGATGTCTGCTGTGAATTGAACTACACATTTATTTGGAAATACGTGTCTTCTATACTAATTTTGCTTCTAGGCATCTGTTAATAGCTGCAGTGTCTGTCTGGAGTTACGTTATGCCATAAACTGTCCTTTCTTCTCATCTTAATATTATTACCATACCCTTTTCAACATTAACCTGTCCTACCCATGAAGTTTAGTTTAATCTTAAAGGTATATATGAGCTCTTAAGAAATTATATTGTTAAATGAGAAGAAGTGAGATTTAATTTTAAGAGTTAGGATCTAAGCAACTTTTATGAACAAAATCAAACTCTCACTATCTAAACATTAAGCTGCTCTAAGATTGGACTGGCAACACAGACCCTCAATTTCTATTCCACATATTGTCATTAACTTCAGATATAGGTTACAGTAAGAAATTAGCTGGAATATATAAATAGGCTACTATTTCTCTATTCTGCAGAGGTATTGTAAAACACTACTGACTGATACTTAGAAAGCATTTACTTCCATTGACAGCTTCCCAGTATCTTACCTCATAGAATTTTATTCATTAAAATGCCTTCATTTTTACTCTAAGACAGGTTTTAGTGCCTTTTATAAGTATCTCTAAATAGAAATCTTTCCATGTTGACATTTTAAACTATTATTAATAAATACAAACATACAGAAATGCTATTTTCAGTGTCAAAGAAAGGCCACTATGGATATTTTATAGTACATATTTTAGTTAATATTCTGCAGTGCAGTAATTACATTTCTGTAGTCTGCAATTATACTTGTAACCATTCTGAGGAGTAGGAGTTAATTTTGAAGACATTGAGAATCTGAAAGGATGTTCAAATGTTAAACTTCTTAACTAAATATGGAGTGGGAAAAAAAATAATATTGAAAGGCAGTATTTTAAAATTACAAAATACCAGCAAGAACTACACAGACACTTAAGAAAAAGTATATACTGTATTTACCATTTCCTAGACAAAAAGCACTGTAGCCTTTACTTAACAGAAGACCCTTAATCTATCCTAGTCCTGAATATTGTCTGTTGTATCATGTTCATAGGACTGGGGAGAAGAAGGTAGGCATTTGACTATATAACTCTTTAACTTAACATTGTATTTTTAAATTCTACGATATCTAGAAATATTAGATGTTATTTTATTAAATAGATGAAATCTTTGATGTATATATATATATAGTAATAGTAAAGACTATCAAACGTTTTTGGTATCTGTCAACCACAGGAAAAAAAATTCAAACCAACATACAGCATTCATTAGATGAAAAGCTATGATACATTTACAGCTGGATACAAACATCTGATTGGATATATGATGCATTAAATTATAAAAATAATTATATTATAGATCTTCAGATGAAGATGCCACTTTGCTACAGGCATCAGAAAAAAGCTGACAGAGCTGAAGAGTAGAATATTTTTACAGACAGATTTAACATTTTGTTTTCGTATCCTTGTAACAGAAATTTCATTATACATTATCATTTTGTTTATTAGTAGCAGATGCATATCTAATATCACATTTGACCTCAAATGTAAGATATTTACTGCAAATCATACTTACTGGCTTTTATTTTTAAAAAATAAAAGGCCACAATTCTGAAGCTGGATTTTACATTAACAGTCATTGAAACTATTATTGAGAGGAAAAATAAAAAGGTCTTATCAACACAGCCTTCCTCTGTCATCATAAACCCAAGGAGGGGGCTTTAGATTAATATGAGCAAAACAGAACTTTTAGAATATATATTGATTTTCTTCCTTTATAATGCTTACATAAATCATAATCATCGTGTGCCATACCTACGTGCCCTTGATTCTGCTAGCTATAATCTAATCTTGTAACTCAAGCTCTCCAGAAAAAAATGATTTTTTTGTATTTTTTTTTTCTTCTTCTTCTTACTTATGCATGTTCCACTGCTTCCCCTCCAGCTCCTTGCTCCCTACTCCCCCAAGAAACCTGACTTGTGTCAGGATGATAGCTCTTCAAGGTCATCCAAATGGACCAATAAATAGCAGGACCCTGTGAACTCTGAGGTGCCTACACTTGTTTTCAGCAGGGATTTTACAAGAAGGTGGTTACAGATACTTTAATGCCTTTTTTTTTTTTTTTTGGTAGAAGTCTACTCAAGCCCTTGTACTCTGTAAAATGGACAAACTAATTAGTGAATCAGCACCCCATATTGTTCTGTATTTCTTTTGGTGTCTACTTGAAACTACCTGTTTCAACTACACTACACTACATTTATCAGAGGGATTTAATCTTTTTTATGTTAATGATATGCCATTGCTCAGAAATAATGGCAATTATTATCACCATTTTAGAGATAGTAAGCTTCCTCATGCTAACATATCTTTCATTTAATAAAGACAAACACAAAATGGCAGTTCTCTAGTGAGAGAATTAGACTCAGTAAATCGATAGCTAGACTAAATGTTTAGCAGTCTTACTGGAGAGAATGTATTTATGCACTAGATATATAAGTGGAAAATAGGAAGAGCAGGGCATGCTGAACCAAGAGGAGACTAAGACTATAACTTCATGAATCCTTATTTATCCCATAACCCAACTTACTTTCTTGCAGAAAGAAATAACCAGTGTTAAATCTTTCCTCTTCCCATTCTTTGCCTAACTTCTTCCCAAAAGCCAGTGCAGTCACTGATACGCCTGTCTTCTTGGTCAGCCACCAGCACTGGAAGCTTCCTTTGCTGTAACCTGAATTACAGCTTACCCTACCTGCAGGTACACTGGGCAAACAGCTTTGCTCTTGGATCACAGACCTCAGTTTACTCACTAACATCCCTTACAGTGCTGGAGGAATCTGCCAAACCAAAAGCTTATCGATGAAACTCATATTGATTGAATAATAGCAGTTTGACACCTCTTTTCTCACCAACTTTGAATTCTTTATTGGAAATATCATGACATTATCCAAAAGCATTCACTACCTGAGCTGAATTAAGTAGACAGAAGCCAAAGACAGCAACCCCACAGGAATTTGAACAGAGAAAAGTTTTCTAATTTATGCAGAGATTAAAGTATGAGTTACTGGCAATTCAAATTGACCAAAACAATCAGGATTTGATTTTATTCTGTTCTGCAGAGGTGCCATTACCTTTTCATCAGGCTACTGTTATGTTCAGTGTAGTATTTCTTTTTATTTTTCCCTTAGAATAACAATTGTTGTATTATGAGTTGCTTAAATATTCATTCAGGCTTGAGAGCTAGGAAAAGTCCCTTGTCCAAAACTAAAATCTGATGAAGCTCCTTTCATTTTTATAGTGGTACAATCAAAGATGTGGAAGAAAAAAAAATCAGCCAGCTGACTGCTAAAGTAGGGCAGATCCACAGCATGAGTACACAGATCCAAAGAGTGAAAACAATATAAACAGCAACAAAATGAAAAATAATTATATCTGACTTGTTCACATTGGTGATTCACTTATTAAAAAGGCTGAAATTGCTAATTAAACATCATTTTCTTACTAATTATAGATTATTAAATTGAATGGTGTGTCTTCTACTACCCTATATAACATAGTTTATCTTCACCTGAAAAACATACCTTTTTCAAAGGAGATTAAAGAGGCACACTTCATTTAATATTTGAGGGTTAAGTCTCCATTACCTAGTATCTTCTGCAGTCATCTGCTTCAGCTAAGCCTGATTTGGTACTATTCAGATTCAACAGCATTTTCAACTCACTCTGCACTGGCAAAAAGAAAAAAATATGCACAAGATATAGGGAAAAGAGAATAAGAATGCTTATAGAATCAAAGAATGCCTTGGGTTGGAAGGGACTTCAAAGTTCATCTTGTTCCAAATCCCCTGCTAAAGGCAGGGATGCTAGCCACTAGGTCAGGTTGCTCAGGGCCCCATCCAGCCTGGTCATGTCCAGGGATGTGGCATCCACAACCTCTCTGGGCAACCTGTCCCAGTGCCTCACCACCCTTTTATGTGTAAAAAAAATATTATATACATACATATAATAATGTATATACCAGCTCGCACAAAATATATTTGCACATACAAGAAATGTGGTGAATTAAGGACAGAATTAAAGCACCTCACATCACCACATTTCCATTTTTCTTTATCTCATCAGAACTACTTGCTGGCAACATCAAAAACACACAGGTGGGCAATTCCAGAACATTACTGAGCACTTCACAATATGTGAAAATGGAAGCAATCTAGAAAGGCCTAGAGTCACTGAAGGAAATGACACTGCTTTTTCCCTATGCTTTCCCTCCTCACCAAGGGGAAAGGGGAGAGGGAAAAGGAACAGGAAGCA
This sequence comes from Heteronetta atricapilla, assembly GCA_011075105.1. Lineage (NCBI taxonomy): Eukaryota > Metazoa > Chordata > Aves > Anseriformes > Anatidae > Heteronetta > Heteronetta atricapilla. The sequence continues at coordinate 59,337,052 of CM021734.1, forward strand.
AAGCAGAAATGGCTGAGAAGAGACTACCAGTTAAACAGGATTAGTCTCAAGTTTGAAAGGAAGAGGAAATTTTATCTTCCTTCCATTCATATTTTCTCCCTTCTCTTTCTCTGATTTTTCCAATGTTCCTTCTTCCTCTCCTACACACAGACCACACAATCCAGCTGCAGCATATATCCCTGACTTTCTTATCTCCCACTAATTTCCCTTTTTACCCAGCAACCCTTTTTACCCAGCAACCCTTCTTCCAACAGTTAGTGGGGCTCCTATTCCCACAGCCTCACTTCTCATTTTGATCTCCTTTATCCCAGGGACAGAGAAGCAGAACAGCAGACAGTCTTCTCACCTCAGTGAGAAGAAAGTGATGAACACACTTACAGAAATTTTCCCAGAGTAATTTAAGTGTGGGGGGTACAACATTCATAATGAAGTCTATGCAACACAACAGATTAACTCATTGCTTTGTTTTAAATGATTTGTGTTTTCATTTGGTCATGTATTTCACTTCTTTAGCAATTAGTTAAGTTATAAACTAAAGGAGTATAGAATGGATAAATCCATCATAATTAGATACACAAGGTGGGAGTATCTATGCTTTTATTTACAGAGTATTCAAGACATTAAAATGCTGACAATTCATTCAAATGACAAGAGCTGTAACAAGATGTGAAAATGGCAAAACATCAATCAACTCTCATGTAAAGACTGCAACTGGATGAAGGAAAGCCATTAATTTAATCTCATTTGGCCATTTCTCTCCCCTTTGAAAGAAAACCATACATCTACACATGTCCTCACAGAATACCAACAGTCAGAAAAGAAACAAAAAGGAAATTAATAAGCCACAATAAGCCTCCCAGGCAATGTCTGAAAAAGACAATGTTATCCTATGGATCCCCCAATTCATTCTCATTAAGCAGATTCTCAATTCAAAAATTAAGAGCATAAATTATGTTTTCATCTAGAGCTATTTAAAAAATCTGGAGAATTTAAAAAGGATAGCAGTATTCCTCTTTTAGACTAAAAATGAGAGAAAAACTTACTGAACAAGTGCTTTTGCAGACTAGAAGGAGAATTCATCTTACTTCACAATATGAGGTAATACATTTGCACTAGCAACGTTTTTTGTCTATCATCTCCAACAGGATATTAGATTTATAAAAAAGCATCTACATTAGAAAACCATTAAATTTGAAAATCAAACATTGAAATTTCAGGAAAAGGGGGAAATGATGTTGCCAGTACTTGATCTTGTTCTGCATATATTTTATGAAATATTTTATCATTTTAAATAAATAACAACCTACTGTTTTTGTCCACCAGTAGTGACTGTACCAAAAAAAAAAAAAAAGAACACTTAAACACTTATTCACAAAATGCCTGTGATCATCTCATGAAAGAAAGCATAAAATTATAGCTGGAGGTTACTTGAAAGCCTCCACCACCACCTTCAGATACTCACAGAGAAGGCTGCCAGGATTCTCTGTTACTGGGACTGCAAGACTCAGTCTGAAAGTCTCAAACAGAACAGTTCCTGAATGTTAAAACTCATTTTGCACCAAATTGAAATTTTGCCATTTGCTAGCTTTGGAGAACCTCATTTCCCAGACTCACTCTTTAAAACATGCTTGCTAGAGCCTTAACTTTTAAAAATGTTTTAAAAGCATTTAGATACCATGTCATATTTGATAAATTCATTTACAGAAGTCTGTAGAAGGTTAAATGAGCTGGAGACATGAGCTTGTTCAATGAGCCTCCATAAATTAGCAAAAATCATATTTAGGATTTCAAATCCATATGGAATTTGATCCAAAATCAAAGTGATGTTCTCTTTCAAAAGACCAGTTATCTTTCCCCACTGGCAATATATGCTGCAGGCTAGATCTTTTGTACGCATATTTATACATCAACTATTCTGCAAGTGAAACCCTCATTTTCCCTGCAGATTGGCATTTGCAATCCAAGCCAAATCGCTGACCTCTGACACATCCTCCTGCCTTCCCTCCCAGTTGCCCAGGGGTGCTTATGGAAGCATTGCAGTGACAGTCACATGGTGCATTGTACCTGATAATCCCTGCTGGTTATAACAATTCTTTTTATGGCAGCTGCATATGTAAGTACAGCTTAGAAACAGGAGGAGCTCTGCTTTTGGAGCACCTAGGGCACACTCTCATTTGGGGGCAGGAGAAAGCCTAAGAGGGGGATGATTGTGTCTTTTCCCACCACTCCCAATTTCGCATGCTGCTTGCATCTGTTTATCCAGCCTTTCTGTACTTTTGTAGGCTGTATCAGCAGCAAAGTCTGAATTATGTAGCGCTTACTTGAAAAAAAAAAAGTTACAATGAGGCACCAGCAATAAAAATTAAACAGAGTCCACATCATAACATATATATAGCATATATAACAAAGAACTGAAATTGAAGTTTAGATGGGCCTCTAGAGTTTCTAACCAACTGAAGCTTCAAGCCTCTCTCGTTGAAATTCTCACACATTTTTGATGGAGAAGTATCTCATACCACAACTAAAATCTTGGCCTAAAACAATTATGGTGAAGAGGCTACATAGCAGGATTGAATATTAGTCATAGTTAGATACTTGATTTTACTATGTTGTTTATCTATCTTTAGAATTGACCAGACCTCAAAAGCACAAGATGAAACCTGTGTATTGAAGTATTTCACAGCTTCAGGTAGCTTGTATTTGAATACTGTTTTCCCCATTTATAGTGTTCTAATGCTTGAGAGAATAGAATTTATAGGCAAATGCCATCATAGAAAAAGAATTAAAGAAATTTTAGACTCACTAAGTCTAGCAAAAATTTTGTTGCTGTTGTTTTTTGGTTGTCCATATGCCCCGCCCCCAAACCAGCCACAATTGCACTTATTTTAAGAGTTTCTCCCCAGTTTTACAGGTCCAGGTACAAATAATGTGTTATCCTGTTATCTTTGCCTTCTGTTACCTGTTATCCTTGCCTTTACATGACTAAAATTTTCATATGCTCCTGCTTCTGAAGACTTCCTGCAGCTGCTAAGAAAACATTGTATCTTATCAGCCCCAGTGTGTCCAGGCAGCATAAGGAAGATGAAGTAGAAGGAATTCCAAAATGATGAAAGAGGGCAAAAAATTGTTAGCATTGCTGTGGAAACATGAACTCAATAGCTAGGTACCAAGGGGGCTTTCCTGTGACTGTGTTTGTGTACTAAGATAAACTTGTCTCTAAGGTAAAATAGAACAGTCTATGCAGCAGCAAGTCTAGTTTGATTGATGAGCATTCACACAAGAGCTTACATCTTTTCATGTACAGAGAGGAACCATACACTTTCAGCATAAACAGGCAGAACAAAAGAGTTCAGTGTGTACACTGGTGTCTATTGTCTGTTTCCAAGAGCTCCATCTCTGATAACGAAATGATAGCTGAACTCCACATACAATGATAGTTCATAAAAATTCTACAGGATAGCTTATAAAGCAGAAACAATACCAGTGTTCTGTCACTTTCTTTATGACTGTTAGTGACAATTTTAATTCTGTTGGATGATCAGCTATGAAGTATTCTGGGGATTGATAGGGAAAGGAGGAAGGAGAAAAAATTGCATTACTTAGATTTAAAAGGGGACCTAGAAACCTGCATATCAGAAAGGACACACATTGTTTAGAGGGAACTATGAGGGAAATCAAACTATGAAGCACTTCTTTATCTGTTGAACAAAGAGAGGAGAATATGTTGTAATAGAGCGAAGATATCAATGTTTGGTTTCCTAGGTGATTAAATAGTGGACAAAAAAAAAAAAAGAATAAAAAAATGAAAAGAGAAATTGTTAACAATAAAAGACATAGAATGTGAAAAGGAACAAAAATCTGCAGAAATCAGAACTCTACTAGTAAGCATCTTGAACATACGTGGATTACAATATTGTACAGTTAGAGGGGGGTGTGGGGGGTGTTACTTTCCTGGTTAATATAACTTAAATTATATTTATCAAAATAAAACAGACAGCACTGTGCAAATAGACAATCAGAGACAGAGATCCTAAATTCTAATGTTAATGTTATGTGGCACAATTTCTGGGTGACTGGAGACATTTGTGTCTTTTATTTTTTCTAATTGGGTATCTGTATGTACAACACAAACATAGTAAATGATGTCAATCTCAGACCTCAAGCATGTCTTGAATATTTAATGTCTACACGTTTCTTTGTACATTTTAAATATTGTATTATTATTAAACTGATTTAATTAAACTGAAAATAGCCAAAATTTTTGCAATGCAATCTTAAAGAAAAGCATTCTTAAGTTGAACCCACAGAAGACCATGTGAACTATGAAGTCATATTGAGACAAAGGACTGAGCTATTAACAGAATGTTTAACTAACATTTTTTTTAATGCCCATTAGGTGTATTTCTGATTGGTAGTAAACACAATTTTAGAGTTATATTAAAACAACAGCTATCAGGATATGTTTCAAGTTTTGAAGTATACCATGAGGGCAAAATTACAGGATCATGATTGCCCCTTTCACCATCTCTTGGCCTGATGCCCACAGCGACAATTTTTGACCCTTCATTTCTGTGAACTTAATCTACGTCCTGACACATCTGAGCAGAACAGGGAGGATAGAGGATAGCTGCCAACTTGAGCTAACGCTTGAACAACATTTAAGAACCCTAGGTTTCTCCTGTCATCTTCTTTTGCATGTTCTTTTTCCTTTCTACTTTATTCCCTGTCTTTCCCTTCTTTTTGATCTGAATATAAGAAAAAACAACCAAACAAACAAACAACTAGCTCCACATCCACAAACTCCCTCTGAATCAATAAGGTGAATTTCCTTAACTTTCTTCTGCATTGGCATACCTCTCCAAATCATAGAAGTAAGGTTAAGAAGTGGTCTTAACCTTCCTTTAACTTAGAAGGATAATACTCCAATGGCAAGAACAACTCTATATTAATCTCTAAATTTCTCCTTTTCCCATAATATTACATTGTTAAATCTCTCTCAAAAACTGCCAAATAGGTTTCTTTTTTCCTTTTTTTTAAATGAGATTTTTCTACATTTTCTTCAGATAAATGGAAATAGAAATAAAATGAATATATATTTAAAATAATGTATTTTGCCTTTTATGTTTTTTTTGTTTGTTTGTTTTTATTTTGTTTTTCAGTACAAAAGCTAGAGGATGTTAGAAGTGGCTGTTGCCATGCAATTAAAGGGGCTGAGTCATCTTTACTTGAAAGTTACTCATGTTTAACTGTTGAATGTTGCGCACCATCAGAATAACTCTGACTCTTTGGGACTATCTGTTCATGTATAATTACCATAACTGACAATTATTCATATAAACAGCTCTCACTATAAAGAACAGTAAAGCCCAAAATCATGTCCCCACAGCACTGCATTTTTTTCCATCCCCTCAGGATCACCTGGAGATTTCCTTTCTCTTAACATCTGAGTGCTTTTTTCATATACAACTTGATTTTTCAGCCATTCTCTTTCTTTCCTCACAAATCTTAATAACTCTTTATCAAAATCTCTTCCTTAAGAGAAAGAGATAAAGCTACATAAGCTATAATTGTGGGGTACAGACTGTGATTATGGGCTCAGCATACTGCTCAACAGAAATGAAAACACTCGCTTTTCTGTTCCTGTGTTTGACTTAGAGGATGAAAATCCCATTCAGAAGACAGATCTGTAGGAGGTATAGTTTATATGATGACAAACAAGTTAGGTTAGAGGAAAAGGTGGAAAAACTAACATGGGAATAGGACAACAAGCAATCTCAGGCTTAGAGATCTGGAGGGGATAAAGAGAACCATCATCTTCCTGTGTTGCAATTATGCATGAAAGACATTTTGGGGAACAGTATAAAGTTTCAGAGGAGAAAGCTTTAGTTGTTTATAAAAGTAGACAAAGAGCTGTGTTCTACAAGAAAATCACATAAGCTCTGGAGACCTTCCGTGTCATAAACACGTACGAATACCACTTGAAGATTTTTGTCCTGCTGAAAGAATGCTGCATTTTCAAATTTCAAAAATCACAAACACCATGCAAAGTGGACTTAAAATTAAGAAATATGAATTTATGAACTCTCCAGTACACCCAGTATTTAAAAATATTTTAAAACTTTTTAATTTACATTCTTGCTCTCTCTTGAACAAAATTTCCCACTGTTAACAATTTAATAACAATATTCAAAATATGATGGTTACTCACGTCTTTTAAATTTTCATGCCTATGTACCTAAATATAGTTTCAACAACCTGTTCACCCACATGTTGTTAATGCATTCCTTTCTCACTCATTCAACATTAACAAAGATAGAAAGTGTTTTTAGAGTGAAAAAACATCATTTTCCCTCTCTTGTAAAATAATATCAGATTTCATCTCATATCAATGATTCTGACAATAATGCTAACATATAAGGGGTTGCTATCAATAGACAGACACTAAAAGTAGTATCTTCATTTATTCAAGATTTTTAGTTGTATAGGTCAGCTGGAAATTCTCATTAACGATAATGCTCATGCTTGATACCAATTAGGCCTCCCTGGATCAAGATTTTCAAGAAAACTTGTAAAGAAACTTTGCCTTTGAAGTCAGTCTTAAGACAGCAGCACATCCTTACCATTAGCCTAGCCAGTAGCCCAACCTTACATTTTTGTAAGCCAAGTTAAAAACACTTCCTTAGTTTTCAGTCTTAACTTCAGTCTAACATTAGAGAGAATGAAGGGATAGAAGTACTACAACTATTAATCTTGAAGGAAGAGAAATAACACAAAGGGTAAACAAAACAGATTATCATATGAAATATTATTCTCTTACTCCCCAATGCTGGACCTTTTTAATGGCCAACACAAATTGGTTATTTTGGGCCGTTTTCTTGTATGCACCAGTGTAGAAGCTGGTGAGGATCACTTCAGCAGACTTGGCAAAAGAAACATCATAAACCATCAAACAGCTACTTCCTAATTCTGCAGAAAGTCAAAAAAAAAAAAAAAAAAAAATCCACCCCCTTCTCTCCAATGCTAATAGAGATTCATTTAAAATTGTAAGCATGTAAACATTCCTTAATGAGGTAGATGCCATAGCATTCACTTATGTAATCATCTCTGAATTATTTTCCCCAATAGTAACAATGTACTTCATATTTTTTTATTATTCTTTTTTACAAGACACTTAGGCCTATTAGTTACAATAAGAATTGAGACTTTAGAATTATGTAATTTTTTAAAAATCTGTTTACAGAGCAGCAGATGATATTGGTAAGATATCAGATATACAATAAAATGTTTCCAGTTATGTCTGTACAAATGAAAATTTACTATTTTGTTGGAGCCATGTGGTTAAAGTGGTTGATAGAATGAAATGTTCTGGACTTCAAAATTGTATTATCATAGAATTTGCTAAAAAGTTTTTATAGGAGACCTAGCTGATGTAAATAGAAAGTACACTGACATTTCATTTCACTTCCTAGCTCTGCACAGTAGCAGTCAGTTCTGCAACATTTTTCTCTTTTTTTCTGTTGACTGGCACATGGAAACACCCACTTCATCCTTAGAAGTTTCACTCACTGTATCGTTTTTATTGTGCTGAAGCAAAGTGCACAGAGGTAAAATCATATCTGGCTACTGTGTGACTCAAACTTTTTCTTTACGTTTCCCTACCCCCCACATTATTTTTTTTTCTCCACCCATCCCATTAGGAAAATGTACAATCTGTATCTATTTAGCGATAATTTTGGGACGTACAGTGTAGCTTTACTATTGCTTGATTTCTTTTCTTAAAACAAAATTGTAGAGTGCCAAGCTATGTACAACAACTTCCATTGCCTGAAGTGGTTCTCCAGAGTAAACAAATAAAGTGATTGTGCACGATGGATTTTTTTCAGTATCATATACTACATTTTACAAAGCCTCAGCACATGTGAATATATATTTTTATTTTTATCTTACATCCTGCGCATATCTGACTAAATACATAGAAACAGACTCCTCCAGGAAGTAATTCAGAGCATAAACCTAACTTAAGTATTTTCCTCAGGAGGCCTCAGTCATAGGTCTAAAGAAGGGTAAAATTCTCCAAAATAACAAGGTTTTCAGAAATATCTTCAAAGGAGAGATCCTGTAGTGAGAGTTGTAAATGCCACAGTCCTGGAAATGGCTATACCAGAACACAGAAAGGGAAAAATCTACACAAAGCTCAAACTCCAGAAGTAGATGCTGTCCAAAAATACATCTTTGCACCTTATCATTGTTCTCCAGCACCATCTATAATCTACTTTGCATATTTTCTAAATGTGAATCATAATTTTCTGACACTTCTGGCCTTACAGACTTACAAACAATTAAAGAAGAGGATAGAACTAATATCTTTATGTTTTTACTGCTTATAAGTGTGAATTTTAGATGGAACATTTCAGTTGCTAACCTATTCATCTTAACATTTAGTTATAATTCTTTAAAGGTCAATTTTTTACCCCTTATGATTGTGGGCTTTTATATTTGAAATAAATCTTATGATTGGGTAGCAGTGTTGAAAAACAGCTGCAGACAAGATAAAGTGTGATACAGCACAGATTGTACATAATTAATGAATGACTGAGGACAGTGACACCATAACTGCCATTATTCTAAGGCTGGGCTACCTGACCTAGTGGTGAACAAAAACAAACCAAAATGTAAACAGGAACATTTGCAGGAGGAAAAAATACTGTTTTCCTTTCTGTGGAAAGTATCAAGAAAGCTTCAGTTCCTCAATCAAGCCATTTCACAGCCACATACCCTTTTATAATATTTTCAATGAAAAATGCATGTATGAATCCTCAAGTAGAAGAATAAACAATACAAACTTATAAATCAGATCAGAGAACCCTATCATACAAGTATTATGTACTCGAGACTACAACTGTGTTTCAAAGAATGGATCAACCATTTTTTATGTGAAAGCCATGTTTATGTGAAAGATATTCTGCATTGTATTATATGAAATTTTCTAACTGTATACACATTTTAAATATAGAAGTTTTGAGCAACACTTACTAGCATTTTCTAAGCAAAAGTCAATTCCTTCCATGAAGGGAAGCACACATATATTACAAATGGCAACTTTTTAAGGTTATTAGAACAAGTGTCCCTGCATGTTTTATCCTGCAGACTTCTATGCACTTGCTAGGTTACCAAACCTCAAAAAAAGAAATGAAAAGGATCTTCAGAAATATTGAATACTACACACAGAGACAGTAGATAAATATAATTTATCATCATGGACTGTCAGGGGACAGTGGGCTAACCAACAACATTCTACTTCCAAATTCCTTAAAATATTCTTAAAGTCTTATAATACGCTTTTTAATTATTATTTTCTCTCAAAATAGTACTGTTGTGATTTGAAGAACAAATGATCTGATTTTTCCTTTAAAGTTTTGCAGCTTCTTTGGCTTACTGGGTTATGTCCTCACTAAAAACAAAATGTACATATAAATCCCATACTTCTATATCCATTCCCTAATACATCTGCAGGTAAGATAGCAGGTAATCAAACAATAACTCCTACATTCAACTAGAGTCAAATAGTCCTCAACTGTATTCTGCTGAATTAATCACAACATGACATTTTTCATAACCCTCCTGGCTAAGAGCATTTGCAGTTAGTTATGGGTATTAGTTTGCCAAAGGTCAGCACACAAGTAGTAGTCTAGGCAGTAGTCACTGTTTGCTACAGCTAACAGATCATGCTTGCTCTTTATCAAAGCAACAATAATATTTTAAGCATTTATTAGTTTCCTCAGATGCTATTTAATACAAGTGGAAAAAACAATAACTTTTCTTCATCCATTTTTCTTATTCAAAATGTTTTCAGTTCAAAATCCTACAATACAAGGCTACCTTCCACAACTAAAAATTGAAGAATGGACTCCTTGTCAGAAGGTAATATTTGTAAAGAATTAAAAATGAAAAAGGAACAGATGATAAAATACTAGCAGAAAAAGAAGGGAAATTAAACCACTTTTTCAGCTTTGTGCATCTGTAAAGCAAACCAATTCACAGAAAAAGGCAATCTTCTTTACATTATAATTAATGCATACTTTGATGAATTAAACATTTTTTCTACATTAAATTATGTTAAAAAAGCAATTTTGACATTGAAAATAAAATTTACCTGAGCATGGAAGGGACAGAGTTCACCAGTGACATGGGACAAGTAGACCTGAGAGGAGAAAGGTGTCTGAATCATAGTTGTATTATTTTGTTTGGTGTGTGTACTTTTAGAAAAGAATCTCCATCCTGCCAGAAATTGTTCTAGTGCCTGATTTAATGGAGTGTATAGCAAGCAGCAGGAGCTCTGTACCAATAACTTGACGACCTGTGTCTATGACTGTTCATAATATCACTTCTGGAAGACACAAAATATTTGTACACAGTGAAGCAGGAGAAAGAGCTTCGCTTCCAGCACTCATTTTCTTACTCTTCAAACAGACTATTTCTGGCATGGGAAACATCAGTAATGACTACAAAAAAGAAAAATATCAGTCAAGATTTTCATGAACTAGAAAATCCCTCAAGTGCCTATTATGCACTTTTATTATTTAAGAAAAGAAGACCAGGAAGTGGTAGCCTTCCAGATGCCACTGAAATCTGGAGAGAATCAATAAATCTTTCTAACTACAGCATTCTTGATCAACCACTAAGAAGTGAATAACCAGACTTCCTAACTCCCAACTAGCTAACTTCCTAACTTCCTAAATAGCCTTTTAATTTCAGCACTAAGACAAAAGAAGATGCATAAACTTTTTAATCCTGAGCTGAGGCATAAGAAGTAGCCTAAGAGAAAAAATAAAACTTCATAGGGTAACAGTTAAGGGACATTAAGCTTTACTGTTAAACTCAATGTTTAACTTTCCACACTCACAGCCCCAGAAATACATTTGGACTTCTTTCCCCTGATTTCTGTATAAATAAAGGGTGAAAAAAAATGAATTATCTTTCCAGGAGTGAAAGCAAACAGGATCTTTAATCAATAGGGACTTAAGAAATTGACAATCATTTGCTGAATCCTTCAATTTTGTACACATAAACAAGTGCTAAAACTGTAGTTTTGATCTGAAACTCAATTTGTGCATATGCAAAATTCATACACACAAACAGTTGCAATAACATTTACAAATAAAGTGAAATAGCTAAAACCTTTTTTAAAAATAAGCTGCTATATAGAAATAAATACTTAAGTTTTTGAGAAGTTAAATTTTAATTGATAACCATATATCTACAGATATTAAAGAAGGTTGGAAAAAACACACCACAGCATTAGTAAGGCCCATGCATTTGATCCTGCAGCAGGAGAGAACATTCTGTGAAACTGAGTAATTATGCTCCTGATTTCACCGTTAAGGGCACAGACCCCCAAGAAGCCAACACTCAAGGTGGTTAAGGTTTGACTTTCTGACTATGCCTCTTCTCTCCCAGCCCTAGTCTGAGCCATGGCTAAGCTCTGTGGGTGCCCACATTGTGTCCAGAACCTCACTATCTTAGTCCCTGTGGCTGTCCATTTGCCTGGGCTGTGAAGATACACCTTTATTAAGCCCTGAGCACTTGTCTGAAAACATTGGTCTTCAGGGCAAACAGAGAAACACCCTTCCCCAAAGCCAGAGATATGCTTGCATTTATATCCATATACATATTCATTCACAGAGTATTAATTAGACCACACACTCCTTGGCTGTAATTGTGCATATGCACCCCTAGATTTCTAATAATGCTTAAGATAAGAGGAATCATTTCATTATTTTCCTAAGAAATGGCTTAGGAAATTTGCACATCACGTGCATGTTTTGATTTTCATTACTGTACAATTCTACTTGTGCACTCCTACAAGTTTAAAAGTGAAGAAAAAAAATGAAGGAAAAAACAAAAAATGGACTGAAGAAAAAACAACAGTATTTCAAAGTAATAATAATAATTGCAATCATTCTTCATTGAAAAAATAACCTTGCATGTTGTCCCAGGTTTTGGTGGACTATCTTCCCTGTTTAACCGTGTTTCAGTATTTTCACAGCAAGCTGTGCTGTATACCTTCACAAAACATCGTGTAAAGAAGAATAAAATCAAATACATTGGATACATGCAAAATTCTTATATTGAGATGGAAACTTTTTTTGCGTTTCAACAAACTGATCATAGATTCATATTTGGTGTCAACATAAGAGCTTTATTTACTGCATATCTGAACTTTAATAACAATGCAAATTTTGCTGCTCTCATTAAAAATCTGTACCTGAAATTAAATGGCAATTAAGAAGATCCCTGACCCTGATATAAATAATCATGCTGCTCCTACAAACTCTTTCTGGTCTTAGACTGAAAGCACAACTTTTTTCACTTCTTGTTTTTTCACATTTCTCAAATATCAGGATACCATATTTGATGTGAAATTAACATTGGTTGTTTTCCAGAATGACTGGTAAAAAATATAGATTTCTATATGCATGGGTCTAAAACATGTTTCCTTTAAATAGCCCCTTATGCAACCTCTACTGTAAAGTCAGCATTCTCAAAAAATGTATTGGTAAAATTTAAGATTTTTAAGCAGTAAAAATTATTAGGAAAACTATAATTAGTGCAGTTAAAATTATTAGGAAAATATAATAAAATTTACCAAAAAAAGAAAAAAATTACCAAGAAAATAAATTTAACAAATAAATACAATAAATAAAAAAAAATGCAATAAATTAAATACTGCTACATTCCTCATCTGTTTTTCTATGGATATACTACATATTATACTTTCACCTTGTATATATGCAGAATATTTCTTAAAGAGTGAATCATGACTATTTCATTGATATCCTTCCATGAAAACTGGCCCCTATGTTAACCATCTTGCATCGAAAATGCCCAAATATGGCTTAGTAAAATCATAAAATTTAGGATATAAAATATCAAATTACCTTATAGAACGAGGAGCTGTCAACTAAATGGAAATAAACCACAAATATAAAAATATATACCCTTAAATTGTACATACTGAGGACATATTTAAATATTCAAACCATATTTTCATACTCTAAACTAAACTAATCAAGTTTCCTATATTTAATTTGTTTCAGAATTACTGTTTATAGAGAACATATAAATAGAGTTATGTTTCATTCTAAATGGCCCTTATTTATTCGAAGGATAAGTTGACTACAAAAAAGCCAAATCAATTTTTTCAGCCCTCCCATGGAAATTCACATTTTTACTACCAGTAAACAGTAGTACAATGTTGGCTTACTGTGTTATATATGTCTGAAGAAATATATGTGTCTTCTTAGGATGGAGACCAAATACGGGTTAGACAAGAAAGCGAATGACTGAGGCAGTGTAAGGCATGATTTAAGGTACTTGAAGTATTGTCACTGCTGTATTATCATACACTATTATCAAGTATTATCATGGCAATATGCAACTCTAAAAAACTGTTTTCAACAGGTACAACTAGCATAAAACTATAGTAGAAAACCACAGCATTTGTAGCCACAGTGAGGTCAGTAACAAACTTATCTCTACCCACAATGGATTTTTTTTTCTAATTTATTTTATTTGTATATCAGATTGAACAGAATATCGCATGGACTTGCATGTCACATTAATGCATCTAGCCCATTTTCAAATTATACATGCACATGATAAACTAGTAAGAGTGACCTGAAAAGTCACCTAGAAAACTTTCAGAATCAACATATCACTGATATTCTCTCTGGTTTGCACACCCTTGTATTTATTTGTTCTTGATTATTTCTTTCTCTCAATCTGCCTTGTTTACATGGAAGATTATAGTGCTGTACATCCATATATCAAAATGTAGAATGAGTAGTGTATTAAACTCACAGCATCATGCTATTTTAATCAAAGGATATATAGACAAATATACCTCACAATGCCATTCATTTTTCATGCATGCAACAGTTAAGAAATTAAGAAAAAATGTGTATACACAATATTATTCTAGTAGTAACCTCCCAGGCTAAACAGTTGCATTGCGTATCTGAATTTTACTTCAGCATTTTGAAATCTACGTGCATGGGAAGTATGGAAGATTAGAAAATTACTAGGTCTTGGATAGAAAATTGTTACTTCCTTGGAATTTCTGAACACTGTGTTTGAAGATTTTTTTTTATTATTTGCTTGCTTTTACTTTGCTTGTTGCAGGAATCCACCCTGAAAAGCTACGGATGGTCAAGATTTCTGGCTTGGGTTGAATGCAATAAACTTAACAATATGGGTTATCAAAATCAATAAAAAATATATAGATAAGTAGTCCTTTGGTTGCTTTGAAGACTAAAAATAAGTGGTGTTTAATAGAAGTAACCAAATTGATTTAAGCAACAGCTATAGACAGAAAAGTAGATATGAATAAAAATTGGAGATATTGATCTGCATTTTGGTATTTGGATCATATTTTGATATACAGCATACTGATGACCTGGAATTGTTGTACCTGACTATTTCTCATTCAGACAGAGGTCAATGACTGCATGAGTATACTCACGGGAAGGAAGGCTCATGACAGTCACAAGTTTACCCCTTAACTGCTCCAGTACACCCATAGTTACTCTAATACAATTGTAGTATTTAAATATTATAGGTAAAGTTAAAAAGTATTGGTAAAATCTGAAGGTATGATCCAGTTACGACACCTACAATCTAAAAGAGTATATTGTTTTTTAAGCTTCCTAATTAAAACTTCTTTCTCCAAAAGGTAAAATGAAATTTTCAATTTTCCCTCCCTCCATTCCTTGAGTCTCTCTTCTGATTTTGTTTTGTTTTTAATATTCTTCTTTGCAGTTCAGTGGCCTAGTTATTTCACTGTTGAGACTGTACACTTGGCAACATCATCACCTTTCTGTGTGAAACAAATAGTAGTATTTATCTTATTTTGTAAAATAATTATTTACTTTAACTTTACAAGCAATTATTTATTTGCACTGTTCATATAGTCTGAATGAATATATTATAATATATATATATATTCAGATTAGAAAGCAGTATGAGATACATGTGTTTTTTTCAGTAGTTTTGTTCAAGTTACACCCCAAAACGTAAGAGAAGAGCTCAAAGGTTTACCACAAGATCATAAACTTTGGTGTTCATTACACAACTGGAAATCAGTATTCAAAAAAAAAAAAAAAAAAAAAAAGAAAATTACATAAATGTATTCCTTTGTAATCATTTTTTGTTTCACATGCTTATTCCAGAAGATATATCTCTACTGACATGCCATCATATTGATTTTAATATGAATTTGTCTTCAGGCACATATTTTCATTTATCATATTTTCAGAATTTATTATCATTTATCATATTTTCAGAATTCATTATAAATAATGATTGGTTTGAGCATGCATTACTTGTGCTTTATGATGACTACAGTTAATGGGACTTGCAGCTATTTCAGTTCCTATTATCTTGCTTATCCTGGAGGTTTCTCTCCTGAGGCAATCAAGATAAAGAGGTATCTTGGTCCTCAGAGAGCATTGTTCCTGTAAAAAGGAAGCTAACAATGATGATGATATTGCAAGCATGTACAAAGCACCTATCACCATAACGTCCATGCCTATTTTTTGAAACTTAAAAGTAAAGCAAACAATACTTTCCAAATTTGAAGATCGATTACCAGTTTACCTCTTTCAGCTTTGCCAATACTCAGTCAATTATCTTCAGTATTCCATAAAATCACAAACAGTCCAATGGCCTACAAACGAAGACAAAATTGTCAAGCTGTTCAGGGCCTTCACTACACATGGCCAACAGACTTCTTGTATTCTGAGTGTTGAACAACCACGAGAAAGAAAAGTTAAAAAAAAAAAAAAAAAAGATGCTTGTCTTTCTGTCTTGCTGTCAGAAGACTAGTAACTTCTATGACTTTACTTAAGCTTCAGATTAATCTACATGTTTAAGCCTACAGAAGTACTGTTGTACTGATTGCTATTGCTAGAGTAAAGGATCAGCAACTATGGAATAATTTACATTTCAGAAGTGCAATTTTTGGACTAGATGACAGTAAAACAGATAAATAATATGTTATATTAGTTATTGCCCTCAATTTTTTTTGCCATAATGACATGTTTCTTGTTGAGTATAAGACTTTGCCAGAAATTTCAAATATTTATCTTTGGCAATTAAAATGGTTTCTATTTAATCTCAGGTGAATTTAAAATAGGAAAAATACCATTAATAAATATCCAGAAACCACCTGAATATTGATCCATCTGACCATTCAATTATATCTTTGCAGATGAAAAATAACTCCTAAGGAAGCTTGTCTAAGAAAGGCCCAGGACAATATACCCTTAGAAAATCTAGTTAGAAAATCTAATTTAATACTTGTATTTAAGGTGCACTGAAATTTGGTCAGGTAAGTAATAGATGTGAAGAAAGCAGTGGAAGCAACTTTAATCATAACATATAATAATACAAATATTATTATACATAGAAAGTTTGGACTAGATGATCTCAGAGATCTTTTCCAACCTAAATGATTCTATAAACAATATATTATTCTTTGAACTCTTTCAATAATTTTATAGGAGGTTTGAGTGTGCTTTGGATACGAGGTACAACAAGAACAAACTTTGCCTTTTTCACACTAGACAGCCCTTCTACCTCTTGTGATCCTTCCTAAAGTAATAAGCAGAATAACCTTATCAGAAAAATAGAACAATACTGGCACCAGTGCTTCTTCTATCTAGGTTAAATATCATGGAATAGGGAGGAAATATTAATGGTAGCAACAACAATGAACGTGAAATAATTTGCCACATTTTAGAGCTGTATTATAATGCGTAGTAGACTTTTTAATAACATGATATGAGACTGATTTATAAATCTCTAGAATGACATCTGAAAAGAACTTAGGCTGCTAAAAAAAGCAAATGGCAACTAATGTATCTTTCACGTTGGCTGTGGCAGTGATTTACTATGTTGTCTGCAATGCTAAATATACATCATAAATCCCTCCAACAGAAGCCTTATTATATTCATCCATCTCTTCCCTATGTGCCAACAATTTCTTCTTTCATAAGCTTTACTGTATAAAAAGGAACTCATTAAGTAAAATAAAATGCAGGCTAATACCAGTGATCTTCCATTAACCTAACGAGAACTTTATTTAAAGAATGCATACTGGAGATACCCTGTGGTTATGTTATTGTTAAAGACTACTTATCGAGTGACAGTGGGCAAGCTCTTTTCATGGAAGATAAAACGATACAGAGCTCTTTATAAGTCTACAGTAACTGATCAGTTTTCTGCTTCTGTAAAACCTATTGTATACAGTCTATTAAATAATACAAATTGTAAAGAAAGATCTCAACAGTTTGCAAACGAGCATGACTATAAAGAGGGATCATTTATTGAGTGAGACAATATCAAGTAATTAAAAGAGAAAAGCAAATGGAAACTTAATGGACAATTAGTATCAGTGTGAAAAGTCTCTCCTTTCACTCAGTTGACAATGAAATGTTACATGCTCAGACCATTTAAGTCTACATTTAGTGCTTTCAAAGTACCCCTTCCACTGTTTAGCACATGAGCAATTACAGTAGAACAGTATGATGGGGACATGCTTTGATTCACAGAGAGCTCCCACCAGTTACTGTCCTTTGAAGACAATGTCATCAGCCTTTGGAAGAATGACTCCAAAATTAATCTCTCATAATTTGTCTATGAAAACAAGCAGCTCAGCACCAGAAACAGTAACAAAATTTCTTTTTTTTTGCATCAGTTCCCAGGTCACTAATCTGAGCATCTCTTTCCCTTCAGTTTCTTAAGAGGAGTGTTTTTGTTGTTGTTTTTGTTTTTTGGGGGGGGGGAGGGTTGTCTTTTTTTTTTTTTTTTTTTGTTTGTTTGTTGGGGGGGGGTTTTGGGTTTTTTTTTTTTTTTGTTTTTTTTTTTTTTAAAGCCTTGCAAATAGAGGCATAGATTGTTCTTGGAACTGTTCCTCCAACTCTTACTTCAGGTATTTTGGTGTGGTATAATAACATAACAGTTAGTCTGTCCTGCAGCATGCATGATCACTTCTTGAATGCAATCTCATTCCTCAGGTGGAAGTTAGCTAGGACTTACTAGGATTAAACAAGAGAGCACCTCTCTTGCACTGCTGACAATAGTGGGAAGAATATAATTTGGAAACAAACTTGGCAGAGGAAAATTGGACAGAAAAATTAATGGGGATTTAAGTCTGAAGTGTAGTTTAATGAATTCAAAGTGAGTTAACAAATAAAACACAGAACAATTTAAACTTATATGATCACCCACAAGTAAGAAGATGAGAACAAAAGTAGAGGGGAAAATTTACAACAGATGAAAAGACATTTTACATTTTTTCCAACCTGATGGCACACTGTAAGTTGTAAGTTATGAAGAAGTGACAAAATTTAAGCAGATATCTGAAGTAAGACCATCTGCCTCCACAGTCACAAGACACACAAATGGATACAAGACACAAAAATGGATGCAGCCTTGAAACCAGGTGATCATCTAGTTATGCAGTGTTGAAAGTTCACTCACTGAGGAAGATGGGAGGAGAAGGCATTAGCCTCACCAATACCAAGCAGATGTTTGGGCACAGAGATGTTACAGGGAAATGAAAATTAGTGATTTATCATCCAAAACAGGGAGAGACAAATGCATCATGACACAGATGAGAGATGGGCTTTCCCCTAAGTAGACTGGAATTTCATATAGGAAATTAAAGAAAAAGCTAGACACCTTCTGCTTTATATGTATTTAGGATATTTGGATCCTATGTTCTTGGTTGCAATCTGTACTACCTACTTGTTTTCTCCATTGAATTCCTTAGGCTGATGAGGCAGCTGGCAACGATAGGAAACATAATTCCTCCACTGCTAATGCATCTGCTTTTGGTAATTTTCCAAAAGAATGATGCACAGCTGCCTTTGTCTGCTTGGCAAGACTGACTTTTTCAGGAATTTTGAATCAGAACCAGATGACCAGGAATGTATGTGTGACTTTTTAATCTCATCACATACAAAAAAAAAAAAAAAAAAAAGTATCTTTTAAAAATTGATTTTTTTTGCTTATATTTTACATCTGTTTCAGAAGGATAAATGACATACTTCACTGAAGGAGAGATTTCAAATTTACTTTTAACTACATGCACCCAGGAGTTACTGGAAAGGAGATTTGATGGCTACGCTGCAGAATAACTTTGATTTGTTAATGCAGAGTTGATACTTGAAAAGAAAACTAACAGTGTTTTCAGCAGTGACAGCAAGGCAATTGCTTCATTCCTTAAAAATAGCTTCCTACTACGTTCCTACATGAAAACAAAAACCAATCTTAGTGTTTTATCACTATCTGTATTTAATTTAGGGTGTTTGGGATCTTTTTTGTTATTATTTTCTTAATAACCTCAGAAAGATGGTTATTTCTGACTTTTTCTAAAAAGGAGAAAGACATCTAATCACTGCAGCTCTTGTGGTCTAGAAGTATATTAAAGGACATTTCCTTTTCTTAAAAAAGGGTCTACATTTCTTTACTCTTAAGTGCTTATCCTGTCTGTGTCAGACAACCTGTGGCTGTAACACAATGCCTTTGTGTAAGGGCCATGACAGCTCACTTAGTTCCTGACTGGAGCTTTGCTCCAGATAAATTATTATAGAAGTCGTTTTTGTTGTTGTTTTTATTATTAAAAACAAACAAACAAACAAAACTTCTATTAAATTGTGTATGTTTTCTATTGAGAACACCTGAGGAAAAAAAAAAATCTTACACATCATACCAAAATTTTTCATGTATTTCATCTTTCTGTTAATTCTTTTCTGTTAATTCTTTGCATGCCTTGAATCATGAAGATAAAAGACTGATACTAAATATCAAAAGTATGCATTTACCAATAGCATGTAGTATTAAAAAAAATGATTGTAGTTTTGCCTTGTCTCTAAAGCAATGGAAGAACTACAGCACTTAGTAGATCCTGAGTTTCTATCAATGGCACAAACCAGTACTCAAATTCTATATGTATAACTGGAATTTTTAATATACATGATTGATTCTAAATCATGAAAGCAAAACGATACATGTTGACAACACGTCACTCACTATTGTTTTGCCTCATATTTTCCTTATAAATCCGTCTATGTTATATAGCAATGCATGGGAAGTCTTGGTAATATTCTTCCCTTAAGCACCAATGCTTATATAACACACCTCAGACTTTATTATTATTATTATTAAGAAATATGTCATTTTGTTAGTATTGCTACAAAACCACCATTAAAAGGGACATAAAAGGTTTCAAGTACCACAGTATCCAACTTTCAGTTGCTGTTCAATCTGACCTTCCCACTATTCTGCCAAAAAAAAAAAAAAATATTTCAAGAACTCCTCAAAATCTTTAGCTTTATAATAGACATGTTACCATTCTATTTGGTAAATACTTTACCTCTGTGTCTATCACACAGAGATGTCTTTGCTATATTTCTCAGAATTTACAAAACAAAGCTAAAATCATAACACAGTTATGCATTCTGCTGTGCCACAGATGAAAAACACTCTCAAAAGAGAGGTGGGGTCCAAAATTGCTCCATTAAATTTCAGTTATACATTCAAGGCACCCATTCCCCCAGAGGACTTAATAAGAACAGCAAACTTTATTGCACTTAAATTAATTTTTAAAAGGAGGAAATAAAGCATCTCATCTCCCAAAATGAGAAAGCTAAGATTGGGAATAGAAAGTGGAGTGATTCACTTACATAAATTAAAAAAAAAAAAAAAGTGAAATCCAAGCATGTAGGTAATAAATAAACTGAACAGAAATCAACAACACAACACAACAACATTGTTTTAAGTGTGTGCTTGCTGACTGTCATTTGTCTCTCAAATAACCTCTTTCCTTGACTGCTTTCACTTATTGCAACTTGTTCTCCATAAATAAGAGACAGTGATTGCTGGGATGTGGATTCTCTGTGTTTTATCATTTCCAAAGTTCTGGGCAAAGCAAACTCCTAACTCCTGACCCATAGGTGCTATTGCAATAAACATGAGCAGTAAGAAAAGAGCCAGCAATCTAGCAAACAACAACAAAAATTGCAAAACCAAAAGTGCACATTTTAAAAGTATGTATGAATATCTTTGTCATTAAGATATGCTTGTTCTCTAATATCAACAATACTACTTCATGAAAGTCGATGAGTACTTGTGTTTCCAGCTATCACATTGGTTTTCCTGCACACTAGTATTTACTTCGAGTAAATATATATATAACTAGTTTACTTTGAGTAAATATCACATTAGAAGTTTTCTCACAACTGTTTTTATGTTGGTTTACCATATGCTCAGGATAGGATTAACCTTACCTAACCTTAGGCATGTATGGCACAGTTCAGTTGCCTGCACCAGCTGCTCTGGTAGTCAAAGACAGACACTTCCAGGGACCAATTAGTCTCATTCTGATGTAGATATCTCAGATAAATTGTGTCCTAAAAATGCCTCTCTCTCTCCATTTGCTCTAAGAACAACATAGTACAAAGAGCCCAACCATAGATGTCTGTGTCATTACATCTACATGCATTAAAATGAATCCTAATCTAGAGAGGCTAACATTGCTCAAGGATTTACTAGCTGTTTGGAGATCATTTGTAAACAGTAAAAAAGGATCATCACAGCACAACTGTGTTATCTAAGCAGGGAAAACACGATGTATTCCTATAGGTCCACTGAGAAAGAAACTATAAATAGTGACCTTTCTGCAATGACCTCCATGTGAAATATTTGTTTACTTAAATGCATTACCGAAGAGCTGCAACTAACCAACTGGTAAATTTTTCACAAATGGGAAAGGAGCAAGATTATTTGCTCAAATATAGAGTTCATGAGAAGGTGTAAAAACACTTTTATGAATTTGCTTTTCACAACTTGCCTGTGAAAAGTAGATTATGACAGTTTTACAGATGGGTACATTTAAGTATAGAAATATGAAGTGTAAAGCCTAGCTAACAGGGCAAGTTACCAGCAAAGCTAGGTAAGTACCAATTTTCCTTTCTGTCCTGTTCTCTGAATGCTATGTGATGATGACTTTCTAGAAAGGATATTTAACAAAATCTCTCTTCAAAAAAAGAGAGACAGAAAGGTTAAAATAATACTAATGTTTTTTTTTTTTTTTTTTTTTTTAAAAAACACCATCATTTCCCCTCTCCAAGTTTTAATTAAATGTACATTAATTAATATTAAAAAAATGAACTTATAAGCAGTTCACCAAATTCAAATGCTTTTAATATTCTCTCAAACTGATTCTCAAACCATGAGGTAACTAATTCACTAACCTTAACTCTTCAACAAATGTGCTAAACTTTGTAAGTACTACCTTGTGCTGCAGAAGCCCTTCCACTCAAGAAGCAAATATAATCAGTCTTCCTTCATGTTTGAATGGTATCAGCAAAGAAAGTGTTGCCTGCTTGATTTGAGTTCATAAAGTTAGTCTTCAAAGCTTGCTGATTTTCACCTTTCTCATCCTCTCATATTTTCTCTTTCTGTTGATAGTACATTTGGACCAGGGCATTAGAATAGTTTGTGCTGGAAAGCCTCTCTAGTCAAACTAAAGTATGCTGAATTCTTCATGGCAAATACATATTAATGAAATACAACTGAAAACAACAACAGTAAACATTTTTATATCACTGTCCATGTCTGACAAAACATAACCTGTGTGCGCTATTACATGCTGTAGCACATCTAGTTAGTGCCTGGTTATTTTATATTTTACCTGTGCTGAGGAGAGAGGAAGAAAGGAAGGATGGACTGGAAAACTGCATACAAAACATGTTGATCATGTTGTCATTCACTGTATTGAAGAAAGGTGCTCAGAAATCCATGCTGCAGGCATACAATAAAAATCCTGCACAAAGCAGAAGATGTTTTATTTTTAATAAACCCTAAACCTCATGTAAACATACATACTATACATACTAGTGGACGTCACCAGACCTGCATAAAACTTGACCTTCTAACAGCTAGAAGTCATGAACAGAACAACTTAGTTGATTTTGTAATTAGTATATCTGTTACAGAAACAGTTTCCTTCAGTTAATTTGTCAGAGCGATACCACTTAGCGATATCAAAACATCACGGTTACTCTGTCAGATGAACTTCTCACAACACTAATCTTATTTAGAGTATACTTACTTATATACTTATTTAGAGTATGCTTATTTGAAGCTTTATTTAAAGTTTCTTCTTCTGACAAACACTATCAGCAGAAGTAACTTGCATAACCATAGTCAGACTAAAAATGCTATCTCCCAGAGTGCAATGCCTGAGTCAATATTTACAAGTAAGCTACGAAAGGTCTCAGAAGAAGTCTAGAGTACTGCAATACTGATGGGAAGAAATACGTAATTGGCTCCCTTGAAAACCTTATCAGATGACAAATATTAGCTCACATAAAATTGTCCAGTTAGGAGAAAAGTAAGAAAAACAATAATTTGACCTAAGGTTTTTGGTTGAGTTTTTGTCCAGTTAAATATCACCAATATAAAACAGCACTGGCAATTATTACTGAGGTAGCCCAGGGTATCTTTTTTGAAAGCACATTTCAGCTTACAAAACAAAGTTTTAGGACTGCTATTTTTTTCCCTCCAAGGATTCTCCACTTTTTCAGCAATAAGGAAAAAATATTTTATAGCATCCACAACAAAAATAACCTGCATGCACGACTATACAAAAGCAGGAGAAAGACGAGCAAAAAACATTGCAAAACACAGATGAATTTCACTCCATGTGCACAACTTGACTACTTGAGATTTTCTGTGAATGTGTGAAGTAAAGATAAAATAAAGCCATCTAAAATTTTATTTTACTTTTTGTGTGTGCAGGGGGGTAGTCAAGGTATTTGAATCGGTCATTTCAATTATTCAATCATTTACAGCCATTGAAATTTATCTGTACTGAAAGGTGCTCACAAATACTAAGACCCAGTCTCCTTTCACCTGCACTTTATGTAGTGATTTCTATAACTGTAAAGACAAACAACATGAGTTAACTTGTCTAATTAGAAAATTGAGGATTTTTACCAAGTTTTTTTTTGCTGACATCTGATAGAAAACTTTCAGAATGGCCATTATACTGGTGTGGTCCTTGAACTAAATATATTGTGTAGGAATGAAGAAATAAATAAGTCCTCAAAAACAACTTGGGGAGGGGGGGGGGGGGGGGGAGAGACAGAGGAGGAATATTATTCCATTTCCATGGTTCACTGATTCAATTAATTTTACTTTTTTTTTTTTTAATGCTTTTCACAGCATATATGTAGCCATCTAATGCATAACTAGGCTGAACTTCTCAATCACATCACTGAACAGCTTAAAAATAAAAATTTATTTTCCACTTGAAAATACAGGTTTTGAATGCACATTAAAATTGTATACTTCCAATTGTATACTTACTTAACAACATTAGCTATTTGAATAATAAAGAGAACTGATCGTTTTAAGTAGAACATCAATTTCAGTTTTCAGAAACACTGGCCATCAGTGTTTCTGATACAATGCACTACCGTTTCTAGGATTTTATGGGGTCTAGGATTTTATGGGTCATCAGCACAGTCAATAGACTTAGGAAAGTAGGAAATCTTACAAAGTATTCATATTTGAGGAAAAACAATGTAACAGAAACATGCACACCTCTGTGTACGAGTAATACATCCTTTTTACATGATAGCGCATGGGCAGCTGCCTCCACATGGGTTTTCAAAATTACTTCTGTTACTATTTCAGCTGACATTAAATGTCTTTGTTTCTTAGATCATTCATCTATATGGATCACCATGGAACATGCCTCAAAAATAAGGACAACAAAAGTCTGGGGTATATCATGCCCACTTACAAGTTAGAGATGTCAGCCTTCTTTGCATGTTCCTCTTCATCATACAGGCCAGCTAAAAACCAACAACATTGCACTTTGTGCACTGTGTTTACAGAGATGTTGTTTTTTTAAAATGAAGTTAAGCCCTATGACCTGAGCACCAGGGATCCCCAAAGCTGGATGATTTTAATTTTCAGAGTATCAGCTCACATTAGCAGTAGTTTTGGGAAATTTTCTAAGATTTATACCAGAATACCTATAGTTAAAATAATTCCCCCCATTACCCGTTGCGGTTTTGGGACTGTAGAAGTGAAATTATCCAATGAACAGGAAGGAATTTGCCAGCCAAACTGTATTCCAGACTAATTACAACCACCTGGTACATAGGAACTTTGCACATGTGCTAAGAGAGGTGAAACGAATGTGCTGTCTTTTTGAATGTAATCAGCAATAATGTAATTTTACTTGCTGCTGTGCTGTACTAATACATTGGCAAAAGCATAATATTTCAATAGGAAACTAATACTGCTTATATGAGATAAAAATCCTTAAGAAAGACAATGTAATACACTAAATTAATGCAAGTATACCAGAGATTTTATATAAAAAAGGGAAAAAAAAGAAAAAAGAGAAAGATAAATGCAAAATAAGAAATGAAAGAAATGAAAGAAATAAGAAAGAAAGAAAGAAAATTTTCATAAGAAATGAAAATTTTCCTGTCCCCAAAGCATACAAGTTCAGCTTGCCTAAATCGGGTAGGAAGTAATATAAATAAATATTTAGTAAAATAAATAAATATTAAACTAAATAAATATTTAGTAAAATAATGTTCTTTATTTTAGAACATTATTTATCTAATGATGAAGGCCAAGCTTTTTCACTAGTGCCCAGGATGTCAGTTCCAATATTTACCCACAACATTATCCCTCCCCAAAGCTGTTAAGTGGCATGCAGACATGTGTGTTGTCACACAGGTATGGGAAACAGATTTTCACAGTAATTTTTTCAGAACAATTAGAAACTAAAAATGTAATTTGGAGAAAGTTACCTGAGCAGTGCAATTTTTTTTTTTTTTTTTTTTTTTTTTTTTTTTTTTTGTGGTCAAGCAATCTTAGGGCATTTTGAACTATCCTACAAAACAGGTTATTGTTACTTCAAAGCAGAAACTGGAAGTATGTTAAACAAACCAGACATAATTTGGGTTCAGTGAACAGGTTGTACACATCAGAATTTGTCAGCTGTTGGTCAGACAGTCAGACAGTCAAGTTTATACCAAACAAATCTTTCTAAGTTTGCAAGGTAATGCTCCTGTCACTCACTCAGTGGGTTCCTTCTCTGCTCAACTGAAACCGTCTCCTAGGCTCGCAGTGATCAGTGACCCTGAAAAAAGCTTTCATTAAATGATGCTACCAAGTACCAAGTGAAGCTAAGGCATTTCAAGAAACCCTGCAGCACTGAATTAAGCAATACATTTAGGGTTGCAAAACTTGTTTTCATTGTGATGTTCTGTAGGATAATAGAGATCTCACAACACAGGGAACAAACAGTTGCTTATATACATGAAGAATATATATCCATGACCATTATGCCTTTATGTCCTTTATTTTTTTTTTCTCTTTTTTACTGTAATCTGTTAGTTATGAAGGTTTCCTTACACTAAACGAGGGTCACAGCAGTAAACTGATACACATTTTAATCCTCATATTTTAAAAAGTTTGAAGAGCAAAGCATTATGAAATAAATAAATAAATGATGTCCAACTAAGGCCGTTGGTTCATCAAACCCACAGTTTTGATAGTGGCAACAGAAGAATCTGTTTAGGAATAGTGCACCATCTCAGCCACCTTCTGTGGTACATTTCCCTCATACTTCTCCAGTGTCCACAGGTGTTGTATTAGGGTTGTTAAAGGGTTTGTAAAATCCCTTACTAAAGCTGAAGATTCACCTTCTACTTTAAAGTTCATTGACATTGACGCTAAATTTACATCACAAATAGTAATTTGAAACCATATTGCTTTTCGAAGTGGTATTTTATTCAATAACTGAAGATCAAGATGTGTTTTAATTAATGTTTCAATGGCTAGTGAGAAAGGAAGTATCCCTTTACTCATATATTTAGAAAGGTAAAGTTAGAAAGACAGTGTGGGGTCGTTCCTTAAGCATTCATAAGCTCCTAATATTTTAGGAACTACAGTTTAAAAAGTGTGCGGCCATTTCATTTGAGGTACTTCTCTTTTAATTGATTGTTATTCTTTTTTTCAGAATAACTTTCATAAATTCATTCAAGCAGATTTTATTGCAGTCATTTTGTATCAAATATGGGTAAGTATATGCTTTGATTTTTAATGAGCAGAAAGTTGTTAGCCATTTTTCATAGAGGGCTGTGACTAATTTTATTTTATAACCTTGGCTAATAGATAATTAGGTGTTTCAGTCAAATTAGCTCTGACACACCTGGAGGCAAAGTGGGAGGAAGCAAAAAGATGGCTTTTGCCATAAATTTTGTACTATCAGCTTCTGAACACCTCTGTGAAGCAGCTGATAGGAAACGCTATATTGGATATGCATAACCTGTGTTTGCATTTTGTTAACAGTATTCTCAGTTTTTAAGTGAAGAGAAACCTAATAGAAAAAGATATGCAGAGGAGGAGGATCTCCCATAGAGATCATTAAGTGGATTACTGAAGCTCTACACATTTCAAAGCAAATTTCCTGGATCAGGTACTTCTTCAAGTTTCACACAGTGCAGCGTCATCCATTAGTATTATTACTTCACTGTAATCCTGTCAGTGTAACTTGTGACTTGCCTCAGTCTGTCTCCCTCCAATTTAAGATCAACAGAAGTATTCACAGATATAATACTAGCACAGCATTCCCTCACACTAAGAACCCACCTTCGAGTGATTCTACCTGGTGGCCACTAGGTAACACTGCTAGAAGGTATGGAACTAACACCGCAAGCAGTAAGAGCAACTCTTAAGCCACCCAGACCAGGAAGTGGGTTCACATGTAGTGCCTAACACCGGCCTCTGCATTTAAAGGAGAATGTGCACACACCAAACCAGCCCTAGGTGCATGGCACACAATGTCATCAACTCTCATAATATGCAAGAGTCTATTTACATAGTTATTAGCATTTTAAATATATACTCTTCAACTAAAGCTGAAAAAGATCATCAGATCATCAACACTAAATGATCACAGCTGCTGTAAAGAAAATACCTATATTTTTCTTTTTTACCCATCCAATTATCACTTACAGGGACATTATTCCCTCTTTTGTCTCATTCCTGTTCATTGGATCAAGGATGCTGCCAGTCTGTTTTTATATTCTGTTGATGTGAAATTGCCTACCATGACATATTTAGCTGAATCTAGAAAGTTGGTCAGAAGCCAATACATAATTCCATATTTATGCAGCAGATTATATATCATGCTTATGTATTACGTACTTTCTGTCAAAGCCTAGTAGCTTCTTCACTAATTATTCTTTGGTCTTCTGCACCTCTTGATTCTTTCCTGATTGTCTAAATTGAAAATCTGATCAGTTTCCTACAAATACAATAAACATTTTAAAATTAAATAATCAATATATTAAAAAAGATGCATTAAAAAAAAAAAAGAAAAACACAAAGAAAAATGGAAGCTAATATCATCAGTTCAAGTGTACAATCTATTCAGGAAAGCCACGCATATTTCAGATTACTCAGGTTCAGCATCAAATGCGTTCATTTTATTGCATGTCACAACTATCTATAGATAGTTGATATCTGGTTACCCGTAACAGATTTTTTTCAGATCTGTTACCTATCTGTTACACACACTTGTGTATTTCCTTTTTTGAAGTCTTTCAGAAGCAGTTTAGCTACTTACTAGAAATGGTAGATTTGACAACTGTAACTTCTGACTGACCAATTGCACCAACATCTTTAGAAAAGTTAGGGATAGAAAGCTTATTTAAATAGCATTTGAAAAAAAAATCTAAAAAAAAAAAAATCTAAAAAAAAGAAGCATTTTTACTGGGCAAATAGATGCTTAGCAACTTACCTTCCTTTTCATGGTGAAAACTAAAAGTATAGACTCTGGAAAACCTGTCTCAAAACCTCCCCCTTCAGAACTTCAGACACCAAAGGTACATAGTCTACCTACAGTCTACCATTCATTTGAGATGTATTATTACATTGATGAAATACTCAGTCACTTACACTACTTGCATTGTCAGTAAAACTGTGATTTTACGAGTATGTTAACTAAGTTATTCATGTCAAAATAGTCAAAACCTCCAATCATCTCACCAACATTTCCCATTCATCTCATCTCAAACATTCCAACACATTATGTCCAACTTTCTAAGTGTTACTACTTGTCCTTTACCCACACAATAATATATATATTTTTTTTCCCTAGTCAAGTGATGGAGGTTTTCTGTGACATTAGTCTATCTTCATTGCTGCTGCAATTTGCCAACCCACCAGCATACTTCTCTGTTGACATCACAGGATGTTGCTTGATAACACCTTATACTACACACATTATAGTGTTCTTCCAGTATGGTCAATTGCTGCCAAAAAAAAAAAAAAAAAAAAAAAAGATATTTTTCACGTATATATCTTTCATTCAGTCTTAACGTTAGATACAATATTTTTGCCTAGATGCAAAAATTGACATCATAGCTTCCCAATGCCTCTCAAGCCTTTCAAAGTGGAGGCATTTTACTCATTGTATTTCCCATTTTTCTCATGCTTCGTACAAGTCAGCTTCTGTCTCTTGGCAACCACATTGTTTGATATTTTCCTAGCCAAAAACAATGACCAAATGTGATTGCTCCCACTTCTATTGATCATCTGGCATTCATCCACCTTCCCTCAATCAATTGATCTCTTGCTACTTCCGAGCTCCAAACAATTGATAATAGTCTTTGGCCCCCTCCAAGGAGACAGTACCATGCTCCTTCATTCTCTGCTCACTACAAATTGTGTGTTCCCCACTTTATCTATTGGCTTTTTTCCAAGCCAGGGAATCCAGTAAGTTGTTTAGCAGCACTTCCTTCTGTGGTTGGCTGATATCTCTAAATACCCAACCGAGTGATGAAGCTTAGCTGTGAAAGTTAATATGGAATTCTGCTGAGAAACCATCCATGTCAGCTACTATCCCTAGAGAGGAACTGAAACAATGTCAAGGAATTTTCTTCTGGCAATTTCTCCAAGAAAGAAAAAAAAAAAAAGAAAAAATAGAAAAAAGGAAACAGTTGTCTTTCACTCAGTTCTGAAAACACGGAAATTTCCCAGCTCCTGGGAATGTGTTAAATAAATAATCTTGAAGGGGAAAAAGATTAAAAATACTGATCTTTAATAATTTTAGTTTACCACCCTCTTTGATGTAAATGCCAATAATGCCAGTAATATATTTCTTTCACTTTCATAGCTTTCATACTACCTGAAAAGTAAATATTGCCACATATCTTGTTTTTCCCATTTATTAAAGTAATTCCCCTCCTTAAATTAAAACTTCACATTCTAATATGAGATATGTCTTCTTTTGCATTTTGAGGGATCTTATTTGCTGATCATGTAAATTATTGTAAACCTACCCTTTGCTGACATATGTAAATGTTGTCATTTCAATACTTATTGACTTAATCAAAGAGCAAAAGAGGTCATCAAACAAATGCCCTTATTTTGTCTGAAAGAAAGGTTGATCTTAACTCATTCTAGTTATATTTAATAGCTATTATGCAACAAACATACAAAGCAACAAGCACATTTAGTCAGTGGACTGATCAAATATTTTGACTGAAAAAGAGGGAAAAAAAAGTCACATCTCACAGTCATTCTCCTTCTGTGATAACAACCATCAACGTCATTGCATGCACTTAGTACTTGTTAAAAACACTCAGTTCTCAGAAATCCTAACATAATTGGCCTTCCTTTATTGAAAATTTCAAATTATACATCATATTAGATTTAAGAATGAATTTGAAAAAAAATGTCAGTTTTAGAAATATGTGTTATCTTATTGTGCTTTTACCTTAATTTGTGTTTATAAATTCATCTGACAGTAATTGCACTAGTGGTTGGCAATTGAGTTCAAAGCTAGGCTTCCCTTTTTTGATATCAAATTATGTTTTATTTCTCTTTAGTATTCTTATAAGTAGTGGAAGCACCATTATCATTTAAACTTTTTTTTTTTTTTTTTTTTTTTTAAAAAAAAAGATGTGTTAGTGCTCCAAACAAATAAAAGGAAGCAGATGATAAAGAACTGGATAGGCAGGAATATGAAATAACATTTCAAGTAGAAAAGTAAGTCTACTACAGAGGACATATCTTTTCACAGGCCTAAATTCCTTCAGATTTTTTTTTTTTTTTAATTACTTTTTGTCATGGCTGTGCCTGGAATAGAGTTAATTTTCTTTGTAGAGGCTTGCACAATGCTGTATTTGGGATTTTTGATGAAAATAGTGGTGATAACACTATTTAGTTGTTGCAGAGCAGCACTTAAACAGAGCCAAGGACTTGTCTACTTCTTGTGCTGCCCCAGGAGACTGGGGATGCCCCAGGAGCTGGGAGGGGACACAGCCAGGACAGCTGGCCCAGACTGACCAAAGAGATGTCCTACACCATGTGGTGTTGGAGTGATGGTGTTTGTCTTCCCAAGAAACCATTACGTGTGATGAGTCCT
The DNA here is from genome assembly GCA_011075105.1 of Heteronetta atricapilla. Lineage (NCBI taxonomy): Eukaryota > Metazoa > Chordata > Aves > Anseriformes > Anatidae > Heteronetta > Heteronetta atricapilla. The sequence continues at coordinate 59,368,583 of CM021734.1, forward strand.
GCTTTCCTGGAAGTGGCTGAACACCTGCTTGCCGATGAGAAGTAATGAATGAATGCCTTGGTTTGCTTTGCTTGTGCACATGGGTTTTGCTTTACCTGGTAAACTGCCCTAATCTCAAGCCATGAGTTCTCACACTTTTACCTTTCTGATTCTTCCCCTCATCCCACACAGAGAGCGAGCAGCTGTGTGGTGCTGAGCTGCCTGCCAGCTTAAACCAGAACACTTCTTAAACTCATTCTCTTGTGTCTTTGGAACTTCTGTAGATTATTAAGGACTGCACAACAATGCCAAGAAAACTATTTACACATGGCCTTCCAAGTCCTCTGAGATCCCCTCCATTTGTATCATAGCATTTTTAACAGTCATTGAAATTATTCATATTTGATCATGTGTAACAGGGATACAATAACAGAGATAGGTGGGAGCCTTTTTACACCTCCATAAAGAAGGGTAGCTCCAGCTGCAGAATCTGGATGAATTAGTTTTCTAATTTCTTCCAGCAATAACTCTATTTACAAGATATAACATTAACTCTATAGAGAATAATATTAATATCTCTGAATTTTACTTTATAGAAAACAGAATAAGCCATCAAGACTGTCTAATATAAGCATCCAACTTCGATACTGTGACCACTTCTCCCCACTAATCACTGTGGGTGGTAGCTCGAATGCTCTTTTATCTAGAAACAAACTATGAAAGTCCACCCAGGTCATCATATTGTGAGTTCTCATCATAGTAAGGCTCTCTACTCAAATGGAATTATAATATGAAATTAAACGTATTGAGATTTGATAACAAGGGCATACAATATATAATATATATATATAACAATATATATAATGCATAACACAAAAGAATGAACTTCTGTTCATGTGATTGTGAATGTAATAAAAGTTCTACTCATTCCTGATAATTAGATAATATTCCCATAAATGTTTAAACTTTATCCAACTTATTGCTGTGATTTCATAATAAACTATTATAACAACATTTCATTTTAAAAATATTTATAGTCAAAACAATATAAAATATATTAGTAAAACATTACAGTACCTGTTATAAGGCTGTAACTGTGTTTCACGGGAAACCTGGGCACACACAAATATTCTTGTTTGAATTTAACTCATGCCATGCAAAAGAACCGAGAAGCTAAAAAAGCCATTCAAGTACAAACCCCCACATTCCCCACCCTCAGACTCAGGGTTAAGGAGACTGGGTGCCCCATCTGTACTCCCAGCAATGATACCCAGGGACTCTCACAGTGGGGGGGGGG
>CM021734.1:59369868-59573119 GCA_011075105.1 Heteronetta atricapilla
GGGGGGGGGGAGGAAGGGCAGGGAGGAAGGAGGGCGAGAGGGACAAAGAGGGGGAGGAGAACAGAAATAACCAAGGTGAATAAAAAATCTTAAAATTGCCTAAAAGACAGTTTCTCAAATATCCAGTCCTTGCCTAAATCTGCTGAGATAGTCTTTACAAAGTACATTATCAGCCTCTCTTAACTATAGATGCTTTGCGGAAAGTAAAGCTATAAGGAGAGCGTACACCCTTTGAGAAATTAAACCTCTCAAATGAATTTAAACTTATCATTGATTAATATCTGTAATAAATCCTCCAGTCCTGCCTGATGACTTCTGCTGATAAACAAGACCAGAAAGATCTTGTACCAATGGTAATTCCCCACCTGACATTTGTTCTTCCATACCTAGGAACTCGAAGTAAGCCTGAGGAACACAATTAACATAATTTGTCATCAATGATCAACTCTCATGTTTCAATGTATTTTATTTTTTTGGTTTTAATTATATAACCTATTTTAAAATAATTTTATAAGCCTCAAAATTAGACATGACATTAATCATTATTTTCCTCAGCATTCAGTTTAAAATATTACATATGTATGGTTGCAACCATTACACTAAACATTCATTATTTGTCAGGATTAAAAAAAAAAAAAAAAAAAAAAAAAAAAGCTGTTCTTTCTATTGTGAAAAGTGATTTTTAGGGGAAAAAAATCACTAAGTTTATATTAATTTATCCTAATTTTTACATGAAAAAAAAGTTCATTTTTTTTCAGTTACTTGAGTACTTTTAAAGAACATTCATTATGCATTTATAAAATACTCATACTGTTTTCAAATACAGTTGATAATGTTGATTTTTCTCTTTGAGCTTTCCATTTTACTTGATCATGGCCCAAAAGAAAAACTAGTGAGTTGAGAAAAAAGTAAAATACACAAATATATAATTAGGAAAAACAGAATAGTCTGCATTTTACAGATGGAAAATAAATGGATTATGAGCATGCAATAAACTGCTTCCACAGGAAATTAGGTGTTATAATAGGATCTGTTAATAGCAATATCACAGGTAATCTATTTCTCCACTCAGAAATTTCAAATCCTACCTAGACAATTGTGCTCAAGTGGGTACTGCATTTCAGAAAATAATTTAACTGTAAAAATCTTCAGAAATACAACAAAATTGATAAAAGCTGTACGTTTTCTAATGACATGAGGAAAGACTAAAAGAATTTTGTTTGTTCAGTCTTGATAAACACACCACCACCAAAAGACCTGCAATAATCTTCTACCATTAAAAGTCTATTATAAAAATCACAATTTAATTGTTTTCTATGGGACCTGGAGGAAAAGAAAAAAAAAAATAAATCTATGTATAATTAGAAAACCCTTTAGTATGACATTCGGCACACTTTCTCATAACAGAGCTAGGCGTTACAGACAGCCATATCCTAATATGAAGGTGTGAAGAACAGACTGGACACACATTTGGCAGGGGCAGGATTTCAATTAGAATTTAGATTATGCATATTACTTCTTTGAAGTGGGATGGACAACTCTTCCTGTCTTATATCACTGTGGTTTCTATAATGTTGACAAAGTTTTAAAAAAATCTTTTTTTTTTTTTTTTTTTTTTTTTTGAAAAGGATCAACAGAATACTCAGTCTGGGATTCCTTTTTTTTATTATTTTAAATAAAGTAACACAGACAAAAATACATTGCATTTTCCCACTGCTGGAAAAGGAAAAATAGTAGTACAAAATTCCTCTGAAATCTGTGCAAGATGCCAAAAGTCTTTTGAAATGGTCTTTTGTTTTTCCATGGCATCAAATCACATGTGGTATTATAGCTGAGGCAATAGTGCTATCAAATTGAGGACAGACTTAAGTGTGCTATGGGAATCGATATTCTCTTTTTTTTAAGAAAAAAATTGATTTTAACTTATGTTTATTTATACTTATTAGTATATTAATGATACATTTGAAATGTGATATGTATATGCTGCCTGTACTTCTTTTAATACAGCTGTTAAGAAATTAAAATATTTGTAACCTACTCACTCCCCTCGATAAAAGATTTTTCCTCCCCTTGACAACTGTATTAAACTCCCATTAATACTTACAGCATTCCTGCTCCCACCTTTAAAAAGTTTTCTGTTAAATTCTTGATGGCTACTAGATGACATATTGTAAATGTGTCAAGTACAAGATCATTTCAGACCAAAAAGTCATATAATGCTCGGATTCTGAAATTTCTACACAATATCCAGAAGAAAAATCACATATAAGAGAAATATGAAAACAAAATAAGCTGTCAGCTTCATTGAAATCTACTGGAACAACCATCCAAATATGCATTAGCATATACGGTACTCATATACAGTAAACCAGACATACAAAAAATACATTTGTGAAATAAAATACCAGTGCTTTCACTAAGATTTTCGATTATACCATGGACAATGAAATATCAGCAACAATAAACTGAAGCAGTGCTAAGAAAGGATGATGCAGAATCACAGACTGGTGGAGGCTGGAGGGAACCTTTGGAGATTGCCTAGTCCAACCTTCCTGCTCAAACCAGGGTCAACTTGAGTAAATTGCTCAAGGCCCTGCCCTTTCAGGTTTTGAGTCCTGAAAGATGGAGACTGCACAATCTCTCTGGGCAGCCTATGTCTGTGTTTGACCAGCTGTTGTGATTTAGCCCAGGCAGGGAGCTCAGCTCCACACAGCCACTCACTCACTGTCCTCAGGTGGGATGGGGGAAGAGAATCAGAAAGGTAAATGTGGGAGAACTCATGGCTTGAGATTAAGACAGTTTACCAGGTAGAGCAAAGCTACTCCCTCAAGCAAAGCAAATCAAGGCATTCATTCACTACTTCCCATTATCAGGCTGGTGCTCAGCCACTTCCAGGAAAGCAGGGCTAATTCAGATTAAACATTTCTTGGGAAGACAAATGCCATCACTCCCAGTGCCCCCCCCCCCCCCCCCCCTTCCTCTTCCATTGCCCAAGCTGTCATTGCTGAGCATGTGGTATGGGATGTCTCCTGGCCAGCATGGGTCAGCTGTCTTGGCTGTATCCCCTCCCAGCTCCTGGGACACCCCCTGCCTCCCCACTGGCAGGGCAGCACAAGGAGCTGGAAAGGCTTGGCTCTGGGTGAGCACTGCCCTGCCACAGCTAAAACTCCCTGTGCTATCACCACTAGTCTCATCAATAATCCATACAACAGCACTGGATGAGACTCTGTGAAGAAAATTAGCTTTGTACCAGTAAAAACCATGACACCAGGAGGAGGGGAAAACAAAACAAAAAACTAAACTACAACAACAACAAAAAATTACTGTAATTCAGTTTGTGTCCCTTGCTCTTCCCCAGGCTAAACAAACCCAGCATTTTCAGTCTCTTCACATGTCTGGCTCTCCAATCCCTTCTTCATCATCATGACCCATCTCACTGGACTTCTTCTGGTATGCCCACGTCTCTTACACTGGGGAGGTCACCAGTGCTGAACAGAAGATGATAATCATCTACCATGACCTACTAACAATACTCTTCCTAATGCAGACCTGAAGGCTGTCAGCTTGCTTTGCTGCAAAGGTACACTGCTGGCTCACTTTCAACTTTTTATCCACCAGGACCTTTCTGTTATAAAACACATGAATAGCTACTTTTCAGCCAGTCAGCCCCCAAGGTGTACTGTCACAGTTGCTGACTCCCCAGATGAAGGACTTTGCACTTCCTTCTGTTGAATTTAATGACGTTCCCATTTGTACATCTCTCCAGCTGGTCAAGGTTCCTCCAGATAGTAGCACAACCATCTGGTATATCAACCACTCTTCACAGCTTTACATAATTTGCAAAGTTGTTGAGGGTGCACTCTGTCCCACTATCTAGGTCATTAATGAAGTTGTTAAACAGTATGTGCCGCAATATTGCCCTGGTGGACACCATTAGTGACTGGCCTCCAGCTGGACTTCATGCTGTTCATGAACAGAGCAATTCAGCCAGTTTTCAGTCCATTGCACTGTCTGCTTAGGCAGTCCATACCTCATAAGTTTGTCTATGAAACTGCTATAGGAGATGATGAAAAGCCTTGTGAAACTCATAATTGATATCTGGTACTCTCCCCTCATTCACCAAGCTCATCGTTTTATTGTTGAGGCCTGTCAGGCATGATTTCCCATTAGTAAATCTGTGCTGACTATTCACGATCAGCTTCTTGTCCTTCACGTATTCAGAAATGATTCCCAGAAGTATTTTCTCCATCACCTCTCCAGGGATCAAGATGAGGATGAGCAGACTAGTTCCCTAGATCCTTCTTCTTGCACTTTTTGGCAACAAGGATGACATTTGATTTCCTTCCAGCCCTCAGTAACCTCCCATCATCAGGACCTTTGGAAGATTATTGTCACATCATGATGATATTGGCAGCTCCCTCTGCACTAACGGATGCATCTTATTAGGTCCCATAGACTTCGTGCAAGTCCTGTTTATTTAAATGTTCCCTAACATGATCCTCTTCTGTTCAGGTTATAGTCTTCCTTGCTCCCGACTTTACCAGTGGTCTCAGGCTCCTGGGATTTCTGAAGTTAAATTTTACCAATAAAGATCAAGGTGGAGAAAGCATTAGAGTACCCTGGCTTTCTCTACGGCCTTTTTCACGAGGCTAACTCATTTAACAGTGGGATGATTTCTTCCTTTTGCCGTTAATGTACCTTTAGAAGCTTCACATCCAGCACTGAGTTCAACTCCAGATGGGCTTTCGCTTTCCTAACTCCATTTCTGCATGCTCAGTGTCTGTATACTACCCCCCTGTCACCTGGCTCTGCTCTTGTATAAGCAAGAAGTCTGAGTTTCCATGTTTGAGCTTTGTTCCTTCTTCATCCATCCATACAGGCCTCCTACCACCTTTACTTGATTTCCTGCTCAGCAGGCTGGACCATTCTTGAGCTTGAAAACCAACCAGCTGCCCTGGACCCCTCTTCTCTCTAGTCCCATGGGATTCTCCCATGCAGTTCACTGAACTAAGTCAGCTTTCCTGAAGTATCCAGAGTTGTGTCCCAGGTATTTGCCTCACTCTTTGTTTTTCCAATAGAAATAAAGGATCCATTGCAGTTGATAAGTAAGTTTGACCTTTACTTTTTTTTTTTTTTTTTTCCTCCCCCAAATGGAACACGGGTTTCCAAATCATAAAATAAACATCATTGAAAGAACAACAGAAATAGCTGACACGATAGTAGAAAAAGAACAGGGATGCAGCAGATGTCTTGCAGAATCAACAAAGTAGCAGCACTGTCTTAGGAGATGTTCAAGTAATAAAAACCAAAGCAAAACATCATAAAGTGGAAGAATTCTAAAGGTAAATTTAAGATAGTGAAGGTAGGTACAGGCTACTGTTAACTCTCCCATTATCTGTGCTCTAGAAACTTTCTTCTTGACCAGTAATGAAGATCCCTGAGTTCAGGGACTCCAGCTCTGTAAACAGTTATTAGTCTTTACTAGTCAAATGCTGTCTAATTATGCAAAATTTCATTTGTGGTGCTGTGACATATGCAAGTAAAGGATATTAATGCATGTTAAACTATTGTGTTATTAATATATGCATACTCAACCAACTCATGTCAAGAGATCGGCAGCGAATATATGTAACAAGCGAAACTACATAACCAGTTCAGCTTTCCCTCCTCCATACACACATTATTTCCTTCTGCCAGGCCTTTCTGTACTGTCTCATTTTCTTTCTTCTCCCCTCAGAAAAGTGACTCTAAAAAAGATTTTTAAATCTCCAGATTGAATACTAATCTTTGTTTAGATTCTTATAGTGGCTCAGTCTTTAAAGAAGTTTTAATTATCCCAGCAGAAAACAATGTTGAAATAATTCCTCTATTAAACAGATGACTTTTCCATCATTCTGAAGACAATGGTAGTTAAGAACACAACCACTGAAGTGATCAAGGTCCAATTAAAATTACTTTAATTGCAACTGTATGCAAACATTTAATTACTGGTGTATATTAAGCAGAAAACATATATATGAGCTCGTTTTCAAAGTAGGTCAGGAGAATTAAGGAGAATACATGATTTTACATATACAATCATTTACACAGTAAGAGTTGGGTGGATTAAGCTAGGAACTGATGTTTATTATACTCATACATATGCATCAAAAAGCTCACAACATATACATGGAGAACACTGACAGGCTATGGCAAGAAAACAGTGTTATTCTCATTTACAATGGACAGAAATTAAGTGACTAATTCAGTTAATGCATTAACTGCTTAGTAGGGCAGCAATAAACCAGACAAGTGTTGTCCTTGACTGAGAAAAGATAAGCAAAATATGTTTATTTTTTCTACCCAGTGGCTTTATTGAAGACCTTTCTGAAGGTACTTCTAAAATCTGTATCAACTTCTACACAGTAGAATCAAGCCTTAGGCTTCTCTGCATGCATACAAAAAGCAGCACAGCCCTTGAAATCTGTCTGCCCAAATGTATAAACTACTACGTTCTTTCTACTCATTCCTGACAGTTTTGCCTTTCACGAACTGTAACTTTAACTTTACACCAAATCTCTGAGTATGACAACAGACTGTTTAATGTAGAACTTAACAAAAATGTGTAAATATCAATTCCTTCACTACCAAGCTCATCAAGGTGAAATGATGCATCTCAGAATATCAAACTACTTTCCATGCCTTCCCACTTGCCAACTATCTGTAATCCATTATATAACGTACCTGACAAATTCTACAGTGAAGTTTCACGTTTTACTGGCATTCAAAAATACAGAAAATAGTACAAGATAAATGTAATCCTCCTATCAAAATTAAACAACATGCTAACTACTCAATTTCATATGCAACAATGAAATTCTAATATTTTGAGGGAGAAGCAGGACTTGTTGACAAAATACTTCCTTCTGCATAGTTAAAATAACACTACAGTGACTTCCATCAGCATTACATGGGTTTCACAAAATCTAACTTTGGGATCTGATAGAAGATATCCAGATGCATGAAAATTCTAACAACTTATTTTTTGTTGTTCATAAATGCAGGCAAACAATCCTATTCATTTACAACTAGATCTCTTCATGGTTCTTTTTGAATCCATAAAGGCTGGTAATACACAAATTAATGAAAGTTCAGTATGATGAATCAGCAGGTGTAGCTGCAATATATAATAATTTGAGAGTCGGTATCAATCATTGATTCGAAGTTTAACAAGAATGCAATGTATAGGCTTTTTTTTCATGTATTTAATAGCTTTGTGAGAATCAAAGGGCTTATCTTCGCCAGCAGTAATGACATATTTTTAACAAGGATTAGTTTAACACATGCCAACAAGTATGTTGCAAGTATGCATGTCAGAGCATACCAAGATACGGAACCTGAACGCTGTGTTATATTTATATGATCTCTTTTCTATGTAGCATCGTAGTAAGAGCTTGAGAAATTAATAGTATGGACTTAAACCCCAAGCAACTAGAGAATTTGTACAGATTCTACAGATTTTGCTTGCTAGTTCATATTACCACAATTAATCCTAAATCAGTTCCGTCTGCTAAACTTCAGTCATTTTTCCGAGATATATAAACAATGGTAAAATATGCCACAGTAAAAACTGCATACTCAATAGCTAGTTGAAGTAAATCCATATTACAATACCCGGATTTATATTGCTTCAAAACATTTCAAAACTATCAATTTGTCATGATGACTGATTTTCAAGATCTGTATTTGGCTAACACATGTTAAAATGCCATTTGTATTCTAAGCATGGACTTTGGACCAGAGAGACAAAAAGAGCTGTCTCCAGATGCCAACCAGGACAATCAAGAACCATTAGCAACCTGCCGGTACTTCAGTCACCAAAGCTATTGACAGGATAGCTGGATCCTAATTATTTCTGGAACTAGAGTAACTTTCTGTGGTTTAAAATGAAAAGGCTAGTATTTTAAAAAGTGGAAAACAAAAAATCTAGATACAATTAGGAAATTGCTCTGCTTTAGTCAGAATTCATTCAAGTTGTCTCTATCACACTCCTCTGCATATACATGAAATACAAAGAAAATAGCTGAGAGTTTAGGAAAAAAAAAAAAAAAAAGGCAGATGACCTTAGAGAAATGGACCTATAAGATGAAACATGAATCAAAATGCTGATATATACCCACAGTGGCAGGTGCCTTTCTTACAGGGAGAACTTGTGAAAAAGTTATTTTATCTTCAAAAGGGACAAGAGGACTAAAAGGAAGACCTAACATCAAGAATTATGAAAATTCTGATTATGAGTAAGCCCTGTTCCAAGCCACTGGACAATTTATACTGCTTTATACGAGGAGCAGAAAAGGGTGTAAGTCCCAAAGCCCAGTGGTCCTCAGACATTATGGTTTATCTGTCACATATCATTTCTTAAAAAAAGCAATCAGAACTGACAGATGGTTAGCAGGGAATGTTTTGACTAAGGACAACACCCTTACTAGCAGAAATATATATATATATATTTTTCTTCTTTTTTTAAACTTTTGATGAACCCATGCAGTGGTTGGACAAGCAAAACACACCAGTAAAATGCTCAATGGTCACCATAAAAGAAGCCAAAAGTGTATTTCTCAGAAACAGTGACAAAGTATTTTGATTTATGGAATACAAATGACAGAAATATTAGCACAGAATGGGATTGACTCATATATACAACTGAATACCTGATATGTAAGACCTTGTGAACAAAAACAAGTCTGCCCATGACAGAAAGCACAGAACTTTTCCTTACTTCTGAATAATAATGCATTTTTATAACTCTCACAAACAAACTGATTGAGGCGCTTATTTCTCTAACCATTGCTCTTGATGTTGCTGGTGCATTCATCCCCGAGCCTCATTTTTTTTTGCTCTGCAGGAGAAAAAAAAAAAAAAAAAAAAGTTGTTTTCTGCTCATCCTAGATAAATAAATAAATAAATAAATAAATAAATAAATAAATAAATAAAAAAGTTCAGCTTTCTGTTTCTGAGCACATAGTGCCATCTATATTCTCAGGATGATTTCACAGTCTCTCCATGAAAACAATTTCTCTGTTTGTCCTAAAAGCTCAGCACATTTAAATGCATTCTTTATTACCCAAATCCTAAAATAGCATGTACACAAGGATTTTCTAAAGTGACAACTGATTAGGACTGTTTTGCTTTATGGGATGCTAATTTGAGAATCCTTCAATAGTCTTGACTGTTAAAAAGCATTAAGCATTCCATCTTGAAATTAAGGCTTTTTAAGACACTTCAGGACAGACAAAAACTAAAACATTTTACATTTTTAACCAACCCCTGTGGGCTTTATTTTGTTTATTTGTTTTGTTTGTTTTGTTTTCCCCATGTAAACTCTGTAACTGCTAGCCATGAAAAAATATAGGATCTACGTGGAGATTTCAAAATGGGCTCTGTAGACTCTACTCGCATTCTATAACTGATAGGAACAAAGTTGTGAAGGTCAACCTTGCTTCAAGGAATTTGACCAGAAATGGACGTAAGGAAGGACCTGTCTCCTTTGAAGGTTATATCTACTACCTTCTGACTTCAGGTTTCACCGGAATACAGGAATTTCCCAAATCAGAGCAGGCTGCAGGTGAAACACCATAGAGGTCCCCCAAAAGACAATCAAACAACAAACAAAACCCCCTGTGCTCCCTGGAAGAAAAAAGGCCCAGAGGCAACACTCCTATGTGACTTCAGAAGAAATGCATGTTTCAGTCTATGAAACACATGAGAACTGAGAAGAAGTTAAACTCATTTCTTATGAAGGCAGTAGGGTTCCTTCAATCACTTTCTAATTGGGCAGTCTTCCATTAAAGTTTTGTAGCCTGGCAAAGATTAGTGATAGACAAGAAAAATGAATGGAATGTTGAGAGACTTTTTACTTTCCTAAGACCGGTAGCTTCAATAAACCCAAAATACAGAAGGTTCTTCACCACTGCAGCTGAATCACTCTATGCACACAATACAAGTATAAAGGTACATTAAACATGGCACAAGAAGTCTTTACAACATGCAGACACACTTACTGTGATGAAACAGTAGGATAAGTATGGCTAAGTAAGGTACTTCAGCTTCTACCTTAAACAACTGACTGTTTTGTGATAGAGGTCAATGCCTTAATGGTATAGTTTACAAAGAGAGGTACAATCTCAGCAAATGCATGAGAACATAATTATAGATGTGCCATGAGAAGTAATAGCAAAAATATGAATCAAATTCAAACTAAGTATTAGTCTTATTTGTAATTCTGTTTTCAGTTTTAAAAATCACCAGATTAAAGTACCACAAAAAGAAAGTAGTGATGAAAAAAAGCTTATTAGATCATACTGTACATCCCCTTGGAAATGTAATATTGCTCTTCTGCAGCAAATATCTGAGTGCTTTGTTCTGAATTACCAAAAGGAATTATACAGTACTTATCTACTAGGAAAAAAAAAAAAATCTGTTTAAACTTTGTTATGAATTGTTTCCTTACGCTCCATATAAATTTTCTTTTGCTCAATTTAATCTATTTTGCAAATCTCCTTAGACTTTCTATAATCTTTAGATTCTGATTTATGACTGGTCTTTACCTCAAGCAAATAGTTTTCATCATATCTTCTCTTACTGGATGAAATAATTGAATAATTAAGAGCACAGATTTGTGTGTGTGTGTGTGTGTGTCATTTACTTTTTATGCACAAGTGGATCTAGGGTGTGTACTCTACCTCAAAACTGGAAATGGAAATTTTCTCATTATGTTAACATTTCAGCTGAGGACAAGACATGAATTCAGCATTAACAGCCCTCAAAATCTATGGCAAACAAGTTTTCCAAGTTTGCATTTGTCTTTTCTGCGGTCAAGTAACACTTGTAACTGAGTCACCTGTACGCCACGCTTTAATTTTCCAAGACATTGGCTACATTCAGTCAAGCCCACAGAATGTTACTTGATCTTTTCATCTTATTAATTATTCTTTCCATTATAGTTTACTCTTTAGGCTTGCATGATACCCAGATCAGTCTAACAGGCATGCAGTTACTTAAACACTTAAACCTCATTCCCCATTTCATAGATGTAAAAATGTTGCTAATTCCTATGAACATGGACTATATTTTCATATTTTAAAGGTTTTTTTTTTTTTTTTTAATTTTACAAGTAAAATACAGATCACAGTATGAACACAATGTCAGGTTAGCATATTTTTATAATGACCATATAAATCACATGCGTAATTAAGTTATATTTTTATAATTAGCATATAATTACCTTTTAACATAAATTTAAACTGGTTGCAAGCCATTTACTGAAATAGTAGTTGAATTTTAATGATCATCCAATAAAACATCCAGATTTTACCACTCATCCCATTTTTCCTCTACAGAAGCTTGGCTGAAAGAATAGATTGCATTTCCTCAAACCAGAAATATTTTCCCCTTGAGCACTGTTTTTAAGATGTGGCAATATGTGTGGCAACCTGCTTTTAAAAAGAACCATCAGCCTGTGACTGTCCTTACGGTGAAGCATGTTCCTTTTGTGTCTTCAAATTCAAGGTTAACTCAAATGAATCTGTGGCGATGATTCCATTAATAATTCTCCATCAGCAATCATCTGATCACTGTGGGGTAAAGCAGTTTAAACTCAATCCTCCAGGTAGGGTGAGTCTAATCCGTTGCAAATATTTTCTCTCTCAACTGGACACACAAGTAACAGCAACAGATTTTATATTGACCACGTCTTTCACCTGTCCTTCATTAAAGAGCTTGCCCATGGTGTTAGATATAAACACTACTTGCGAGCTTTCTCCTTTCTTTCTTTCCTGTTATATTTTTGAGTATGAGTAGAAAGAAAGTTCTACAATGGCATGTTGATGAAGCTAAGGATAAACTGGCCAGAAAACACAACGGTAGTATAGTATGGTGAAAGGCAATGCAATACTCTAAATTCTACAAAAATGCCATTCAGATTACAGAAATATCAGTAACACAGATGGATCACTTAAATCCTACAGTCAAATAAACAAACTATGGAGGATAAAGAACAGTTGTTAAAGCACCATTGCAAAACTCACCTTGCAGTATGATGAACAGGATTTATAGTCATCTTTCTTATTAAAGTTGTTTCTGTCTTCCTATTTGGTATGTAGTTATGGTAAAAGTAGAACCCTTAAAGTAATTGATCTACAATATGGGCTCATTTTCTGTGACCAGCTTAATTGTACTGGATGTAATATTTCAGTAAGCATATCTTCAGTCTGGCACACTTTTCCCATATGTCCTGCGTGTTCTGGAATATACACTATTTTCTGTTATATCACTGACATTATCTGACGTTTTATCTACTTGAAGTGTGGCATATTCACACTGCATCTCTACTTCATATGTCTTCTAGCTATACCTGAGATTCTTTTGATAAACCCTATCTTTGGGCAGTTTTAACTATCATTCCAATCAACAGATAAAGAATCAAAACAAAGTCTGTTAGAAGAAGGGCCACCTCTTTTTCTCTCACTCAGACATGGAAACACCATTCTGTCTAACTATAGCAACTATGGACACCACTTAATCCTTTAGCAGTATATTCTTCCATAACTGAGGAAAAAACAACAAATACTATATCATTGCACACCAAAGATATTTTTCTTGAAAAAACAACAACAACAACAAAAAAAAACCACCATAATTCAGTTGGAACTAGCTGCACAGCTAGTGTGTCAGTCATCAACTGAAAAAAACTAACTAGCCATCACCTACAACTCTCATTCTCAGCCTGCCAATAAGGTCATCACTAAATTTTACATCAATATTGTTATTTTTAGGGACTTTTCTAAAGCGTCAGCTCTAGAAGTTACATTATTTTTGAGACTTTCATATTTTTAAGCTAAGTTATTAGATCTTAAGATTCATAAACAAGAAAAGAAGAGACTAGTACGATCATTTATGACTTGAGTGTATCACTGTAGGATTTTCCTAAATTTATTCATGTTTGAACTAGATAATATTTTTCGAAGTGAAAATTTTTTATGATATGGATTCCATCGCTGCATGATTTCAGAGAAAGGCTTGAAAAGGTTGAGTAAATCCATCCAATTCAGAAATGAGAATAAGTATGAATATATTATTTTGAAAAGCAGTTTTTTGTTGTTGTTGTTTTTTGTTTTTAAGCTACTTCCTGCGTGATCGGGGGGGGGGGGGGGGTTGTTCATTCATTTGTTTTTTTTGACAGTGGAGATGCTTAGTGAGATTTGGTTCATAATTTGTTAATGTTGTCAATGTTTGGAGTTGAAAAAATAAGCCAGCAAAGCTTTTAAGCCACACATCATCAAGATATATCCATAAATAGGTTAGCCTCAAAATATTAGGTCTCACTAAAATATATCTAAAATAACACAAACAGGGTGTTTTTTTGTTTGTTTGTTTGTTTGTTTTTGTTTGTTTTCCAGTTGCAGGGCACTTTTCTGCTTTTATGAATTACCTCTGGTATTAAGATATTATTTGCTTACTAGTGAAATTATTCCCAGAGAACTGACAGAAAATAATAACTTTCAGACAGACTGTTTCTCATTCAAATTCAAAAGTTATGATAATGAAGTACTGCTTTCCACAATTATGATAGTTTACAGACATATGTGGCAATAGATTAGAAATAACTGACAAATATTCACTAAGTGTTTGTTTATGCTTCTGCAAGCAAGTCTGCATAGCCTGCATTATAGGTTTCAAAAAGGAGCAGATGTTAAAGGAGATAAAAACTTGCAAGTAATGTCATACTGTTAATTAGGAACAAAAACTTTTCTTAAAAATATTAAATCCTTCCTTATGTGATTGTTACATTGGATTAACCTATGCTTCATGGTTTTAGCTGACTACTGGGAAGGTTCAGCAAGAATTTCTTCTTCCTCTTGATGAAATAATAAGGTTGCTGGATTTGTTGGGTTTTCTTTTTCTTTTCTTTTTTTTTTTTTTTTTGAATTCACTTTCTTCTAGTTATTAAAAACAGCTGTGACCAGAGTGGGAACACAGCTGGCATGTGCAGACTGGCATTTCTAGAGACTTTATAAGTCTTTAACTTCTAAAGACCTTAAAGGTCTTCTTTGCACATTAAGATTGAATCAGTAACTAAATTATTTGATCTGGTTTTAACTAAGGTCAGGAAGAAAGATAGGAATAGCTCAGGCTTTGGGTTTTTTTATATAGACTCAGGCTTTACCTAGTAACTCCCAGGCTGCAACAATGAGCTATATTAGCGAATATACACTTGATAACTTCTGATCTCTTCCTCTAGCTTCTGACCTCTTCTTTGGTCTGAACTAATTTATATAATGCTAGAAGTGTTCCTGGACTTGCAATTGGAGTATCTAAGCTAAATGCATACTACATGGCTGCCTGTGATGGCAACAGATTAGATTCAATGACACTTTGGTATGATTTACCGTCTTCTGAGTAATTCATGCATGGTATCATGGTATTCGCTACAGTCTATGAAAACACTTTAAGGTACAAAAGAAAAAAAAAAATCTTGCTGCAATTAAAATCCTTCAGATATTTTACCAGATACAAGAATAAAAATAAGAATTCCAAATTTTTATCTCTGTGCTCTGAGCACCCTCCCCAATAGACTAACCCGTAGCTAAAATTAATATTATACAGCTTCATGAAAAAGATGTTCAAACAGAAAGCAACACTAATTTTGCTGGATTCCAGCAATGTTATGATTTCACCTTGTGTAAGGCAGGGCAAAAAGTAATTGACTTGAGATAATGCTGACCCTTCCAATTTATCTATAATCACAAGAAACGATAAAAGCAATGCATGTATTACCTGTTTATTTTCTAACTAACCAAAGGTGAAAAACAGCTAACTATCACACCAAACCGTACCATCTCAGTTCCTTCAACTCTGTTATACTGTGAATATAGAATGGTCTTTAAAAATTTGTAATTCAATATCCCAGACCATATTCCACCCCCTTCTCTGAAATATAAACTTCTGAAAAAAATAACAGTAAAAAGATTTGAAGATAAAGTCGGGTGTTTTCAATGCAGGATACAATTTTTGTCATACATTGGATTCTTCTGATATTCAGAAATTTTAAATCTGATGTTTCATTATAAGAAGCTTCAAGTAATAATCCCTTATATAGCAGTAATTTCAATTAACTAGTACTGCAATTAATGTCCACAGAATTTATTAATTTAAAGTCCACAGAATCAATAGAGACTGGACCACTGTATTACTTTAAAAATTATTTCACCATGACAGTATTTAGAAAATAATCAGCCTGTTATTCTAGCTGTTTACTTACAAAGAATTTGTGAAAGTTATGTTTTTCAATTGTATAATCTAAAGGCATATAACCTAAATTAAAAATCAGATTTAGGATGAGAGAACAACCTAATACACAAGCCAAGTGAACTACGCAATAAATGCAAACGTCATGTAAACATCAGGAATTACTGACGTCAGCTTTCATTGCTAAGTATTTTCTATGTGATCATATTTCATTACAAAGTATTAGAATTATAGCTAGATGTATCTATATAGCTATAGATACAAAAAACTTCTGATTTTCTTTTTGTGTTTCCACTCCAAATATACTTCCTGTGATAAGAAATAGCAGTCTTCAGATCAATATTGGTGTATGTTAATAAGGACTTAATGCTATGAACTACAGTGCAGGCTTATGGAATATCTGAACTATGTCTAATTTGTTAAAAAGCAGAGGGAGAGAGCAGCAGTTCCTGTAATTTGTTCTATTATATATATTTCTCTCGTATATATATAAACCACTTTTTTCAGATGTCAAATGTTTTATATCTTAAGGCGACTTTCTCAGAGAAAAATGTAGGAGAGGTTTGCACACAAATGCTGCTTGATAACAGAATGCACGAACAACCTGCCCACACACACCTCTCAATATGTACCCTTTCTTAACCCTAAGAAAATTATTTTGTCAGAAGAATCTATGAGATGTTAAATTAAGCATTAATCATACATAGTCTTAAAGGATGGATGATACAATCAGAAAACAACCATTTAACCATAACAAAAGATCTGCACTTCAACAAAATTATAATTTATGGTGTTTTTACAAGAAAAATTCAATAGGCCATGCACTTTTGGGACAAGGTTTCATGTACTATATACACAAAGTTCCTACAAAAAATGGAAGATCTGTACCAAAAATAGTCAGGCCTACATACACGGGAACTAGTTATCCAATTCTCTTGTAATCCCGTTATGCATCCTAGTGGTACCAGATACTATAATAAACGCAGTCCCAGGAAACTGTGGTATACGTTCAGGCAGTGACAAAAAAGCTTGTTTCTGAGAATGTTGCTGCAGTCAAAACTACAGGGATACTGCTGATTTGAAATCATCACCTCTGTTGTTTTGTTCTGCCTTTTTTCTGTTCTCTCCCCACCCCCTACCCCCCCCCCCCCCCGAAAATTTGATGCCAGGCAGCCAGTCCTCTTTACTCATACAAATGTGACATACATTCGCATCAATTAGATATTTTACATGGCACTGTCTACTTTATTCCTTAAAGTAACAGAGCACCACCATTAGCAAATACTATAAAGTAAAACCTAGCTACTTATTTTTGCTTTAAAAAAAATGTAAATATGTGTTTTAACAGCTGAAACTCCTTATGTGAGTATGCTCTGATGCTTCTGTCCAAGTATTAAATATTCAAATTTTAAATAATGCAAGTTCTATAATGAAATAACATTTTGTTTCTATCAATTCTTACTCTTCAATCAACATTTTATGAAACCTTAGAAGTGACTTTTTTTCATTATGGAAAGCAAAGGAAAAAATGCAAAATTATTGACTGTCAAAATCAATTATCTCACAAATCTGTACATTTATACATACACCATTTTAAAGGACAGGGAACACTGAGTTGTATTTTGAAATCACCCATCTGGTTTGATAAATAACACCATTTTGGCTGGCAATGAGCAAGAACATGTATGCCAATTCACAAAATCTGGAGGAACACACTAAGTCCACAACTGAGTGATAAAATACTTCACTAAATGAGTCTAATTTCTCATGAAGGGTATTTTTTTTAGACTAAAGAAACTTGTTGGTAATATAATATTTATGTATAACTTATTTAGATCATGTTTACTAGTCAAGGGGGCTAGTCAAAATGGTAAGAAGGCACAGTAAATCTGTATACTACTATCTCAATTGATTAGGTGCACAAGAACATGTTACTATTAGATTTACTGAAACTTGTTACAGAAGTTCCACAGGCCCACCGAAAGGCATCTGGGGGTTTGGGTTGATAGCAAGTTGAACATGAGCCAGCAGCGTGCCCTGGCAGACAGGAGGGCCGGCAGTACCCTGGGGCGCATCAGGCTCAGCACTGCCAGCAAGGGAAGTGTGTCCTGCTCTGCTCTGCGCTGGTGTCGCCTTACCTCAAGCACCGTGTACAGTTTTGAGTGCAACGATGTAAGGGCATAAAACATTCGACAGCAGTGAAAGGAAGCAGTCATGGCAGGGAGCCTGCTGGAGTTCAAAAAGCATTTGTACAATGCTCTCAGACATAGGGTTTGGTAGCAGTCCTCTGCAAAGCCAGGAGTTGGATTCAGTGATCCTTGTGGGTCCCTTCCAATGCAGGACATCCTATGGAGTGATTCTATGAAAACAGTATCTGCTCCAGATTGTTAATGTAAACTTTTGAGTTCAAAGCTGAACTGCACAGTCTTTGGTTTCTTTTTGTCCACTGTATTTACAGCCTGTTTGTATTGTCATGAAATAAAAAAAGTCTGGTTTTCACCCCAAAAGCTCTTTCTTTGCCTCTTAATTGGATTCGTGCTGTCCATTTTTCCTATAATATTCTATCTAATGTAATTAATATGCACTGGGGGCAAAATTCTCTTTCCCAAAGTACAGACTTGGTTAAAGGAGAGTTTTGCCTTGTTCACTGCAACAGATGAAAATGCTTTCACTGTGGTTGGGAATAGTTTGGTGTATAAATTATACCAAGCACTGAACATACAAAAGAGAAAAAGCAAAAAAGCTTTGCTACAAAGAGTTTGTTTTTATGGCAACATTGAGCAGTCTAAAGTAAAATCTGCATTTTTTTTTTCAAATCAGAAAAAAGTGCATTGTATGAAATGCACAGTAAGATACACAAAAATTAAATGTTCAGATTAACTCTTAGATACCTTTATATTTTTTTTTTTTTTTTTTTTTTTTTTTTTTTTTGTCTGATTGCTTGTTTAGATTTCCTGGATTTGAGGGATGGAGCCCCTCTCCTGTGAAGACAGCCTGACAGAGTTGGGATTTGTTTGGCCTGAAGAAGAGAAGGCTCTGGGGAGACCTTGTTGCGGACTTCCAGTTCCTTTGTCAGGACATGTAGTGATAGAATAAGAGGTAATGGCTTTAAACTAAAATGGGTAGGTTTAGATCAAATTTTTCATTCAGTGGGTAGTGAGGCACTGGAATAGGTTGCCCTGAGAAGCTGTGGATGCCCCATCCCTGGAAGTGTTCAAGGCCAGGAGCTTTGAGCAACCTGTTCTAGTGGGAGGTGTCCCTGCTTATGGCAGGGGGGTTGTAATTACATGTTCTTTAGGATGCCTTCCAACCCAAACCATTCGCTGATTCTATGCTTGGTATCCTGGAGTTTCCTACTTCCTTCCATTAGAAAGAAGAAATTTATTAGAATTTTAGTAGAGGAAATTTCACATTTTCTAACCCAGAAGACTGCTGAGGCATAGCAAAGCTATAAAAACATCTCTATCTATGAAGAATACAAGATCTATCATGCACCTACATATTCCATCTCCATAAGAGAAGCCTCATATAAATCCACTTTACATTCTGTACAAGGCTTCTACAGAAAATTTAATCTCTGAATTGCACCAATGTCAGAGTTTTAAAATATACTAAAGTCAAGGGAAGCCACAGTCCCTTCTTCAAAGATATTTCTGATTGAAGAAGGCAAGAGAAAGTGGAAAAAGATGAAAAAGAAGGGGAGGTGGCATAGATGTACGTCTAAAAGTGTATCACAAATGCTCATTCAGCACAAGCCCATGATAACGTACGACGACGAAGCAGAGGGGAACAGAGCATAAGGGCATCTCACAGTCATTTGTCTCAGGTATATAATAGAAGCGACACTTCCTAGAGTATAAATTTGCTTATAAAAGAGGAGACCTCATACTATTACTCAACAAAATGCAGCGAAGCCCCTTAAGCTCTTTCAAGAAGAGGTAGCACAAGGTGAAGGACATCTGAAAGCCTGAATTCCTTGGCATAAATGCAAAGCTCTGTAGAGTTGTCCCAGAGGGAACGTGACAGGTATGTAAAAGAGTAAGACTGGTGAGAACATGCACTTGGAATAAACTGAAGAAAGCTTACAAATTTTATTATTTATTTAGGAAGAGGACTAGGTTTACCTTTTGGTTTCTTTAAACTATATGATTTTGTGGTTGTGAAGAAACCAGATCTCACTGGTGCCAATAAAGCTCACTTCCTGCCAGTCAGAGCATCCACCTACGGGGAAGAAAATACAGTCATCATATTCTGCTTACTTTGTTTTTAAACATATAACTCTTTGACTGTATGCCAGTATAAAAGAAGAGTGATGTTTATGTATGTACGTAGATTCACACTCTCCCCCTCAAACAAGTTTCAGTTGGCAAGAAAAACATTTCCTGCCTGTTTTCATTAGTACTTTGAACAATGATGCTACTAATATGAGAAAATGCAGTGTAATGAACAACTTTTTCACTCAACCAAATACGCATCACAGATGTCAAATCACTGTTGCAGATATGTCCAAGCCTGTCTTTTCTTTTAATGATCTCCAGTTTAAACACAAGGAAATCCCTAACATTTTGACATATATAACACTATTATACCTAGAAGCTTCATAGCATAACAAAATAACAGCAACTGAAAAAAAAAAATAAGAACATTTTCCCCAAATTAAAGTTTACTTAGACCAGCAGGTTTAAGGTAAATATATTTCATCTTGATATATAAGATAGTAGGGAAAAAAGAAAACTGGTTATTACTTGTAACAGTTTTCTCGTGTTGCTAAATGCAGTTTCACTTAAGTAAAAATGAATCCTCCTGATATGCCTTTCAGCATTCTGAGCTTTAATGATGCCTAGCACAGCAGTGTAATTAACAGTACCAATGATATATAACAATTCTGTGCTTTCCAGTGGTAGAAACAGAAGGCTAATGCCAGATTGCTTGTTAAAGGTACACCCGGTTGCAAAGTACACCAGATGAGACAATCCCCCAGTAGCCACACAATGAGGTAAAGACATCTGTAAGAACTTTGAATATGAAGATTTAAAGTCTTTGGTGATGCTGCAGATGGAATTACCGTCATCCCTGCAGACACTGCCACTGGAAATAGATCAGCCTTCCAATCAGACTGGACTGTGAATAGCTCCAACCTTGTTTTTACTTAAATGACTTACTACATAGCTATTCCTAAGTAACCCAACTCAGTGTAAGTTAAGAGAGGGAGGGAGAGAAACTGTGCCCCCACTGCTTTTTAAGAGAATGCTAAATGATCATTCAGTAACAGTGGAAAAAGAAACAGGAGAAAGTTTGAATAACTCCACTCTAAATAAATGGGAATATAATATAATTCAAGATACTTCTAGAGAAGGTATACAGGTTCTGCGGAAAAAAAAAAAAAAAATCAAAATTTAGCAGATACACTGAAAAGAATATAAACTATGAATATGATACTATTTTGGAAATCAAATGGCATAATATTTTAATAAAATGATCAAAACTTTAATATTTTATTTGTTGCTTCTATAGTCAAAATGCTAAAAAATAAGAAAAGGCTTTATGAAATCTTTTAGAAATATTTTTAATATTAGAAATATTTGTAGCACACAAGAAAATATGCTAGAAAACATGCTATGATGTTTGTTGTTTATACTATCTGATAATATCACAACATCAGTGCATTGGCAGAGGGAGAGAAGAATCTGATTCTCATTTAAAAAATAATGGCACTTTACATCATTCTGACATGGTAAAATAATTTATGACCCACTTTCAGACCTCTTTATATTGGCATTGTGATGCACAGCAGTCTCAGGATAAATGTGGAACAGGAATTTAAAAAGTTTACTCAAGCTGGTATGAAAGTTTTACAAGAAGGCATGGAAATCCAAATGCTGTCTGACAACAGAATGGATTTCCTGAATTATAATTCTGTATTTTCATTTTCTTCTCACAGTGGTGAGGAAGTTTTCCACTAAATGAAGTGTTAAAACTTTTTAGTACTGTAATGAAACTTAAACAACAACATCTTTTCCTTAGGAAACTATTAGGCTATTTCCTGCTTTTAGTGCTTTTAAAAACTGAAAATGATTGAATTGCATTCATCTGATCTAATAACAAAAATGTAGCATGTATTAGATCTGAATTCATGCTGTTCTAAGTAGGATAGATATGTGAAGATCAATATTATGAGCATTTGAATTCATATGCATCTAAATTGATTGACTTAGATCTAAGCTGGTAAATGTTCATGAAGAAACTATTTCAGTTATTCTTTGCAAGTACAATACATTATTACGAATTTATTATCAGAATAACTCTAAATCAGACTCTTTGTAGCTCAGCAAATTATTCACAGTAAATAATGGGATTAACACATTTCACCCTATTTGAGTTAATGAATTGTCCATGAACTAGTTATGATTATCTCTACTTAATTTCAATAAACGCCATCAGGGATCTGTTTTTCCAAAACACCTGAACAGTTATTTGTACCTACAGGCAAATTTCAGAGTCTCTAAAAACTTGCCTTCATTTATGTTGAATGAAATGGCTTCCAAGAAGGATTGGCAAGTATTTAATGTCTGTAGGATAGCCATTGAGCATATCTGAGACATCTGTTTATCTTGGATATGTAGATGGTTAAACTGGTTGGAAACAGAAGTGCTAAGGTACTAACAGCCCAGCTCCTGTTCTTACCCTCTGCCATCAGAGGGATTCCAAAGATATCAATATGGTGTTAGGCGTTTTATATATATAAATATAAAAAGCAAATCATTCAAATAATTCAAAGATTAGAATTGCATAACAACACCGTAACTCATTCCCGGTGCAGATTTAGTCTTTATTTGCACTCTCTGCAAAGTCACTCTTAAATAAATGTTACTCCTGCATTCAAAGAAACATGTGTTTGCTAGTATATATAGAAAACTTTTCATCTACCTGAGGCAGCTATGTAATGCTGTCTTTTTTTCAGAGGCTCTTTTCTGAGCTGGAGCAGAGCACCTGAACAACCTGGAACATCGTTAAGGATGAAAGAAGACTCTTATGGTTGGGCATGTGAAAGACCAAAATTCAAATTTCTGATTAACCTGACTCAAGATATTTCTTAAGAAAGATAAAACATACAGGTACATGTACATACTAGGATATATTAAACATCATGCACAATAACAGAATAGCTTTAGGAATATCATAATAAGAATAATATTTTAACAATGCTAAAAAAACTGAGTTAAAGACAAAATGCAAAGTTTTGGTCTTCATGGAGCAAAACTTTAGAGGTTGGACTCGGTGATATTGGAGGTCTCTTCCAACCTAGACTATTCTGTGATTCTGTGAAAAGTAGCAGTAATACTGAAATATGCGAAAGAACAGCTTGTTTTCATTTTTTCCCCTAAAACAGCAACAACAAAAATGATAAAATTAGCTTACATAAAATTTTATTTTTATTGATACAATTTTATTTTCTGGATCAGTTTGTTTAGTACAGACAGGAAATAGTTCCCTAAATTCTAATATTGCTCCAAGTGTTTAAAAAGAATTATATTTGCAGAACATATAGGACAACAAAAGCCTCCTCAACCTCTGTCTTTCTATTTCAATACTATATTTCCCCTACTTCAAGATTATTTGAGAGACATTTGCCCTATGTAAATCCCTCAGTAGCTAATTCAGTTCTCTTGTATTTTTAGAAATAAATCCACCTCTTCAATTGTGAATTCATGGAAAAAATCAAGACACGACCAATAGTCCATCTCATTCCTCAGGCATACATGATATGAAAGAGACACGTGAAAGAGACAGACAGCATGAATAATTTTGAAAATAGTCAGTCTTTGTTTTTACTTTGGAGATGAAGTGAGAGAGGTGGGCTGGAAAATGAAGCCTCCTGTTATCACCACCTCCTGGCCACCTGAGGCAGGCCCAACCTTACTGCGATGTAGCCTCAAGCAAATCATGGCTCACTCATTGCTTCCTAGGTTAATATTCTTTTAAGCCTTAAATATTTCTTCTTGCCTCCAGGTTTTGACTGTTTGCTGTTTATACAGATAGCAATCAATTCCCATATCAGTCTTTGAAGAACTGAGCAGTTATTCTACTCATAGAAAATGCTCTCCTTGCCTCTGAACATCTTAAAATTCATTTTTCTTCTAAATATTGGACCAAATTAGTTTACCATATTACAGCTAAGGCTACATAAGTGTTTTGCAAAGTGCATTAATTAGTTTATTCTCAATACTACAAACACCTTGTCTGAAACCCCAGACTGCATTTATTTTACCTTGAAAACTACCCAAGTACTTTCTTAAAGAAGACTTCAGGCAGTAAATAATGAAGAAGGCTGACTTATGTGTTTGCATTGTCTCTGGTACAAAATTATAAAGCTCTCTGCACCCTTTGAATTTTAACAGAATACAAAAAGGAAATAAATTACAGTTTCACTTGTGCTCTTCTGAAATCACAACCACTTTCTGACTCACATGAATGTAATAAAAAACCTCAGCCCTTGATTTTTGTTAGAAATGATACCATATGTGTACTTAGCTTCATAATGTATACATTTGTTTAAACAAAATTAATTCTTATTTCAGAAACTTCTGTATAATTAACAAGGATATTATTTTGAAACAAAATAGGAAAAACATACTCATTTTTGTTGCCACAAGCTTGTATTTGTAGCCACCATACTCCTTGGTTACATTTACATCTCAATTTTCAAATGCAATTGGATTCAAATTTCAGTTCACAGATGGAAAATAGAAAATTACACAAAGCTGAATTGTATCAATCATATCGTATGTGTATCATATTTGTAGGAACATTTTTTTTGATAAAGTCTTTTCAAAGAAGTCCATGTACTACATATTCTACAGAGAATGTCACAGAACAACAGAATATGAACAATCAAGACAAGTTTCACTGTTGTGCACCCTGGACATCCCTGTTCATAGAGCAGATCAAACCTCAACATCTCTTCTAGCTGTGGAATTCATATGGCTTGGAAATATCCCCTACTCATGAATAAAGCAGATCAAGAATGTAAATGAAAACCAAAATAAAACCCTCCAACCTTACCCAACAAAATCCTCTTTCTTGATATAAATAATTCCAAAAGTTTTCTGTCAATTTTGTGACAGGCATTTTCTGATAGTAAACATATTGATTTTTTTTTTCTAAATCTACAATTTTCTTTTATCCTTTGCAGGAATTCACAAACACTGTCAAGAGGGAAAAATGGCAGTAAAACATGAAAAGAAGTTGGCAAGGGAGCAGAATCACATACAGACTTCAGACTACAATATTCCTCAAGGCATTACTGTTTATGTTTCAGATGGAACAGAAAATGATCAGGTAGCCTACATTCACTTCCACTACTCTGAGAATAATGCTTCTATAATGACCACCATGGAACATATATTTCCCTTTTATGTATCAGCCTTGGCATCAGGACTAGCTAAATCAGGTCTAACTATACCATTATGACAAAGTTGCCTTTTCCCTGGCCAGCACAGGCTTTTTATTAAAATCTGCCTAGCATGGATTTTCCATAGTAAACAAACAAAAACTCACGAGAAAGGAAGTTACACGAGCTGAACTGAGATCTCATATCCAATCCAATTTCACAAACAGAGAACTTCTATAATATTTGATTCCTTCTGTAATTGATTTTTCAGTCAAGAATTTTCTTTAATGCAAAGCTCTATATCAAAAACAGAAGAATTAATTCATAACTCACCTTCAAGAGCATTTTAAATTATCACAGCATTCATTAGTACCTGCTTGTGTATATCATATCTCTGCCTGACTTATTGTTACAATAGGAATGAACATTGAGATAGAAAAGTCTAGCCAGACTAGCAGCTGTGATGGAAGGATGGGAGAGATTTAATTTCTTTTATACTTTCTTAAAGTATACTTTCTTAATAAACACTCCTGCAGGACCAGGCATCATGGACTTAATGCAGGAATTATGAAAGAAAATTCTACAGCACATTTTAAATAAGGGGTTAGACCAGACAATAAAACAGTCCTCTCTACCCTTAGAACACGTGGGTGAAACTCTTTTCCTCTAATGTTTTGAGAACTTCCTTTAAAGAGGTATGAACTTCACACCATTTTTTTTTTTTTTTTCCTTCCCTCCCCCCTCCTTCCCCCCCATCTCCTCTCTCTCCTCTCACTCCTTATCTCCTTTATCCACTTGCCTTGTGCTGCCTTTCAGTCTGTAAGCTCTTTGAAGCAAGGGCTGTCACACTTCATGTGCTTTACAGTGCCTAGTACAATAGTGCCTGACCTAGTTAACTCCTAATCAATAGTGCAATAGAGATGTTAAATAATTATTGTAGGACTGTTGTATTTCCTACCACAGAGCTCAGCACACTGAAAAATTCTGTTGAAATAAAATGCATTTCTGTTATGCAAGACAATGCCAATTAAAAATAAATAAATAAAATAAAAAATGACTTTTTATGTATGAAAACATCAAGAAAATCTGGCATTAACCATGAATGAAACTTACATGGAAGCTTACATGTAGATCTTTATAAATGTCCTCTTTTTGCTGTATTCAATCTCAGCTGCTCTGAAACTGAACTTTGATTGAAGGTATTTTTGTTCAAAGCAATTAAAACTCTACTGCACTGCTGAGAACAAATGTGTGCATATCAAAATATTTAAAACTGAAAATAAAACTTTAGTCTTTACAATAGCAAGCACTTTTAAATTACTTTGCAGGTTAATTCCACCTCAGTTGCACACAGACATTTACAAATTTGCTTTCAGACATCCCTGTTATTCTTCATAAAGTCCCCAAGGCATCTCAGTGAAACTGGATTTAAAGCATGTTAAGTGCATTACAGGAAATGTGTTCCCAAAACACACAGTTCAATTAAGCGCCAAATGATGCCTTCAGGTCTCACCCATGTAAACCATACAAGGCCAGTGAGGTTTTGCAGTTGAAATTTAAGGTGAAAAGACCACTCATTATTTCATAAAGCACAAATATATTGAGGTTCTTTCCTTTTTGAAATGTATCCTATGCTACAGCTTAGATTACCAATATGATAAAATAAATAAAAAATAAAAAAATAAAAAATTTTAAAAGTCTGTAAACCAGGAATTGGTGTGGGACATGAAGAATAATCAGATTGATCATAGAATCATAGAATCATAGAATATCCTAAGTTGGAAGGGACCCTTAAGGATCATCAAGTCCAACTCTTGACACCGCACAGGTCTACCCAAAAGTTCAGACCATGTGACTAAGTGCACAGTCCAATCTCTTCTTAAATTCAGTCAGGCTCAATGCAGTGACCACTTCCCTGGGGAGCCTGTTCCAGTGTGCAACCACCCTCTCTGTGAAGAATCCCCTCCTGATGTCAAGCCTGAATTTCCCCTGCCTCAGCTTAACCCCGTTCCCACGGGTGTTAATGGAGAAAAGGTCTCCTGCCTCTCGACACCCCCTTATGAGGAAAAATAGGAAGAAGTCCCCCAGAACAAGCAGTAGTTTGGATTCAGAATGACTTTCCTTTGACTTTGTTTTGTGACGTCATCAGCCAGAATTGTGATAAATATTCCTTAGTACAGTAAGGGTGGGGTTGCGTACTGTGCCTCTGGTATTTGAATTTCCCATATTTCCCAGAGCAGATCTAAGTGTTTGCTGCCTGCAGCACCAGTTTCTCAATTGAAATGAGAAGGAAACCTTCCTGGAAGCCAGATGATGCCACCATTCACATGAGCTCATGATGGTTTCTGTTGGTGCTTCAGATTAATTTCTTTGACACAGGTGAGACTAATGTTTTACATAGATGTGTGGTGATTTTTTGTTTGTGGTTGCTTCTTATTTAAAAATACAATTTTAAATATTTAAACAAAACTGATAAGAAAACTGAACTAAAGTATTATGACAACAGGACGTAGTCAACAGGTTGTAGGAATTATTTACTTAATGAATTTAGCCTATTTTTGTTAATGTTTTTTACTGATTACTTTGTTATGATCTAATACTTTTCACTTAAATGAATAAGATGATGTTATTATTACCAATGTCAGTGCCTACTCTCTTTGTTTACTATCTGACCTCTTAATGCAAGCAAACAGTATATATTGACATAGGAAGTGTGGAAGACTTTCAGTGAAATTTGAAGTCAGAATTCAGTTTAGGACTTCTATCATTTCATTCAGAATATGCCACTGATCACATTACATAAAGGTTAAAAACTTTAAAAAGGAAGAATTTAAAAAGCTATACAGCATACTGTAACATCTTTAGCAAAACAAGGCAAACATTGCTTATTACTTCACCCCACTGTTACAAAGGGTGTTATTCTTCTGGCAAAGCAAAAAAAAGTCTCACAGTGAGATCTGTCCTTTACAAGAATTCTAGCTTAATTTCCAGACCACAAAACCTGAGTAGTATTAAATTAGCAATGATAGCCTTGAGGCATAGATCTTTAAGTGGGTGCTACTGAAAGAAAGGCAGTCTCACAGCATTTCCCAAGTGTTATACACATTCAGTCATACTGGCAGATGGTACATTTGGATCTCAAATGTACCCTCTCAGAACTCAAATGCTGATCTCCTGGAGACTTGGGATTTTTTTGAAAAGAGGAAACATTTAAAAACAAGGCAAAATATCACAGAAAAGTATTATTTTAGGAAGTGCTACAGAACCCACCCTACATTTTGAATAGATCTACAGCTCAGAGCAAGAACTTACTCATCAATTGCCTTAACTGTGCCAACAGAATTATTAAATTGAAAGAGATTAGATGGCAATTAAAACTTTTTTCATCAACGAATTGTATAAAAATCTGACTCTTTGTATTGAGAAGCTTGTATTTTCTGTTATAAATTAAACAGGCATCCTTAGTAATCCAGAGAAATACCACAAATAATAGTTCTTAAAAAATAACATGCCTTGCAAAAATGTAATGAATACATCTTACATGCAAATCAGCAATCCCAGATAGTTCTACTCTGGCAAATGTTTCAAAGCATTTTTTTCATTGTTTGAAATACCTCGAAGGGAATGTTTATCTAGTTAATATGTTCTGAGATGGGCCACTTCTGTCATCTGAGAAAAAAAAAAGCATGAAAAAACAGTTGTGTTTAACTGACATCTTAATATGAAAACTCCCTCTCTCCCATTCACTAATACCAAGAGGTAGGATGGAGGATTACATAACATAATAATAAGACTAAAATCTCTGTTTATCTTACTTATCTTTAAAATGCAGTAATTGTTACTCTTTTTCTCCTTTCAGTATTTCTCTTTAGGACAAGGCAAAAAGTTAAGTTTCAAATATTTTTATCTTGATACTTAAATTTTTACATTATATCAGCAGAAAACTTGAATAGTGCAACAACTGTAGAAAATACTTTCAAATACTAATATTAAAATATTTTTAGAACACTAAATGTTACAAAAAATAAATTTAAGAGATTTACAAAATTGCTCATGAGCCACAAGTTCTGTACCTTGACTATATAAAGAGTAATTAAGGAAAAAGGGAAATATTTGCTTTATCAATATTCTTTTAATACCTGAGAATAGCCAGGTCCTACCCTTGCAGCTAACATAGCTGGTAATACTTTATCTATTCATTTAAAAAAGTTATTCACAAATCAGTATCCAGTCTCCATATGATACAGATACTGATTTTCAATTAAAATGTTCGCTTCTATGTCTTGGAACACACTCAGAACAGAAATATATGTCTACTTGACTTCAGTGAAACTTACTGCTCTTTTAATTCCATTTATCACTGTATTTGCCCTGATACCCAGCCTTCCCAGAATTCCTTACTTTTTGCCTTTCTTACTGGAACCACTGTAAAATCATTCTATATTGCTATTGTATTCTCTGCTAGCCTAGCTTGCTTAATATCCTCTCCTAGCTTCACAGAATGGTTTGTGTTGGAAGGGACCTTAAAGACAATCCAATTCTAAGTCCCCTGCCATGTACAGGGACGCCTCCCTAGATCAGGTTGCTCAAAGCCCCATCCAACCTGGCCTTGAACACTTACAGGGATGGGGCATCCACAGCTTCTCTGGGCAACCAGAGAGCATTTGGTACAGTGCCACATGAGAACTTTTGTAGCCTTTTCAAATCTCCTCCCGCAGTTCTGACATTGCATCGGGCTTTCATTACTCAGAAATATAAGCCAGTATGACTTGCAGGAGTGCACTTGCATCATCTCTATTGGCACCTTGAGAGAATATTTACGTGTTAACAGTACATCCACTTTTGTGGCAAGGAGAGAAGTTCAGCACCGAGTCAACTAAGATACACCAAATAATGATTTACTGCATAAGCAGGTATTTAGCCAGTAGGTAGTGGGCATTGTTTTGCCCAGAGTAGAAGATGAAACTGAAAAAAAACTCATTATGTAGGTTACACCTACTGGAATTAAAGCATAGGATTAATCTGCTTATATTAAATATTTTGATCAAAACTTTGGTCTCTACTACAGAGATTGGATATGAAAATTTAAATCCATTTTAACTAAATAGGCTCTGTGTTTTGTTATTTTATCTCAGTTCAAATAGTACAGCCTGTGACTGTGATAATGCTTTGAAAATAAAAGAAAGTAAATCACTTTTTCCATGCACAGATTAAAATTTTTGTTTGCTTGTTTTTCTATATTCCTTTCCATCTTCTTCTCTCCTGTCCTTGGTTGCTTGCACGAAGGATGAATCGTATCAGACATTTTGCACTTCTGTCTAAAAGCCACAATAGCTATGCTTATTCTCATCTCTCTCTGGCACTGACGGGCTGCAAGAAAAAAACACTCTTTTCAGAGTTGTCCCTTTGAGGTTGATAGTTGTAATTTCTAGGGAAAAAACAATGTTATGAAGTCATAGCAATAAAAGGGACAAAATTATTTTAGGTCACTTCCACAGAGAGCTAAAGGATATTAACATCCATAATATCAAAGTACAAACTCATCAGTGTAATCAGATAGACTAGATCAAGTAATTACTCTTCAAAAACATAATCACGAGTCCCCTAAGTCTCAATTTCCTCTGTAAACCACATTGATACCAATGCAGCTTTTTTATTGTGGCTAAAACACAAAAGGCTTTTATGAGTCTTTTACTGCCTGCAAAACAAAATTGTAAATCGAGCCTACAAAAGAAAGTCTTTTAACTCAAGCAATAGGGGATCTAAGATTCTTTTGGAAGCAGAAGTTGTAATTTTCAGCTCACTGACAGTATACATAGTTGGTCAATAAGTTAAGCCAATGAAGAAATGTCTGCACATCTCTTCACTGCTGTCAACCAAAATCACGTCAAGTTGCAATGCAATGTATATACCTAATTATGTATGCATAGTTCACCTCATTATTGTATGAGAATACATACATCTTCATCCCCACATATTGAGGGGAAAATATGAACTACACTTCATGTAACAAGTATTAGTCTGCTAATAGTTCAGCATTACTGTTAAATATGCAGGAGGCACGGGCAGAAAAC
The DNA here is from genome assembly GCA_011075105.1 of Heteronetta atricapilla. Classification (NCBI taxonomy): domain Eukaryota; kingdom Metazoa; phylum Chordata; class Aves; order Anseriformes; family Anatidae; genus Heteronetta; species Heteronetta atricapilla. Next base: position 59,400,619 of record CM021734.1, read on the forward strand.
ATATTGCTTGATAGAAAACAAAACGTACTCACTTGAATGACTATGTATAAGAATCTTTCAGAAAGGTACAGAATTCAAATATATCTTCAAGAATGAATAAAATAAATATAATGGTTCTTGGGAGATTTTATAACTGCCTACTTTTATTAATAGAAAAGAGTTACTAAGTTACATAAGACATTTTTATTTTGTTCAGATTTTTATGTTCTCAATCCTTTACTAAATGTACCATTACTAGATTGTCATTTTATTGGCTTCTTAAACTCCCAGGTGACTTTTAATTGAAACATGATACACTTAGAATACGTGTATGTGTACATATATATGCAAATATATAAACATACATATGTATTTACTTATGAAACTATTCATAAACCTATTCCCCTGATTGCCTGTAATCTTCCCTAAGATGTCTTTTGTTGATTAAGAGGGTTTGTCTGAAAGACAGGCTAAAATTTCTGACTACTTCTGCAGCTCCATTTCAAAGAAGAGGAGAAATAGGTAACACAGTCTATAGCTTGAATAACTTTTTTTTTTTTTTTTTTTTTTTCCCCATAATTTTCCAATGGAGAAAGAAAAACAAACAAACAAAAAAACAAAGGTTTTGTAATGTTTTGCAGAAATAGTATATACAGCCTGACTGGAAAATGAAAGAAAGATGGAAGGTTCCATGCAATCTACATTGAAATGAATTGAATATACAGTTTGAATTTTTCTGTAAATACTTTAAAGAATACAGATTACATTTTCAGAATGTATTGGATTTATGTGGCAAGGTCTTGGTAGTGGTGGCCAGCATGGGTGGCCTCTGTGACAAGAATCCAGAAGCTGCCCCATGTTAGATAAGGACCAGTTTCACCCGGCTCCAAAAGGGACCTGTCACTGCCCAGAGCCAAGCCAATAAACAATGTTTTTTGTGCCTCTGGGAGAGCAAATTTAAGCAAGGGAAAAAAAAAAAAAAAAACTGCTGCACCACAGCAGCTGGGAGAAAGTGGAGTGAGAACCAGCCCTGCAGGCCCAAAGGGCAGTTCAGCAGGAGGGCACGAGGTGCTCCAGGCACACAGCAGCAGTTCCCCTGCAGCCTGTGGAGAAGCCCCTGGTGGAGCAGGCTGTACCCCTGCAGCCCATGGGTCCCACACAGAGCAGATCTCCACGCTGCATCCCATGGAGGAGCCCCTGGTGGAGCAGGTGGATGTGGCCTGGAGGCTGTGGCTCATGGAGAGTCCCTACAGGAACAGGCCCCAGGCTGGAGCTGCAGCCCATTCCCTGTTTCTCTGCATTCCTTGGGGGAGAATGTAGAAGAGGATAGATGGGGGACAACAGTGTTTTTGGTTTTTAGTTTCTCACTGCTCTAGCGTATTAGTAATAGGTAATAAAATACATTAATCTCCCTATGCGGAGTCTGCTTTTCCTGTGGTGATAACTGCTGAGTGACCTCCTTGTCCTTATCTCAACCCTTGAGCCCTTTTCACCATATTTGCTCCCCCTTCAACTGAGAGAGCGGTTGTGGAACCCAGCTGCCCAGCTGAATAAAACTGCCACACAGGCCAGAACAAGTACTATATAGAGATCTATAAAAACATAAAAACGTCTCCACACATACACAAAACAAAACAAAAAAAACCCACCACGGCTATTTTATCTACATTGGTTATAGACTTATAACTGTTGTTGTTCTTATTCATTCCAAATCTCAAGGCAAAACATGCCACAGAGTACAGTAGTAGGAAAGCTTTATCTTGACAGCTGGTTCTATTTATAGGTCAAACATGGTATTAAAGAATCTCTTTTCTTCTTAGAGTCTGGGTTAGAAACGCAGTGCTGCATGAGCAATTCTTCCATGCAGGTTAAGTGGCAAAGCAGTAGACCCCTAACAAAATGGAGGACTAGTCTGACAAGCCTGGATAGCACACCCATGTGAACAACAGCTTTCTATGTTCTTGCATAAAAAAATACCTAGTCTAGAAATATTTATCTGTGTTTGAGACAAATAGAGGAGGCCAAGAGCATTAAATGTTGCATTCAGAAAACCGAGAGAGGAACTTTCATTTAAATCTCGGCTAGCAGTAAAAAGACAACTTCTTGTGTTGAGGTAAACAAACCTTTTTATTCTGCACATGCAAGTAAGATTTTTTCCAAAGTAACATCAGTTATCAATTTCTCCTGGAAATGTAATCTACCTTCAATATTACCTACTAATTCAACAAAAAGTATCAATATTCTCTTGAATACTTTAAATATTTCTTATACATGCTTTAATGGGGGCAATAATTTATAAGTAAATGTAAAGTCCTGCAGGTCTTTAGTGATACATTTCTCCAGCCATATTTTAATGAGCATGGTCACTTTACCAGACAAATATGCACTGACATACAAATCCCAGGATATCCAGGTATAAGACAATGAGAGAGATCCTATATTATTTTTTGGTAAATATTTGGTAAATATTTTTGGTAAATGTATTAAGAGTCATCATATACTCTGTACTGCATGTGTTGTGTGCCTGGCTACCTGCATCCAATTCTATGAGTTATCTGAACACTTAAGAGACTGTAGCACAATTTTGTTACCAATGTTTACTTAACTCTAACTGCCAATTTGGTGAGAACCTCTCCAAGAGCACCTCAGTGCACTTCACACCTATTCACTATACACATTGTTGAGTGGTGAACAATCTAAGGATAACGCACACGTTACTGGACTCTCGAGATAAACCAGAAACTAGATGGTTGATGAATCTGCTCTTTAATATCTATCTATCTATCTATATATATATAGATACATATATATTTTTAGGTATCTATCAAACTCCTTCCACAATTGCCTGAAAAAAAAAAATCTATTGCAACAAAAGAGTTGAATTAATTGGAATACTGCAAAAGACTTCAAGCATGGTAAACAGTGAGAAGTGAGGAAGTGTCGGAATGGGAGTGACCCGGAGTAACGACGCAACCTCGATGCGAGTATAATTGTTCTCCTTTATGAATGTTCTAGCAAGGTATATATATGCTACCATTACAGCATGCACAGACAACAACTTAGAATTGGTCTAACTTCTATGCACACATCTCTAGCACTAATATAATTGGTACAACGGTGCTGTCTCTCCTCCCGAACATAGTTCCGCATATTTTAGCTATAACATCACTCAATGTTATCAGCCCTGGGCCTACATTATCTTCACAGTACTTCAAGGCCTGAGTTGCACACTTGTAATTAAATCATGCCCCTTCTCATTTAAACATATCTCCACAAGGAAGTAACATGAAAAGAACAGGAACCTTAGACAGGGACTAAGGCAGATTCTTAGGGACATAAAAACTGAAGAACATACCAAGACAAGGTTTCTCAGATACATAAAGTTATAAAAATCTCACCTTTTCAGGATTCCCATTTCCTTTTCATGACTGAATCTTCATTATGAGGTTATATTTCCACTAATTCTCAGGAAAATCAACAAAGGAGACTTACCGATGATATTCCTTGAGTCTGCTTGAATCTCATGTTGAAGAGATGAGAGCCTCCCCAGGGAAGTCGCTGCCACAATTTGAGAACTTCTGTATGATAGGGTTAAAAGTATTGAGCACAATTGTTCCTTAAAACTTGTAAACATACTGTGTTCTCTTGATACATTATACTCTGTATAAAACGGATCTTTACAGATCAAAACCCTGATCTCTACTCTTAAATTAAAAGATGAGCAAACAATGAGTTTTTTCTTTTTTTTTTTTTTAAAAAAAAAAAAAAAAAAAAAAAAAAAACCAGCAGGACTCAAACCACATCCTATGCTACCCCTCTCCTCCCTCACCACAAATCCTATCTACATCATTCTTCTTTTTGCATTGTTACCTACATAACCCATACATGAACACTGTACCTGTCTCCCTTTGATGTTACCAAACCTTACATGTCTCTAGTGCAGTATATAACTTACTGATGAATGCATGTTACAGAGTCTTCCCGTTGTGCCAACAAAGCATGTAAGTCATGACAGCCCCAGGCTACAAAGTGTTTCTGCTCAAGCTGCACCACTGTGTGCTCTTCTCTGGAGTCATCTTGTTTAAACTGAATGTCCTTCCAGAAGGAGGTTGATATGCACAAACAACGTGTAAATGTCATTTATTTGTGTTCGCTTTTCCCTAGGGCAGTAGCCCAGTTACAAACCAATATTCCCCATCCACCAAACTAATCCTCCTCACCAAGCAGAACAGACATTTTCTGAAAACGGGACCACACCACTCTCCAACCTCCAAATCTTTATGTACAAGAGAAGCATCTTTTTAGTTTAGGACACAATTGCATAATGCAATCAAATGGCTAAAATTTGAGGCCAGAAAAGCTAATAAATGAAATGCCAATTTACTAGGATAATTATAAATTGAAACAAATAAAACATGTAAATGATTAATTCTACTTTGTTTTATTTGGGATTCTAAAGGGGATTTTTCATTTATTTTCAAACAGCTTGATATATTTTCTAAGCTGTGTACTCTTCTCCAAGAGCCATGCTGTGGAAAAGTTGTTGTGTTTAATGAGGAGAAAAAATCCTGGGAGGGGAGAACATATTTTGGATTTCTTTTCAGTCTTAGGACAAATGGAGGTGTATGGGTTTGTAAGCACAAAGAAAACTATGATATTTAAGAGAATTAACAAGCATTTCTTACAACTGTGTTCTACAGAAAAGGAAAAGGAATAACCTGTCTGGAATAACAGAGAACTCTGAAACTCTCTGAATGTCGAGAAACACGACAAAGATAAGGAGAACTAGAAAACCTTACAAGGCATGTAGACTTTAAGACGTGGGAAACCACAAAATCAATTTTAAATGCCTCATAAGCAGTTACCAGCATCCTCACAGGTGTGTAAAATTTCCACTGAAACTCATATTGTGCTAAATTAAAACTGGGTTGCAGAAGACTTGTTGCACTGCTCTAACAAATGTACAACAGGACAGAACAGTGCCTGACACAGAGAGAAGTTTATCTTCCAATCCTTCCAACAATATCAAGTTTCCAAGTGGGAAGTCTTTCTTTGATTTCTTTCTCCTGTATCTAAACTTATAGCTCCTGCAATGTATCCATGTATCCTTTTTTTTCATCTTCCAGTTAACAAGAACTACTTGACTTGTTGAGTTAATTTATGCATAATGCTCTAAGACAGCAAGTCATCTACCTAAAAGATCATTCCAACAATGATTACGATCCACAGACTGCCACCTGGGCTCTCACTCATTGCCAACACGATATCTTGATAGATGCATAAATTAAACACAAAGAGATCCATGAACATTCAGAAAAAAAAATAAAAAATAATGTATTAGGAGGAGGATGAAACCAAACTGTAACTTTGTCACAGACCCAGCATAGGTGGCTACAGTCAGCACAGCTACAGTGAAAAAAGAAAAACAAAGAAAAACACAGCTTGTATACTAGAAACATTCTAACAGTCATTTTACATTTGGATCTTCATTAAACCTGTTTATAATTACTTCTTTATTGACTTATTTATTACTTATTTATTGCATTAAGTGTAGTGAGTAGCAAACTTGCTCTTCTTCCAACTTCAAAAACAAGTACAAAATCATCTCAGGAAAGTTACAGAGATACTGAATATATTTTTTTTTGCACAATTCTGGGGCAACAAGTCAACAGCTCAACTTCTGTGTTTTTTTTTTTTTCCTTTTTTTTTTTTCTTTTTTTTTCCTAAAAACATAAATATAGAAAAACCCCACACAGGAGGAATTAGAAAGGCATTCTATGCCTCTACAACACAAAATGAGCCAAACTGTTTGTCCCTAAGCTCATGCTTACTTTTGACAGTAACTTTAATGCAAATTGATTTAAATAAAATTAAGCATGATCTTGATAATATGCTGAAGCCACGTCCGAATAAATATGCCAAAAAGTACTGGAACCAAAACAGATTATTTTTTTAAAATGTATATAAACCTGAACTAGTTAGTATGTCCAAGCATTCATTTGTTTGAACAATTACAGGCACAAACTATTCTCAAAATAGCAGATCAGGTGCGGTATTCTTCAAGTTAACCCTGAAGTCAGGGTTAAATACTGAGCTAGGTAGTCAGTAGCTGTTCCACTCTTCTGTTATCAACAGCAGTTGACAAGGACACAGCTTTTCCAAGCATCATGAGATTATAGTATGACATTTTTACAGTTCCCTTAGTGTTGTTACAGCTCTCCTGGTATGGGCAATTGTTTTCAATCAAAACAGTATTTCCTCTTGTGGATACTACTGGCTTTCACAACAGAGCCAAATATGGGAAATCTTCCAATAGCTTATCCAAAATGATATTACAGTGATGAAGCATGGAGCACTTCAGACTGAGCTACAAAAACAATAATTTGCAAGAGAAAGCAAGCTATTGTATGAGCCAGTCTGAAGACAGTGTACAGACCTCCCTCCCCTTCTTGGAAAGCCTTGATCACCGTTAAAATTCCCACTCCCAGGAACTGGTGGAACAGAAGCAATGCACCTGCACTTTCATCAAGCAAAAGTATCCAAACTAAAATTGAAACAGAGAAGAGGGAAGCAAATTTCCAAATGCATTACTAGCCACAAACTAAAGAAAAAACTTACCCTACCTAGTAAATGGATTTTATTGCCCTCCCCGGAGAAGAGAGATGTTCTAACTGTCTTACTGCAAACTTTCATCTTAGTAGAGTTACTAAACCTTTAAGGAATAAGGTAAAGAGAAGCAGGAACATGGGTATTCTGTTTAAAAAGTAAATACAGGAATAATAAAAATCTGGAAAATATAACCTGTTTATCAATTTCAGCAGAAATCCCTTCTGTAAATTTTACTTTAACATCTTAATCTGCCCCGGTAGGAATATCTTCCTGTCCAACACATAATATTTTCTTTACTACAATAATCTGATGAAATTCAACTGCAAATTGCAATGGGCCACAATTTATATTTTGATTGCATTCAGCTGAAAACTATTATTTCCATACTAACTAAACAGAACATTTGCATTATATTTTTTGTGAATTGTGTTCCTACTGCCTGAAAATGAATGAAAAAACGATGAATGGTGTCTGCCACATTATGGGAAGCAGAAAAAGGACTTGTCTATTCAACAAGGTAACACCTCCAATATCCTTCCTGGAACCCAAGCACTAAGACCAGGGCTCTCAGACTACTTCAAACAGATTTAAGACAAAATGCAGTTATAGATCTCTCTTTCTTTTTTCTAATAGGCTGTTTTAGAGAGGGATGTAGAAGTAAGTGCTCAGACACAGCAAGCTACAGGAATATTATCAAAATACCATAAAGTTTATAGACAGATCACAGTCTCATCAGCCTTAGGAAGTTCAGTTTCAATCAAGATACCTTAATGTCATTATAGCTTAAGTTCAAGGTAAGAATTCAAGTGGCCATTCTCCCCAAAAGGCTTCCTAGATAGGGCATCACCAGCATATAACCCAGACTTCAAAGGAAAAATTAAATACAGAATCTCAGGAGGAAGGAAGTATCCCTGCTGTATGCATTAACTGGGTTAAATTTTCCATTCCTTGTAAACATCTAGTTTGCCACCAGTTATGAATGGCAGCACTTACTGTTCAGATTAGGTTTTGCTGTTTGCTAAAGAACACTTTTCAGAAAAGTTGTCAGCATGGTACAAAAAAATCCTTGTAAGAAGGAATTTTCATATAAATCCTACAGTGTTCTGTATTTATCAGAGGCTTACATAACCTAAAGGTAGTAGAGCATAGCATAATTTGTAGGATACTGCACAGTAGAGTAGGAACCATTCTGTGCTCATAAAGTGCTAAGAAAGAAGGCGGGTTATTCCTTACTATTTTACAGAGATATTCCCATAAATACAGGTGAATTTTTCCTGTCCTACCCATCTGAATTTAAAAAGTGAGGGTATTTTCCTGTGTCCCCTTCAGCATACATAGGCAGAAGAAAGAAAACAAACAACAAAAAATTAGTACTGAGCCAAGTAAGTCTAGTCGCTTTGTCTCAGATCTGTCCAGGAGAAATCTCTTGAGTTTTTGTGGCTTACATTTCTGAAGTAAGTAGTTACTATTTCATTCCCCTTTAAGAGGTCTATACATATATATATGGCACATTAAGTATTTAATCCTCTACTTCCATTTGAAAAGTTGTATCCAGAGTGCTTGCTCCCTAAAACATCTATCTTTATCTCCTTAAATCACAGTACTGTAAATGCAAAAAAAAGAAAAAAAAAAGAGAGAGAAAAACAGTTTTAATCGTAGCCAAGACAAAAAGATCAGAAATTATTTTTATTTTCTGTTTTATCTAATACCGTAACACTTGTAATAGTATATTTGCAATAAATGGGTTTTGCTCATCTCCTCCACTTTGCTTCTGTGTTTAATCAACCTCAAAATATGTTTAACACTTCTTAGCCTCTTTCTGCCACAAGCATTACAAAACTCATAGAATATAATTGGTATTGTTCAGCTTTTTACACTCTATAACCAACTTAGATGAAACAAATCTAGGAAATAAGCATATATATATATATATATATATAATAAAGACTTTATTTCATTAATTTAAATATATATATAAATATATATAAATAATATATATATATAATATATATTATATATATATAAATATATATAAATAAATTTATATATATATATTAATTTATATATATATATAAATTAATGAAATAAAGTCTTTCTTACTAGGTCTTGCAATGTTAATGTATTGTTTCTTTGGATTTGCAGAAGTCTAAGTTTTGTTTGTTTTTTGTTTTTCCCCCATTCCCACAGTCTAGAGTAATGTAACTACGTGCTATGTAAACTTAATGGCCAGATTTCTTCCCTGCACACTTCAGGTTTTGCAACATATCCATGACAACTGAAGTATACTGAATAATGTGGATGGGGCTAATTATGCAATTGGAATTAATGCTTAAATTCATCTCTAACTTAACTATTTTAAACTTAATCTTCTATAGAAAACATACAGAGCTATCACTAATCTTTTGAATGTTAATATTTTTGTATGTTAATATTTTTAGGAAGAGTAAGGCATATGAAATCTAGCAATTTCAAGATTTTGAAATTCTCCAAGACACTGACAGTATTTTCTCAAATGAAGAGTTGTCAAAATTGCAATGGATTTTTCAGGATGACGGCATGTGAAAGATGAAAGGACAGTTACTCTTAGTTATTTGTAACCTTCCATGTTTATAAGCTTCATTACAGGAAAGCACTACAAATTCTACTGAAGCAAGGAAAGGACACTGAATGAGCAAGTTGAGTTTAAAAGTTAGAATTCCTACTACTGAGAAGAAATGAAGAATTCCTCAGAAAAGTCAGACTGTCTAAGTAGTATCTTTGCCAGTTCAGACTATCCCCAGCTTAGGCTGCTTCACAACGTTATCGAATTGTCCTTCTCATCTACTCAGTGCTCAGTTTATTTTTTGATTCTGAACCTGTTCCAGACCATGCAGGGTCTAGAAACTGGAACTTCAAAATTTCAGCCTGTACTCCTGTTTGTCATAAAACTTCTCAAGATTAGAGTTTTGCTGATCTTTGCTCTGTTTGATTGCCAAACCTTTTTTTTTTTCTTTTGTTGAGTTTTCTTTCTGGCCTTGCCTTTGACTTCTTGTAGTTCCATCTAATACAGCATTAACACAGCTAATTTGTTCTAATGCATTTTATTCATCTCTTACATGCAAAGTCTGGACTCAGTGAGCTACAGCAGATGAAGTTGGTTTTCTATTCTCCTTCTTGAGCCAAGAGAATTTGATGAATTCCACTGTGTATCAAGTACTACACAGTAATTCTACTGATTTGCATAAAGAAATATGCAAAATTGAGTGTGTACAACAACCCATATTAATTTATAAATTGGAATAAAACATTACTTTTCAAATATAGATAATCACTTCTTATATCATCTGAGGTATGTAAAAGTGAAGTCCAGGGGAAAAGCTAAATATGTATTTAAACATGACTTATCTTCAAGGTTATGGTGTTCTTCTCTAAAGAAAATGTTTTTTTCTACTTGAAAAATGAAGCTTAAAAAAATCCAAACATAATATGAGAACCAACAAAAAGAATTGTAAAGCAGATGGAAACACTTATAATATTGTAAGCAGGATATGATTTAACTCAAAAGAAGGTCTTCATATTCCTCTCCATTTCCACAGAGTTTATCAACAAGTGAATACTGTAATGGGTTGAGGGTTAGACCAGATGACCTTCAGAGGTCCCTTCCAACTTCAGTCATTCTGTGTTTGCAATTAAAGCAACCAGGTATCAACAACCATAGACATTAAAGGAAATTAGCCTTGTTGACAGTTACTGTTAACGTATGTTGGTGAGCATGAATTAATCCTTCAGGATAAGGGTAAACTCTTTAGTTATAAGAATAAGGAAGAATAAAGAAAATCTTTGAGACAAGCAGACTGAGTGCGAGCACCAGCCACTTGTTAGGCACTGTGTAACTTCAAACAAGTTAGCCAAGAATTAGGTGTTCTCTACCCAATTCCATAATCAGCAGTATCCAAAGAGAAAACCCAAGGGCCTCCACAACTATACAGCAATCTATGACTGCGTGGTGTCATCATAAAGCAAAATTTCAAGTCTCCTGGTATAATGTTCAAATCTTTTCAAGAAAATAAAGAATTTTTTGCATGAAATCTAACATCATCTTTTGTATGAACAAGAATGTTACTGTCACCACTCTTGACACCTTCCTGAGAATATACTACGTCAGGTATTTCAGAAACATTTTCAAATAGCCTTTTTTTCCACACCCAAAATATAATCTAAAAAATTCATTGATTTTCAAGTCACTGCATTTATTGTTCTACTGAACTAATTCTTGCTTCATTAGCAATGTAAAACCATAATTTTAATGGCCCTCCATAATTTTAAATGGCCCTGTGAACTATCTTCAGACACAATCCTCCAAGAGCCTTGGTACGTACCGTAGTGTCCAAGCACAAGCCTGCTAAGCAGGTAGTTATGGTTTCCTACAATCCACACCTGCCAGACTTGGCTCCTGCTGTAGATTCTGAAAGGCACCAATCCCAGTGCACATGTTTGGAACAGACTGTAGCCAGCCTCATTGCAGGCATTTGTCTGAATCCCACTTAGGTTTTAGTCACATAGAGGGAGAAAAAAAAGCCTCTATCTACATGTAATTTTTTGATAAAGACTTCACAGCTGGGACCTTAATATTTAATTACACTACCCTAGTGGCTCCTGTATTGTAGGAAGAAGATTTCTAGTCACTAAAAGAACATGCTACAAGTTCTGTTTCTTCTCTTTCTGGAAAAATCCAATTGCAACATCATGCAACCTCTTTCTGTGTTTGCGGAAAATCAGCCTTCAGGCTCTACAAATGCAAATATGTTAGTGAGCCCATCCTGCCACGTTTTTAGGGAGCAGATTTCCTCCAGCTACGAGCTGGGGAAGGACAGATTGCCATTTAAAGGAATTTTGAGAATTTTTCAACACTAGAAATATTTGTATTATTTTTAGTATATAATTGCCTTGCCAGCTACTGTATTCCTTCAAAACAAAGCACTAATGCAGTGTGGAGCTATGTTTAAATGAGAAGGGGCATGATTTAATTAAAGTGCGCAACTCAGGCCTTGAAGTACTGTGAAGATAGTGTAGGCCCAGGGCTGATAACCTTGAGTGATGTTATAGCTAAAATATGCGGAACTATGTTCGGGAGGAGCGACTGCACCGTTGTACCAATTATATTAGTGCTAGAGATGTGTGCATAGAAGTTAGACCAATTATAAGTTGTTGTCTGCGCATGCTGTAATGGTAGCATATATATACCTTGCTAGAACACTCATTAAATGGAGAACGATTATACTCACATCAAGGTTGCATCGTTACTCTGGGTCACTCCCATTCCGACAATGCAGTTTCATCATTGCAGTACCACAGAGACTATTAGCAAGTAGAATGGAAAACAAGCCAGATGAAATTAACCCAAGTAAGCTTATTCACCATAAATAAGGCTTCCTACATTTTTTTGTTCACCTGTTTAGAAACAGTTTCTTTACCATCAATTTCCCTTATACAAAATAATGTGCAATCAAACATTTTCAATATGAAAATATAGCAAGACATGAGAGAAAAGGATAAAGGGCAAACCCAACATAAAAAAAAAAGGCTTAAAATTTTCAAAATATATATATGTAAAAAATACATTATATTAATATGCAGGTTTCTTGCCACCGGCACATTTTTAATGGAAATTGTGCTTCTTTAAGCACATAAGTCATTATCGTGTGATCAGAACCCTGAAAATTGTTGAAACTAACCTCATTATAAAATTGACGTCTTTAGTTGAGAAATGTATTTCTAGTGGTGTTCTCACCAATCACTAAGAGCTATAAACTGTCATTAAAAATACTCCCTTGTGATTCCATAAGGTCAAGTATCTTTGCTTTATCCAACAATTCAACCTGATTCTCCTGTAGAACAGGTTGTTCTGTTTGTTGTACTTTCTTTTGTTTTAATGTATACAGCAGCTGTGCCTCTGTGTGACTGCTTTGATTTTTATCCTGTGGTCTGCACTGGCTGTTTTTTCCATAACCATTGAGCAGACTGGTTTGTTTTCCTTTCTATCAGGCATTGTGGCATTCTGTAATCAGTACTAGATACATCCCCTGTTCTCCTCTACTGTAGTAGCTTGTATATGCCTTGACACCCTGTTTGTTACACTACAGCTGTCAAAGCTGCAAATGAGGCTCCACCAGACTTCCTGCTCTCTGACCTTGATTGGAAAGATTCCCATTCGTTTCAGTGATCTTTTACTGTCTTCAAGTATTTTTTTTTTGGTCTCAAAAACAAAACAAAACAAAAACTCTCAAAATCTCTCAAAGGCAAACTGAAGATTCAGTTTAGAATATCCAAATCTGTATGCATTTAAGACCCAGTAACAAGACTTTATCCTATATATTGTTAAGCTGATTTTTATTTTAAAAGGTGGGTAACAAATCATTTTTCTCCCATATTGTACAAGGGAGATTAAATTAAAGAGAAATATTGCCTGCTTATTTTCTTTTGCTTCACTATCTGATTGTACCTATGCTTTTATATTGCTCTGTCATTGATGTTTATACTAAGTAATATCCTGCATACTGTCAAAAATATGAGGAAATGTAAAAGAAGCTGAATGACTGACTTACTGCAAAGATGCAAAAGAATTTTATTTTCTTCCTTTAGGGAAATTCTAAGGTGGCAAGTGGCTTGAAAGAAGAGGTGCCCTGGGCTTCTACTTCTGGAGTTCTATGAAGTTTCAACAGGGACAGACACAGGAAGCAAGGAAGTGGAGAAACTGGAAGAATGTGGATGCAATGGGGGTGAATTAGCCCAATAAATCATAGCTACTTCAAAAGGATCACGTCATCCCTATTTGTCCAAGGTCCAGTCTTTCAGTCTGAAATCTTCTGCCTGCAGTAGTGATCTGACCAAACCATGCATATCAGCACCAGAAAAAGAGGTGAAACAGAAACCACTTGTAAAATTGAATATATACTACAGACAAGCTGCAGCAGGAAGACACCTACCTTCCTTTGCAAAGATGCTAGCTCTGTGATTGGTGCCTGCCTGTTCCTGCATTAAGGGGGAAATCTGGTCAGACCTGAAGGATTAGAAGACATCTGTTAAACTTTCTAAGATCTTGATCTTGATCTTGATCTTGATCTTTCCCTTTCCCCTTCCCCTTTCCCTCCAGCTTTGCAACATAACTCATTTATATATAAATCATAGTAAGTAATCTCCATATGCTTATCCTTAATGCACTTGGCCTTATGTGACCTATTTCACACCACCTGTATGCTGCTACCTAACAAATTTCTTAAGCTTACATGAAACTAAATATTCATGGATCAGGCACTCCACCTTTGACAGGTGGAGTCAATTTTGCTATAAAGTCAGCTATTGTTCTTAAGACCTATATTAATTATAGACTGCATGTGAGCTCAGTAGGAGGGTCAAGAGGAAGGAGGCAAACCGTACACAGTGGCTTGAAGGAATGCTATCCATATAGTAGACCCTTGTGGAACTAAATATGTTATGTAGATCTCGTGACGGAAAAGGACTGGCCTTACTGCCCTGGTCTTTATATAACTTATCTTCTGTTCCTAAGAGCCAACTTAATGTGCTGTAAAGCTCAGGGGAAGTTATTAAGAAAGAGATCGAATGACAGGACAACTGATTTTTCAATCCAATTGCCTTTAAGATTTGCTCTTTTTCTGTTTTCCTCAATAACTAACTGGTCAGAATAAAATTTGATCAAAGCCAGCACTTACTTCTATCAACTTAAAGCGGGTACCCAAAGAACATATTTTGCAGCTATTTTTGCAGTAATTGAGGTATACTTAATTGACACAGAACTAAATCGAATTAGACAATAAAATGAGCAAAGTAAACCTGTAATGTAACATTTCAATTGCTATGCAAAAATTCACCCCACCTTTTTAGTTTTGAGAGCTTTAGTGCCATACTATTTTTGAAATAGATTTGTAATTGGAATAGAATCTTTTTCATTAATGCCATGTCAGAATGAACAATTATTAGCTTTGACTGAGTAAAACATTTCCTGTACCCACTGGAGTACAACTTACAAAACTGATACATCAGCATAAAATGATCTATAGAAAGTGTGAACATTGCAGCTTTTTTAAACTGATTTGAAATGAAACTGAAGCAAACACACATTTTACATTGTAGACTTTTTCATCAGAGGTATAATAACTTAGATTTTAGTTATGTGTGTCAAAGCATATTTTTCCTTCACTTGCTATTCCATTTCAATTTTTAACATTTAATCTTAGAGATGCCTTGATTGTGGCAGACAATCCTACCACAGTCACTTTGAAAACAGCAAAAATCCACTTATATCAAAAATTAATTTATAAAGGCGTACACTCACCAACTTCAGCCAGCAAAACTTCTTATTCTTCTTATTCATATTCTTCATGGTTACTTTGAAGTTTTCAGCCAGAAATTTACAATACAAATTCCAATTTGTTGTATTTTCTATGCCTGCCTTGACAATTTTGTGTTTGCAGTGGTCCCTAACCACACAGCATTCAGCAGGATGTAACACAGTTAGTTTGTTATTGTCTGTGCTCGAGACTAAGGCTTCAGAAGTAAGAGTATTTCTAAACATCATCATCTATAAGTGAAGATCCTTGCTCAAAAATGCCCTTGTAATGAAATATTACAGCTGATTGTTTATGTTCAGAATTAAAAATAAAAAATAAAATAACACCCACTTTCAAGAAGTCTCTTTAGACACATACTCAAGGACAGTTTTTAATATTTGTAACATGCAATGATAATTATGATGCGTCAGCAAATATATCTACTAGAGTGGGAAACACTGTTTTCCTGTACCAGATGTAGGAAACAGAGGTAGGTTAAGGCAGGTAAACTGTCACAAATTCTCAAATTCTTAAATTAAGACCACAGATGGATCAAAATGTTACTATTAAATATGAATAGGAGTACAATATTTCAAATAATTGGTGAGAGCAAATTAACACTTCATCCAATACCATTTTTGCCTACCCTTGATCAGCAAAAGAACTAAATGACACACCTTAAATTTTCATACATCTTTGTTAAATTATAACTTTTCTAATTGTGAAGATATCACAATTGTTATATTGTTCTTTAAAGAAGCTAGATACAATGACTACCTTTGCCGTTTATAAGCAGATCAGGAAGAGTTCAAATTTTATTGTAAAATGCAAAGGAAACTCATGGAAATGAATGGTAGAATCAAAACCAGGAATGAAGAATTAGATGAAGAAATATATAAGAAAGTGGAAATTTAGGGATTTCGATGCTCTTTAGGCAATAAAGATCACCAAAGATTGTGCTGTAAGCATTGCTACATACAGACATATTAGCCTGCAGTTTCCAGTGAAAATAAGATGCTGTCCATGGTAAAAGGTGTTATTTACAAATCAGAATTTTATAATCAGAATATTAAAATGTTATTTTATTCCCCAAGCTGTAGCTTTATTAGCAATCACATTTCTGCCATTTAGATCTGTTCACTGATCATCATTTGAGAATGAATTTTTAAAAATAAAAGACACACTCTACTACAATAGCTAATAACTGTGAAATGATTTTCCTCAACTTGGGTCTAAAATTTAAATGTACAAAATTATTGGAATTTGCCACCTCAAGACAAAATAGCCATGATTTTAATCACAAAATAAGGACTATACAGAAGAGACTCATTTACATGAAATTCAGAAAGCCAAATAACAATCTGTTATATCATTCTTTCCATCAGACTTTCTTGTTAATCTTCCTTCAACCACCTCCTTACTTTTTATGAAAAAATGCTGCTGTATTTCATTAGTCACGTACTACTTTATTCTGTTATTTACTTTCACTAAATATCAGACAATAAAGGTCACCGAGATCTTTTAGTTACTGATGTAATTGAAATTATAAAGAAATTATGGAACTAGATACTTGTCCCTTATTGTTTGTTTTAAAATGGAGATGCTGAAAAGTAGAGGATGGAAAAAGCAAACTTAGGTGCCAGCTCCTTCCTTCTGTTCAATGAGTTTATCAAATCCATAAAACAAACATATTGGCACCTGCAAAGCTGATCCGAAAAATCTCAGAAACATCTCAATAGGGTCACAGTTTCAATGCATGACTTTAAAGGTCATTCAGTAGGTACAGATTGCTAAATCCTCTAGATATCTGCAAATGTAAAATCTCTCCCCCTTCACACAGAGGAAAATGTCTGGACCATCATGAAAGCCCATTCATTAAAAACTTGCATCCTTGACCTCTAAAGGGAAAAAGACTGCTGGGAATTACCAGAGTTGGAGGTCAATGAGACTTGCGGTAGGCTTGCAGATGGATCATTGGTCATTTCTAGCCACCCTGTGCCTCCCTCTTTGATTAGCAAATAATTCACAGACCACTCCCAATTAACTTTCATTTTCTTTTATGGATTCAATGCTTTGCCAGATAGATTCAATGATTACTTTCCTACCCTGAGAATTCATGAGCAATTTGTTTTCACTACTTTTCTTCAAAATCACAAATTTTAACAAGCATTGATATATGAACACATATACACTACATGAAAACCAATAAACCAATAAGACCCATACACTTGGGTCTCTGAGTCCTGGCAAACCAAATATCAGGATATAATTTACATTAATATTTGTGATCATTTTTCCTTAGTGTTTGACTAGCTTTGTTTAAAGTGAAATAAAACACTTATTCCATCATTACACACAGTAGTCTCTGAATGCTGCCACACACAATCATGACCATAGGAGAAGGAATATTCTTCAGAAGTGTGAATGAAAATCTTAAATTCTGGTTTTAAGAAGAGCTTGACGGATAGCAAAATGGACAGATTTAATAGTCTTCAGGAAAGTAAAATCTCTCTGGTTAACTAGACAGACTTACAAGCACACAAAGTTGTCTCCCATCTTTCTATCTAGAAAAAGTAATTTGCAGAATGCATTACAATGAGTGGCAAATCAGATACTATTTATCGGCTAATATTGCAATTGAAATTTATCAAATGAATATTCTCCCAAAAATAGCAGAACTGATAACTATACCTCAAAGGAAATTTGTTGGCACCTTTTTGTTGGATTTGGTATCAGCCAAATGTAGTTTTGTGATTTGTCCCATGTCAGGATGTAACTGAAAAAATGTGGCATTATGGTGGACCCACAACTTTAAGTTAAATGCTAAATAAAATACTATAGACTTGGAGAAAGACAAAATATTCTGTCAGCTCCCAACCCCAAAACATTTGGAAGTTTTTCTACCCACTTATATCAATACATGCTTTCTTCAGTTAAACAGTTCTGTACAGTTATATTGGCAAACTAATTTTTCTGCATTGAGGTTTGGAAAAAACTAGAGAGATGCTAATTTCTAAGTGATAAAATGCAGTGCACTCAAGAGGAAAAATAAATGATTTATGGTTCGGAACTAGCAGATCAACAGATTCCACTCTTCTGTTTTTTTCCCCACTCTGAGCATATAAATATAAATATCAGCCATTACAATCAAGTACAGTGTATACATTAGGTTGATCTTTAATGATGCTGACTCAGCTAATGCTGATGAGATTTTAAAAGTTGAACTTTCTTGATTAGATCATGGTGTTAAGGCCTGTTTATATTATCAGCAAGAGTACTGGGTTGGCAGGGGATGTGTTGTGGGATTTTGTTTTTTAAATCTTTTCTCCCATGCAGCCCGAACATGTTACTGTTGTATAAAGCAGCATCAGTTTGCTCTACAGACAAGAGCACCTCCTTTCAGATTCCCAGAGAAATCTAGGCATAGATTTCTAGGCAAGATAGAGCTAAAATGCAGATACCATGTAAGAGAAGCAAAATCTGCATTTATTCCACTAAGTGCCATATATTGCTATTTTTGGAGTCAAAGATCCACTTGCAGACAAAATGTTACTGATTACATGTGTAGCTACAGTGAACAAACTCCACCTTGGTTCTGATCAGCAATAGAATGCTGCGTTGCTCATCTGAAGCGTAATCAAATCATTCAAGATACAATGGGATATTCATAGACAAGCTAAGTAAAGTTCTGCTCTTAACAGTGAGATTCCTTCAATTCCTTCATGCAGCCAAAAAACTACTTCTCAATGTCATATTACCCCCAAAGGTATTTTTCACTGTGAACTTCAGTGTCTTGCATGGACATCTTGATAAGAGTTGGATCAATATATGCATATAACTATACTTCAGTACTTCAGTGGTAATACACTGGTACAAAAATCAGGAAGTCAAAAAAAAAAAAAAAAACCTCACCTCATTGATCATATCAACTAAAGAAATATTCCCCAAACATTAATTACTGTTTTTTGTACATTAAATCAGAAAAAATAAGATGATCACTTGCATGCCACATACTGCCAGCTCAGTCACTGAGACATGATTATAAAAGGAAAAGTTTCCTTTTTATCATCAATTGATTTTTAGTTACTGTAACATAAATCGATGCACACTAAAGCAGTATTAAAAAACACACAGTTCTTAGACTTGAGAAAATAGAAAGTGATTTCCTAATGAAGAAAGGGTGGTAAGAATCAAATTACTGACTTAGTCTGCAGTTAACTTCAGAGATAATGCACCCAGAAGAGACTAAATAGTAAAAGGGACTGTTATGTTAAATTTGAACTTAAAAAAATAAAAATAAAAAAGTTTGAAATAAGTTTGAAGAAGGTGAGGAGTTTGTGAAAGCACATAACAAGTGTTTGTGCATATGTATTTCTGTATAAAATACTCAGTCTTTCTGCATCTCATTTGGATGAATTTGTGGGATAGGAAACAGGATCCCAGTCTGGATGAAATCAGACCTGCATAATGCAATCAGGAATAAGAAGACAGTATACATCAGATATAATATGATACAGGTAGAATTTGAAATGAGGAAAGGAAAGATAAGTCAAATATGGAAAACGGACATAAACTCCGCAAGAAGCTGAGATAAGATTTCTCCCCAAGTACATTAAAAAAACTGTGAAGAAGACAGATCAGCTTCAGAGAGATGGCAAAAATGTGCTGATAGCAGAGGTATGAATGAAAGTAAATGCACTCATTAATTCCATATTCACAAGGGGCCAGGGTCATCAACAGAAGTCGACTGCTGAGGATGAAAAATTGTTGTCAAGAAAGGTATCATGCCAGAGAATGTTAAAGAAATCCCAAGACATCAAATAACAAAAACTACAGGCCATCAATAGAAAACTAAAAACATTGAGATGGGCTCTATTTTTAAATTCACTTGGAGACTTTTCAGCTACATGCTGAAATAACAAGAAACTGCCTTGAAAATCCAATCTCAGACATGTAAATAAATGAAATGCATACATTTAAATCGACATTTTGCTTTAAAATGTCAAGTGAATAAATTCAGTAAAGTTCTAATATAAAATGACCATTAAGAATACAATCCCAGTGGGTTTTTTTTTGTTTTGTTTTTTGTTTAATTTGACTAGATGATGGCCATTTGCTTCTATGTAAGCTACATCTATATAGTCCCAGAGTTTATGAAGAATGCCTTCAATATAAATACACACAAATACAGGATTCTTATCATTCACACACTAGGTAAGAATATAGAACAGAGAAATGTGCAAGATTAATAAAACACTAAGAATCGTACCTAGACTTAAAAACAAAACAAAACACACTGCACATCAAATCAAGATTTCAGCACTGAAGGAAAACTATATCTGCCTATTATTATTCACATAGAAATCTTAATCATGAACATGGTACTACATAAATCATGAAGATTGCGGAGGGAAAGACTCCTAGATTCCCTGGCTTGAATTAAGACCTTGCCCTCTACTAGAAGAAAACTAGTGTCCACATATTTAAATCTCCAAACAAATACATATATATATATTTTTTTTTTTGAATGCAACTTCTAGTGTGCTTACATTCATGTTTTAGACATACAATGGCAGCCAGCAGGAATTGCAGCCCTTGACTAAATAACTCTGCAATGAATTGCAGTTTCTCTTCTAATACCAAAACAAATCAGAATTTGAGCCCAGCAGTTAAGCACTTTTGCAGAACTTCCAGTGAGTCTGCCAGCCCCGTACAAATACTTCAGTGAAGAGGTCCTAAATCAGTGAAGGACTAAGCATGTGCTTAATTTTAAGCATGTGCTTAAGTATTTCCTGAACTGGCATCGTAATTAAGATTACAGTTCCTAGGAAATCAGTTTGACACTAATTATAATCAATGCAAATTTATTCTTTCTGGTATTTGTTCACGAAGCAATCCTGATTTCAGTTGAATGTATTTATTAGTCTCATAACACAACTCAGCAATTTTCTGTCTGGAGGTTGAAATTAGCAGTTTACTGTTCATGGGTATTTCTGGATTGCTTCAATATTATGGAATTTCCTTTTTTTTTTTTTCTGCAGTTTAAAACAAAATCCTGTTTTAAAAGAAGAATCTGGTCAGTCACACAGTATAAATTGATTGAGAAGACTTGATTTACATAAAACACTCAAGATTTTTTACTGTTGACAACTACCAAGCATAGCTATAAAGGTAAGATGGACTAAGCACTACTTCCATGGAAAAATGAAATGGGATGCTTCCAGCTATGCTCTGAATGAACTACTTGTTCCTACTTGGGTTTAATATTTTATAAACTTACATGAAAATTCCATAGTATGAGCCCAAATTTGGGAGACTAGATCATAGAATCACCTAGGTTGGAAAAGACCTTCAAAAGATCATCAAGTCCTACTATCAACTTGATCTGCCAAATCCCATCACCAAACCACGTCACTTAGTGCCCAGTCCACCTCTTAAATACCTCCAGGAAAGGACACTCCACCATTTCCCTGGGCAGCCAGTTCCAATGCTTAATCTGTCTCTGTGAAGAAATTCTTCCAATGTCCAATCTAAACCTGCCCAGCATAACTTGAGACTGTTTCCTCATATCCTATCACTTCTCACCGGAGAGAAGAGACCAACAGCCTCCACTCTGCAGCCTCCTTGCAGGTAGTTTGAGAGAGCAATGAGATCTCCCCTAAGCCTCCTTTTCTCCAAACTAACTAACTCCAGGTCCTCTTCTGCTCCTGGTAAGTCTTGTTTTCTAGTCCCTTCACCAGCTTCATTGCTTTTCCTCAGCTTGATCAACTCAATATCCTTCCTGTAGTGAGGTGCCCTAAACTGAACACAATATTCAAAGTATGGTCTTTACCAGTGCTGCGTATCATCCCTAAGAAACCATAAAATCTGGATGATTTTAAAATGGTTAACAACATTTTGCACTCACTAAGAAAAAGCAATGGAGGAGTGATTAGAAATCATGTAATATAGTGTTCTTGCTTCCATATTTATATATCCATATAGTAATGCTGATAGGAATCACAACATTTGATAAATTACAGTTCTCCCAAACAATGCCGATGAATAGCTTTTAAGTGCAAATCTACATGCCACATTTGTGCTATGTAAGCATGGATTGTTTGAACCTGGAAAAAAAAAAAAAAAAAAAAAAAAAAAAACTGCCCAAGCTCTCACAGCTGCTTGGATAGTTTAGCTGAAATAATTTCAGTATTCAGAGGTAGCAAGAATTTATTTATTTTAATTATTTTTTTATTTCCCCACTCTGACTTGGTACTGTACATAATGCAAAAGCCAGGGACAACACTAAATTACATTTTTGTCCTACTGGGTGTAATCACTAATAGCTCCCTACTCATTTTACCAGATTTTGAGGACTTATCTCTACCATGAGTAAAATGCCACATGGGGAGAATTAAAAATAAGGGAGAACTGGGTTCCCATGAGAGGACATTTAGGGTCTCATATGCAACACAGGAGAGCTGCTTATACATAGTTCTAGAATGCTGATTTTGGATCAAAGGTAATTAATTAGTATCTTCCAGCATCACCTTTTATACCTCACTAAGTGCAAGTGTCAAGCAGTAGTTTACCAATAGTTTCTTTCTGCAATAGCTTGCAGTTAGCTAAATTTAGAATTATTTCCTGCACAACACAAGCCAAAGAGCCTGTGGTAACCGCTATAGTCAGTCCATAAACTTCTGTTTGATTTACAATTTACAATTGGAAAGACATCCAGCCTTAAATTCAGAGACTTCAAATAATAAACTAAATTTACAGAACTCACCGCATCCTAAAAAGACTTCCAACAGCAAAGTACTTTACATTGAAAACGTATCTTTTACTCTAATTTGAATTTACCTCACTTCAAACATATGTATCTTCTATTATTTTTCCTGTGACCTGAGGAATTATTTGCTGCTGGACATATCATACCCATAAACATACTTGTAAGCAGTATTCAGACCATTTCTATACCTTAATGTCAGTAACTTCAATTCTAAGTTTTCCTACTACATTATACTATTTCTTTCCAGATTCATTCTTGTGCCTTTTTATTCTGAAATCTTACTCAACTTTTCCACAAGTCTTACAATTCTGGGCTGAAAACAGAATCTGAAAACAGAAGTCTAGCATTAGACTCCATAACATCAAGTACAGAAGTAACCCAGCTTTCCTATTCCTACCTTATATTATATTTCACACTTTTAGCTTCCAGGTTTTAGTGAAGCTAACATTCATTTGACTAAGGCAGGCACTTTAAAGTCTAAATCCATACATCAAATCTGAAAGTGAGATTTGCAGATGGCTCACATTTAAAATTATGATATCCATACAGTTTCATTAACCTAGAAAGTTCTAAACTTCATAGGCCTACCAGCTATCAAAACTCAGGTTCCTTAGGATTACCAAAATTCTGCTTGAGAAGACTAGAAGCGTCTGGGGTCTTGACATAGCCAAGGATCTAGACAACTGCTGCATGTTTATCTCTCAGCAAGGTCCAAAAATGAAGTCCTTTGTGCACCTTGAACAATTATACCTAAAATTGCATCAGTATTCTGAGTCCTTAAAAATATGTCTGGAGGATACGATACCCGCCCTGTTTCTTTAACAGATCAGTTAACCCACCAAAATCTTAAAACACTTAGACTCAATCCCCTCTCTTGAAAGAAACGATTCAAATGCACCTACAAAGCTACTCAGAAGAGTGTATCTATTTCAGTGCATACACAGGGAGATGAAGGAATGCTCTATCATACTTGTGGAAATGTTCCATTTACTACCTGATGCTTTTATTTCCTCAGGAGCACATAACAAACTAAATAATTCTTTCTTTATTCCTTCTCCAACTTCATAAGATAGCTTGCTTATAATTTCTTGAATTAGGAAGAGATATCCAAGACTCAGCTTTCAGCTGCATTTCCTTATTAGAGGTGCATGCCTACGTTCACTATCTCTCTAGACCAATGAATCTACCTTTATATCATATGCCATCCTGAAAGGAAAGAATACTCTCAATACCACTGAGCAATTAATCTAAATCTCAAGCAGATGGAATGATTTGAAATGTACACTACACTTTTTACTTCAAACTGGGGTCTTCAGAGACTTATTGCACAACTGTTGCACATTGCACTCAGTGTCTGTCCCTGTTTTAATGCAACTCCTAATAGTAATCACCAATTCCAGTTTCGTTTGTAGGTGCTTAGCTGAGGTATCACAACAGTAAGCTTCATTGTACCTCAGTCCTGTGTGTAACACTCCTTTCTCAGGCTGCATTACTATATTCTGTTATCCCCATATTACAAACATACTTTTTGTTACCCTATGTATGAACTTAAATTTACCATAGTAAAAATCACGGTCTTTAAATTATTCTAATTGATTTAATGTTACACTATTTTTCATTCATACAGATTAATTTCTTCCAGATAATTGGTGACAGCCCAAGATAGCACTGCATTATATACTAAGAGTATGTGCTTGTGAAACCCCACTGATGTTTTGTTGTTTGTTTTTTGTTTTGTTTGCCAATACCATGAGATACACTACTTCCATTCACAAAGTAAAGTTTAGACAAACATGTATACACCTCACCTATTAGGATTACCACAGTGTCAATATAGAACATTTGAAATCAATACTGATTCTACTAGGTGACACTCACCATCATTTATTCCCTAGTACTGCATAATGTGGATAGGTCCAGATTTTCCCTAAGTTCATCCACACAATGCTATTCATTAGTACTGCCATAGCTACATGAAAACCAAACATTGCTATAACTCCTATGAGTTATTTCCTTGGCATCAGTAACTTGGGAAGGGGTAGCGTTGGACAGGGCTAGGACTACGTTGCCACTACTTAAGTTGTATCTGTTACATGGATAAATGAAATATATCAGTCACCAGAAATAACAATCCAACATCTTTCACAAGCACTAAATTCAGTTGAATAAAACCTAAAAAGCAGAAAATAGACTAACTTGAATTGCAAATGTAATCACAGATGCCAGACGCCAACCTTAAAGCTTTCAAGGTGAAACTCACCCATCCCTGCACCATGCTGAGGACTGACTGCAGTGCCCTGAGTAGGCATTGTGGGAATGGGAGCCATGCTCCCCAGTTGTACACATGATAAAGAGCTGCTGCAAATCCCCTCTGATTTTGATTCGATTCATAAGCTGAAAAAAAGCTGATTTTTTTTTTGTCCCCTCCATGTGGTCAGGAAGACATGATCTTCATAATCATGGAAATGGAGGCCTCTCCCTCCTGCCAGGATAACTCCTCAGCTGCTTTAGTTATGTGGAGTGAAAAGTCAGAATTCAATGTCCTGGCATCTGGGCTGCATCTTAATTTATAGTGGATAAGTTGTGCTCTAAGAAAGAAACAGATTGGATCTTCAGTTATTCAGGAACAGAGAACTGAACATTTCATTTCTAGTCTGTAAAGCCACTTGTTTCAAGTAATGATCACCAACAACCCCTTTCTTGTTTTTCCTTCTTTCTCTCTGTTTTACTTATGATATCTGCTTGAGTGGCTCAAGCTAACTGCAGTGCAGCTAAGGATCAAACACTTAAGCTTCACTTTCAAGTATCAGGCACTAGACATGCTTATTAATATTCACCAGATAATTTCCTACTTTGCTGATAAAAGTTCTCTCAAAAGAGCTTTCTTTGGTGGAAAAAAAAAAAAAAAATCCATATACAGCAAATGAGCAACTAACCACTATGAATTATTTGAAGGCAACCATATGCAACGATGACCTTGAGAACCAAGCAACTGTGAACATTCAACATTCAAATAGTTTAATCCTGTTCCTCCTGCAGGCAGCATTTAGTGGATGTTGATGATCTATGACATATAAAATAGGACTGAGTCATCAATCCTTCCCAAGCAGACAGGTATATGAGAGTACATCTACCAGAAAACAACAGCTTCCACAGATGATGCTAAGGTTTGAATAAGATTGGAGAATGCCCTCTGACCATAAATAATATTCTCTCCCAGACTGGAGCTAGGAGACTGACATATTGGTTAGATAAGACACTGCTAAACAAAAAGTAGAACTATTCAGAGGTTAATACAATGTGTCATTCTCTGATGGCTCTTAGCCTTTTAGGTCCCCCAGAATTAACTTCTATCATCCAAATACATTTCCAGCTGTACACCAATCACAAACAACAACAAAAAAATCACACTACAAACAACATGGTTACTCTGCGAACTTATATTCATAAGCTACTGTAACAGGTTTGATTTCCAAAAGCAGATTTCTGGCATATTTGCAATATTCAGACAAAGAAATTGATACAAGTATTTACGGTCTTGTATCAATAGAAGTACCTTACTCTGAGAATAGATGTGATAAGATTTGCAAAATAGATTCAAAAGTATCAAAAATAAATAAATTTAAAAAAAAAAGAAAAAAGAAAAGAAATAATGTGTTTTTCTTTTCCTGTCCTCTTTAGTTACATTTTCTGTAATTAAACATCAGAATTAGCAAGTGAACAAATTGGTAGTCCAATAAGCAAGAGAACAAGGAGATGAAGATTAACCTTGTCAGTACCAGGTTAAAGGTTGGAGTGGATGATCTTAGAGGTCTTATCCAACCTGAATGGTTCCATGATTCTATGAACTTTAGGATACAAAGAACAATTTGGAACCACATCAAACTGCACCTCACTCCATGTAGATGTTTTTGCAAAGCTTGTACCAACAAGTCCTTATTGTTTGTGATTATGTGCATATTATCAACGCTAAGCAAATCAAGACAGCCCTCTTCCCTTTGCAAAAGTGTATGTTATCTGGTGACAGCAAGTGACCCTTTCACTGAAGAGATTAATTTTTTAACATTAATTTTACAAATACAGTTAATAATGCAATGTTGAGGGAGTACATACAAAGGTATAAAAAAAATGAAATCAAGGATTTTTGAACGTCTTTTACTCATTTTCATGTTCTGTTACAATTCTGTTATGTGAAGAGCGCAGGTATTAAAATAATACAGGACATAAAAATTATGTTTGTTGAAAACTGAAGGTAAAATTTGCAGCTTTAGTAAGAAAAGCTGCTGCGTTTTTTGTAAAGGCTTTTCTTATCTGAAATAGTACAGCAGACCAGCACTGCAGAAAAGAATTAATAATAAAGTGAAACAGCAATTCCAAGTATTAATAACACTAACAAATGAGTAACAGGAATTGCCTATGTAAATTAATGATAGTGATGTATTCTGATGTCTTGAGGAAACAACAGTAAATATATATGTTATTCAGTTTAAAAGCAGGTTGTACAAGTTTTAGTAACAACCATTGTATGAAGCACTACAAAATCATGTCAAAAACCTGCATTATCACCTAAAAAAGAAAGACAATAACTTGTATTGTATACATAAGAACTGAAAAACATAGGCCACAGGCAAACCATCAGCTAGTAACATTTGTGCAGGTAGGACTAAAATCTGTTTTGAAGTACACTTTTGTCAACGCAGGACACCATCAATCATAACCCACCCAAGCAAAACACTCTTATTCTCTTCATTACAAATGCCAGAGAACAATTTATAAGTTGAAAGGCAAATCTTGCAAAAAGAGAAAAAAATTGTCTATGCTCTGCAGCTATACAAGTGTCCTTGGTGTTTTATACACTGCCAATATGGCCTTGCAACTGCTGTGCCAAGAAACT
This sequence comes from Heteronetta atricapilla, assembly GCA_011075105.1. NCBI lineage: Eukaryota > Metazoa > Chordata > Aves > Anseriformes > Anatidae > Heteronetta > Heteronetta atricapilla. The sequence continues at coordinate 59,428,196 of CM021734.1, forward strand.
CCTGGTAACAGAAGACCTCAGGTATGGACCACAACCTCACACTTCCAGGCACTACATGAACTCTAGTATAAAAAGCCATCTTCTATACTCAAAGAAAAATCTTACAGTTCAAATGAAGACAACACACAGGGAGCTATATAAGCAAATTATTAAAAAACTCACCTACATTCACAGAAGAATAACAACCTGATTTGTCAACAAAAATAAGAAACAAAATAGTATTCGAAGGACTACAACAGGTTTGTTTTAAAGATCCATAAAGAGATCTTTCTGAAACAAAGAACATAAATATTCACAATTGAAAATAATAAGATTGAGTTATGAAGGTATTTTTATGGGTGAAAGGAAGAGACAGAAATCAATGAGGTACAACAGACAGAGTGGGGATAGTTCCTGAAGGATGCCAAAGGTGTATCAAACAAACTGCTAATCAAAGATGGAAGAAGATAATCATTGACGACATATACAGAAAAAGTAGATGATCAAAACAATCAATGCTCTTTGAAGCAACATCCTAGAGAGATCACAGTGAAGGAAGTCAAATTGTCAAATTCAGGAAGTGAACACAATAATAATCAAGGTGTTAGATGATAAGAGCCCAGAACAGAGCTCAGTCAATGAGTAAGCACAATACAACTTTGTACACGTTATGTGGAAAGTGCTTGCAGAACTTAGCAACAGTCTGGAAAACCTGAACGTTCTGAGACAAGTCTAGGAAGGAAGTCAGAATGACAAAATTGTTACTTATGTCCACATGACTAATAACACAAGGAAGGTCTATGAAGGGAGTCCAATCCCTTCCTGAAAGACAGTAAGTTCAAGCATAAGACATGACCAGCTGGAGGTATCAGGGGTAGACTAACAGTTTGGACAGGAGCAGAATAGATCTCCCTTAATTTGTGTTTGTGAATAAAAACTCGACCCTAACAGGGAAATAAGTTAAGAAATTAAGAGGAAAAACAGATGCACTGACGAGAGCACCACAAAAAAAACTGGCTGGGACATGTAACAGAACCGGGAGAAAAAAAAAAAAAAAAAAAAAAAAAAATTTTGAAAAATGGAAAGAACAGAGTCACTTGTGCTGAAAGTAACTGACAGGTCAGAAAGTACCAGATTTGGCTAGGAAGTTAATGGGGACCTTATCAAGAGTTAACCTCAAGAAATTAAACCATTGGATGGGGAGGAACAAGGATAAAATCTGAGAAAAGGTGCTTCACAGCATGTGTGAATTCAGATCAAGCTTAACTGTAAAAGGGATAAATGTGGGGTGCTGTGGGTATAGCTAGAGTTAACTGGCATAAAGGAAAGCATCGTTGTTTTCAGAGGCTGGTTCTTGCTTCTTCATGTGTGAAACAAGGATCAAAGTAGACCTCTACAGTAATAGAGGAGAGCAAAAGAGCAAAATTAGATGAAGAAGTAAGCACAAGGAGAGTGAGAGAAATTCAGATTTCTGAGAGAAAGTGATAGAATAAAACAGACTATACAAGAAACTTCAGTATGTGCAACTAACAAGAACAGAGCTCTGAGAGGGAGAAAGCACATACCAGACTCTGTATGTATGTTATTGGCACTCACTGTCAAAGCTTTAGTATCAAGAAAGATAAAAAAGTCATATACAGAAGTGTGCTATAGCAATAGTAATTACTACAAAAAGGACTCCCAGCAAGTAAAGTTAACAGCAGTATCCAAACTGCAGAATAAGTTATTTCAGTATTTGAGAGTTCTTTTAGGCAAAACCTTGCCCTGGGGAGAGCAGTACTTGTCCTTACAGAGAAAAATAGCATAATTTCCTTACCAGTGCTCTCAAACAGATGCTCTGCTCTTCTTCTACACCATAAGGAATATTACCTTTTTAACATTCCTATTGTTTCCAAATCTTTTCTTTTTTTTAAAAAAAAAAAAAAAAAGCATCCAATGGCCATAACCAGGTTGCTTCCCTTCTTCTGGAACAGACTGCGACATACTGACAGACTTCTTTCAAAGATTTTACTTTGTCGTTGTTTAACAGAATACAAGGAATGAGAGGCAAAGAAGAAAAACAAATAAGATGACGTTGGCAAAACAAAACAGAGAGTACAGGATGCTTAAGTCCAAAAAGCAGAGGTTACTCTTTTCCATTTGCCTACTCATTATCAGGGTTCAGCTGACTAGAAACATGTTGACAAGTCTTGAGGTAGCAGCTGAAGGAAAGTAAGATAGCTTATTGGTAACTCCACATATTTCCAGTGAATCTACCTCCTATACAAAAGGCAATACTGGAGAAGAAAAAACAAAGCTGCTCAGGTCAAGAAAATGCAAAGGATGACATTCTGAGTGGTGAAGAGAAGGTGACAGGAGCTGAGATCTGTGTGCTTTCAGTTTCTTCGCACCCTGCAGAACAGTTCCAGATCCCTCAAAAGAGAAGGAATGCGGTACTTTGGCTAGATGAACTGCACAAGGTCTAGGACTATCAGGCAGTTCAAGAATACTAAAACCATTCACATTATCCTTACACTGACGCCAATCCTGTTCAAATTGTTGAAACTTCATCGTCAAAGACTAGTGTCCATTTTCACCAGCATTTGACAGAGAGACAGACTGAGGAATTTTGTGTTGAGGTTTCAATCAAATTTTAAAATTTATATTTTGTCAGAATTTCACATTTCAGAGAAAAAAATACATAACCATTTTCTTTCCCTACTGTAGCCTAATGTAATCAGCCATATTGCAGACAGGAAAGTAGAAGCTGCTAGACAACATACTGCAGTCAAGAGAACCAAAACAATTCACCGATGATTTAGAACAAGTCTCAAGTGCACTGGATCTGTTCCATTCAATACTGCCAGTAAAGCACTCTTTGTAGCTGTGTTCACCAATCCCTGTTCTCACAAATGAATAAAGATTAGCATCAGCTTGTACTATATATTACTGTTTCTCCAGACCAACTCTACTCCATCTCTAGCACAGGATTCTTGAGTAAAATGTAGGTAAGAGATAATACACATAGGAATTGAGAACAAAATTCTGAATACAACAAGCAGAAATACAAAATTTTTGTAGATCATTGTATTAATCCTTTATCTGGGAAAAGGAAAAAAAGACATCTTTTAAGCTAAATCACCATCTCTCAGGCTTAATTATTCATCAGATAGTACTGTGACATATTTTCTTCTTACATGTACTACAATAGCTAGGGGCTGCAAAAATAGCTTAAATAATTTAAACTGAGCCCAAAATACATATGGAACCCTAATTCTGCCCTGAAGTGCCTTTTCATTTAGATGAGCCCTTTTATATAACATATACACAGAATGTTGGGCAGAAATCTTAACAGTCTAAATGCTGAGCATTTATTGAAAGGATTGCAATACCATGCAGAAAGAAGAGGGAAAGTAATCGCTGGTGAAAATAAAAGGGAAAGCTCTTCCTTTTATAGACTTCACTTTGGTAAGTGGCCCGGGTCCTGCGCCTGCAGGGGCTTTTCATGGGCCACAGCCTCCTCCAGGCCACATCCTGGGGCTCCACCAGGGGCTCCTCCACGGGCTGCAGTGTGGGACCCATGGGCTGCAGGGGGACAGCTGGCTCCACTAGGGGCCTCTCCACAGGCTGCAGGGGAGCTTGGTATCTGCTGGGCTGCTTCCCTCTGCATTCTCACACTCCTCTCTCCCAGCTGCTGTTGCACAGCACTTTTTTTCCCTTCCTTAAATCTGCTCTCCAGAGGCCCAACCAGTGTCACTCACTGTCTTGGCTCTCGCCAGCTGTGGTTCCCCTTTTGGCGCCGTCTGGAGCTGGCTCAGATCTGACATGGGGCAGCTTCTGGGCTCTGCTCACAGAGGCCACCCCTGCAGCCCCCTACTACTAAGCCCTTGCCGCATAAACCCAGTACAGTGCTCAAGGCCAGTGAAAAGGTCTGCTGTGAAAAGATCTGTTCAAGTTGCATTGGGTATATTCCCCCTCGCTCTGTACAGAAGGAATGGAACAGGCTCCCAGGGTCATGACCCCAAGCCTGCTAGAGTTCAAGAAGTATTAGAACAGTGCTCTCAGACATAGGGTCTGATTTTTGGATGGTCCTGTGTGGTGCCAGGAGCTAGACTTGATGATCCTTGTGGGTCTCTTCCAACTCAGGATATTTTATGATTATATGAACTCAATATAAAATTCTGGCACAAAGCTTAAAATGTCAAATATGTATCTTTTTCTAAGTAGTAAAATACTTGAAAAAAAATCAGGAAAGAAAATCTTGCTAAATTTAAAGAAAGACCTAATATCAGTGGAGTTTATCACAGGATATGTCACAGTAGAGGAAAATTAAGGAGGGAGAGACAAGTATAGTGTGCCTTGACATGTTCAAATGCAAAGCATGTCTTCAGTGCAAATACCATTTGATTGAGACGTACTAAGGATCACGCTCTCAAGATTAACAAGAAGGGCTAAAGCAAATAAAGAGCTCCACAGTATGGCACAGTTCATCAGCATTAATAGATGGAAGGATTATCAGAACGGATTAGCTCAGCAATTAGACTGTAAAAGAAAATACCCAGGCAGTTCATATATTTACAGAACCCTTGGTTCAAACAAAGAAACAGTACGGGAACATGAAAGCCTACAAGCCTGAAATTCCATCATCTGGAGGCTCTCTGTCACCACTGCACACAATGTACTACAAGTTCATAAATACGAGCAAAACACCAAATTATTTTAGCATTATTTGAAAAATCACCTCTTCAAGGGTAAATCCCCCTTGACACTGAAAGTGCTTTGGAAAATGGTACATATAGTACTAACAGAAGGGACAGGAATCAAAATCATCCTTAGTGACAATACAATACATGTCAGAAGCAAAGAAAATGACAAAAGCCTAATGAAACAAGAACACGATCTCAAAATTTTCACATGAAGTGTCAATCAGTATAGAGCAAACAAGTTACTTTGGTCATATCTTCAAAAAAGAAGGCATCAAGTTTGATTGAAAAAATGCATCAGTTACAAATACTACACCAAGGTCTGAAGAAATGAAAGCACTCTTGTGCTGAAAGACACAGGAAAAAGACCGTGTGGAGAAAGACAGAAGGACAAGAACTGGTACTAGAGACAACCTATAATAAAGAAAACTGTACCTGACATAGCATCCCCCTATGTAATACAGAAACAAAAATGCCCTGCTGGATCTTCATCTTTTGAAGAATAGCATAAATGAGAAACAAAATAAATTATTTACTCAAGATTATAAAGGAAGTCTGTAGAAGAGCATAACGGAGAACTCAGATACTCAGGAATTGGTTTCTTCCTTCTCACTGTCCTGAATTTGAGATTGGGAATCAACACATGCCAAAGAGATAACCAGATTAAATTACATAGATGGTCAGCAAATAGCAATCCTACCATCAAAAATCCTTTTGCTATAGTGAGCAAGGAGCAATTTGTACATGCAAATTTGTAGGTACACAAATAGAAGTCTTATTAATCTAGAATTATATGTCCCTCAGGTGTGCTCAGGAATAGCCTGATCAGTAAGTGTTGTGAAAAACAAACAAACAAACAAAAAACAACAACAGGCATTTCAAATCCAGCAAATTCACGTCACTATTTAGCTGATAAAAAGTCCATGTTGCTGCAAGGAGGTAACTCCTCTCACTGACCTTTTCCTTTCCTTTCCACTTCATGCACTCTGCATTAGTTCCATAATAAAATAGGCTTTTAAGGGGCAAAGCATAAGGATTTAGATGTAGTAGATAACTATTTTGTTTGGTTGGTTGGTGGTTGTTGTTGTTGTTTTTTTCCTACAAATTCCCTACTGATCTTACCAAGAGTTCTGCAAATTCTGTAAGGGCAAAGGATGGCTGATATTTAATCTGCTTTCCGATTAACATAAACCCATGTGATTTTTTTGTTTCATTGTTGAACTACAATTGCTACATGATATTGTACTAGCAACATCCATCAACATTTACATTGTACAAGATGATTAAATGCATCTGTAGAAGCCCAAGACATTATCTAGCCATGTATTGAATACCCATTTTTTTTTTTTATTAATTGTATTGTGTACAAAGTTCAGACTGATTACCAAAATCATAAATACAGAGACATTTTATAAGCATGAATGCTTATTTTCAAACCGGTGCTACCAACATTTCTGGATTATGTATCATAGGAAGCTTTGGTCAGGGATGCCAGATTTGGCTCCTTTCTGCTCTCAGTCCGCAATGCAGCTCCCCTGTGTATAGGGGTATAACAATGTCAGTCTATACCTCTGTGAGCTTAAAATAAATAAATAAATAAATAAATAAATAAATAAATAATCACATCTTCGTGCCCCAAAAAGAAAGAGAATATAACCAACCTGCAGCAGGTTTAAAATGTCTAGGTTATAAGGATCTTCTATTGTGATGTGTTGATGAAAAAATGTTTTCCTGATTAAAATAATAATAATAATAATTTAAAAATACATACTACTTTGTATATTGCATACTATAAGGTATGCCTCAGAAGTGTTTATCAAACAACATGTCACACAGTACTAAACCAATTCTTCATGCATATGAAAATCTGCCTCATTTATAGTCTTTGAAGTGAACCCTAAGGGAATATTCATATACATACCCTAATGCTGATTATTTTATCAGCCACAGGAGCAAAAAATGCTTTATCAAAAAGACAGCAATTAATGCAAAAACAAAAAGCCCTTCACTTTTATGTCTGATGTTGAAAGAAACTCAGTTACAAAATAATTAATGGGAAATGTAAGCTTCTGTAATACACATTGTGAATATACGCTCCCTGATGCTTTGCATTAAAAAAAAAAAAAAGTACTCCATTAGGATTACAAAGGAAATGTGTATTTTGTTTTTCTTTTCTGCTGCTAAATATTGTATGCATATTATTATCCTTTCATGTGCCATACACAGATGCACAGCTTTATGAAACACACCACCTATGGAGTAAATGACACTGCAAGTTAAATCCTGCTGGCTTCATACGAGTGATGGTTAATAAAAGAAAAGACCTTAACGCTATACCAATCATTCAAAGTTTTCTCCTATGGACCTGGATTAACATTTTATTTATTTTGTCTGTAACATTCTACTTTTATCCCAAAACAGCCAGAGCTCTCAAAAAAAAAATCTAACAAAATGTTTTCAAGCTTCTGAAAAAATATATATATACATATCTGTAGCTCATACTTTTACTGCTGTTTGGATTTTTTAAATGGCTGCTTAAATTGCCCTCACTTTCCTTCAGAAGAACTGTGATCTGTTCTGAAACAAATGTCAGTCCAAGGACGTAAACTCTCGCAAACTGAAAATTAGATTCATATCAACACGGCTCAGGCCAAACACACACTCCTGTTTGACAGGGGAGTGGTGTATCATGCTGCTTTGCTTGCTGGAGAAGTATTCATCACATATGTAACAAAGTGATAACTTGAACAGTTCTTAGTAGTCTGTCTCAGGAAAACAAAACAAAACAAAACAAAACTAGTAAAAGTTACAGTAAAGCACTTCACTTTTCCTCTAAGAAGTTAATGATTACAGTGGTCTTTGCGTCATCAACAAAGTTCCAGTGGCAGTAACCAACTTCTGGAAACGTCATACAGGTTTTAGTAAACATTTCTATTTGTGACTGTGCCTAGGCTCCAACCACCCTGAAGTCCCACTGCGCCAGATCACAGATGTGTTCCAAAGAGCTTACAGCCTAAGAGTCAAGTCACGTTTGCCCAATTCATGCACTGTGAATCTAGTCTCATTAAACAAGTTGGGCGCTTGTTGAGAACTCTCCCAGAATGGTGATTCTTACTTTTAGACCATCCCACTACTCACAACAATTGTGAGTGAGTGATAGGTCTTCATTTAAGAAGCACCTTTGTGACACTAATGAGGTCAATTCTGATCTGCTGCCCTTATTCAAATACCTAATTCACTTGAGATGTCCATGAATTTTTATGGGTGAAAAAAATATATATGCCTCCTCTTCTTATGCCAGATTAAATACATAGATAGGCTGTTTTCTTCATGATTCCATGTCTTCTTCCTTTGCCCAAAGTGCAACACTTAAACCTAAAGAATTAAAGCAGGGACACAGGAACACCATTAACCACCACAAACACAAGGGAGTTTCATAAGCATCTACAGATTGTTTTCTTATGCTGGCTAGAAAACCACCAGTTACAGTTTTTATTTTCCCTTGGTTCAGGCCTAGGATATTCTTTTTAAATTATTATTATTATTATTATTTTTAGAGAGCGCATTTAGTAGCAATCTGTCAGAACTACCAATCTGTTCATATCCATGTTCAAGGAACCTTGTTCTCTGAACCAGCATGCCTTTCGCTGATTTACAAATATGTTTGCAAGGCTGGAAAAGTTAATTAAAGTTAATAGAATTTTTTTTACATGAAAAGAAAAAATAGGGCAGTAGGAAAAATTAATTAAAAAATGATCTATCATCTGAAAGCTGCAGTAGGGGCTACATTCTCACAGGGGATACAAATGACTGTCATTTTATACTTTAACTTCTTCCAGACAGTACAGCACAACAGACTCATCAACGCTGTCTGTGTAATATCTTCAGACTAATGATTGGGCATAGGTTGCTAGCTAGGGATTTCCTCATTCATTACGCTCAATGTATCTACCAGGTCTCAAAACAGCACAGACTTTTTTTTCTTCTCATCTTCTGCAGAAAGGAAGTTCTGTCGTTATGGCTTAGCACAGAATCATGTGTCCCTCCTTAGCTTACTTATCTTCCTTAGCTCTACTCATCTTCTGAGAATTTTAGCATGTCATCAACACTGTGTTCCTTTATTTGTCCACCTGCATAACGCAAAGGCCCACAGCACACAGAAGAGAAACAATGATCTAGTTTTTGTAAACTAGTTACCGATATTCAGAAGCAATGTAATGCAAAAACTCAAAAACTCTTATGACACTATTTGTAAATTCTTGCTGTTACTACAGAGTACTTATAAAGGGTCAGTCTGTATATGCATAAATGCTGTGGTTAAATACAGAGGATGCCTTTCCAAGATTATTTTATTTTAATGTAAAAGCACCCGGTATTAGGGCTGAGAACCAGCATCCAATACTTTTTTTAGGTCACGGACAAGTCACTTCTGTTTACCAGGATTTATCTTCTTAGGAAATGAAAGTATTACCTTGCAGAACTATTGTAAAAATGAAAATCACCAACAGTCTCATGTTTTTAAGATACAAAGTATTAACAAATGGAAGAGTAGGTCTGTTAACTCCTGACTCTTTTCCTTGCATGGAAATTGAATGTGGAAATTGAATGATCCTAAATAGAACCTGAACTTTCTTAGTTCCTCTGAGAATCAGGCTAACCTTATTTTACTATGAAACATTTGCCTAATAGGCAGAATGTCTTCCTTTCTGACACTTAAAAAAAAAAAAAATCAAAAAAAAAGTAAAATATATTGTAATATTGGTGACTCCTTTCTGTTGTTTCAACACCATTAGTCTGGGGAATACCCAAATTCTGTACAAATTCAGCACTTACCTACATTTCCATCAAGCCCTAGTGAAATGGTAGCTTGGGAAAGCACAAGCAGAGCCTGTGATCCTCTCTATACTGATAAGAAAAACTTCATATATTGCCAGGCCTAGTTAGAAGTTTTCTTCAATAACCACTAGCATATATCAATTCAATTCAACCAGAATTGGAAGAGATACTTCAATTCCCAGTCTTTGTGATGTCAAAAGGTTAAGAGAAACCAAACACATTCTCTTTCAACAGAGAAAGAGAACAAACTTTTCTCAGAAATTTTCAGCTACATTGCCTCATCAATTTCCCAACTTGTGTTGTTTCAACCTACTCTCCTCAAAAACTGAGAAGTATTCATAGCATAAGCATTGTATATATTATTACTAAAATATTAAAATACTGTGTATTTCTCTTCTAATTACAACATCCCTGCTGAAAGAAATTAAGAACTGATGTAGTTAATCTGGCACAATCTTATCTCCTTTCTTCTAGCTAACATCAGCATAGTATGTGGCAAAGCAATTGTAAAGCTAAATTATTATAGTCACCAGAGCTGAGTCTCCCCCTCCTCCAATATTCTGGTCTTAATCTACCTGATATGCTTAAACACTGCGTAAATATAATCACCAATGTTAAATTTTCAGGTAATTTGCAGTTAATTCAACAATTGATTATTTATCCCAAGAGTTCACTTTATGCTACACACCCCACTCAGTAATGCTCAGTCACTGGAAAATACAGAGTGCAAGAAGGATTAAGAAGGCTAGTTCTATAGTAAACAAAGTGAAATTTTGTCACTTGCAGAAAAAAAAAAAAATCTCATATTTCAACACTGATCTGAAAGCATCACTTCAATAAAGAATGTTGTGTTTCTCTGGCACCAAAAAGTCCAGCCAAATTTTTGACAATGCTGGGGAGAATATGGATGCTGTCAGAGCATTTTTTTTCCACACTTCTATCTGCAATTTCCATATGAATCAGTTTTCTAACTCTAGGGAACAACAATGTATAATGCCTTAAATATAAATATATATTTTGTTGATAAACAGCACAAAAATATAAAGAGGTTTCATACGTTTACACAAATATATTGCCTGATATCCTCATTAGTTCAAGTCATCTCATAACCTATATACTATGCTGTAAAGGTCAATGAAGTTGGAGAAAAAGGGGAAGAAAATAACAGAGATAAAGTCCCCTATAATAAATACATTGGTTTCATATCAATGAGTTCTTACCAACTAGGACTGTACAGGACTGAACTAAAGAATACACTGGGTTTCTCCCCCACCCAAGATGTATCACCCTAAAATTGTATCCCAAGTTCTTTTTCTTTCTTCCTCAGAATTCATTTTTCCTTTGCATAATTTCATTTCCATTCTGTCTCCTACTATTGCACTCAATACAAGTACATGGGTGACCTGGGCTCTCTAGGAGGAACTTCTCTAGGTTCTAAGGAGGGTGTTTATTTAGGGCTGATAAGAAACTCATTGAAGCACTTTAATTCACTTTTATTCTTTAGCATCTTTTGCCTGTTGTTTACTTTCAGAAAATATTACTTTAAAAATCAGAATCACATGGTCTCGTGTAAATAAACCAAAATGAAATAGGTCTCATATTTCTCATCTGTGCAAATAATAGCATTTTTGGTCAATTATATACAGACAATTCGATCATCATCCAAAAGGAAGAATTAAAATTAGAAAAAATAACATTATTTGGAATAGCATGTATCAAGACAATATTTTGAATGACGTGATAGCTCAAGAAAGACATGGCCAGATTGATAAGAATACTCTTAAAAGCTATCATAGTGTTAGATAATATGTCCATTGCAAACATTTTGTGTTTCATAGCAACAGCAACTTTCAACTCCTTATTTTAAATTTAGATAGTTAAGCTGCAGTATTTTAGTCAGAGCAGAACAGCATTCCAGACCAAATTAAATCATTTGTATTGTTGTTAGACACTTAACTCCATAGTTCTTTTACTGAATGAAATTCAGTAAAATCTATCTATACCGTAGTGTTTAAAACAAAACAGATGTGTAAGACAATAATCAGGAAATCATATTAATCTATTATGTTAAAATAGAAATTTATTTAAATATCAATTGAAAAGCATGCTTAACACTATTCAGAATAAAATATGGCTATTTTACATTTAGTATTGCAGTGATAATACTATGTTTCTAGTTAGAGTACCATTATGAGTTTCAGATTGAGATAAAATTCTCAAATGATGTGAAGCCATCATAGCCACACTTCTTCACATTAGCAAAACCTCTACACATCTCAATTCAGACTGAATTTTGAAGCCATCAGTAGACTGCTCATCTGCTGAGAAAAAAAAATCTTCTAAAAATAGTTTTCTGTATTAAAGAACAACTACATTTGAGCTGTTCTTGACTGGCTGATGGGGTGAGAGGAATATGTTATTAGTCTGTACCAGAAATCTTAAAGTAAATGAGTTTGACTCAAAGCTACTTTAATTCCAGCAGGACAGCTTTCTAATGCTTTGCTGGTACTATTTAACCATCAGAAACTCTATTCACTGACTTTGCTAGAACAAAAATCTAGCCTTTGCCTCAGAGACTTCAAGCCTCAGTTCAAGGCATAATAAACTACAAGAAACTATAGGAAAGGAAAGATCATGGCCCTTACAGTACATGCAATGGCACAACTTTAGAAAAAAGAACTGGTGATACTGTCTAGGGGGTGCTCTAAAGGTGAATAGGTATTCTAATAAGGGATATCTGTAGATGTTTTCCTTCCTAGACGAGAAACTTGATTGTACAACTTGCCATGCTCTTTTAATGAAAGTGTCTCTAAAACTTGATTTATCATCAAAGCTTCACATACATAAAATTTATCTGTGGATCTGCTTCAGGGCAAATTATTTGTGGAGTCTAGCTCATTCAACAGAAATGTGACACCTACTCCTTTAAAAGAAAAAAAGAAACCATGAGTTTCCATTTGCCGAGGCGATCGGCTCCGGGGCAGACGCGTTCTGCAGCGGAGCGGGGGATCGGGCCAGGCAGGGCAAATTCTCCGGCATCGAGAGCCGCCAGGACCCGGCAGCCCTCGTGAGGGAGGCTGACGAGGCGAAGGCGGAGCCAGCAGCGCCCCCTCCCCGGCCGTTCAAAGGCAGCCCCTAGGGAGCGCGGCGACCAGGACGGGCAAACAGGGCGTGGCGCGGCAGAAGGGAGTGGCGCGGCAGTTAGCGCGGCAGTTCGCGCAGGCAGGGCGAGCAGGAAGGGCGGAGAGCAACCCCCTGCCCACACGAACGCCTCTTAACGACAGTCTTTAGCTAGGCGATAATGGTCTTCACCAGGCACGGAGCGCTCTGCAGGAGGTCGGTATACACCCAGACCGACTGCCCGTTAAAGCATGCAGCAGTTCAGGTCACCGGATGCAGGGAGTGTCAGAGCCTGCTGCTGCCATCGGCGGGAGGCAGAGACGCTGCGTGCGTGAGGTGCGAGCAGGTGGATGACCTGGTCCGCATGGTGGCGGAGCTCAAGGAGGAGGTCGAGAGGTTGAGGGCCATCAGGGAGTGTGAGCGGGAGATAGACTTGTGGAGTAACTCCCTGCAGGGCCTCGAGGAGAGGTACCGGGGTGAGACACCCCAAATGGGGGTGGACCCCCGGCCCTGTCGCTGTCGGGCAGAGGGAGGGGATCTGGCAGTTGAGGAGGAATGGAGACAGGTCCCTGCTCGACATCGCAGGCGATGCCCTCCCCTTCCAGCCCCACCTTCCCAGGTGCCCTTACGAAACAGGTTTGAGGCCCTGGAGATTGAGAGACCGGCAACTGAGGAAGAGATAGAAAGTGTTCCCAGGAGGATGCCTAGGGCGAGGAGGTCGACTCCACGCATCGGGACTGCCTCCACCAAGAAAGACAGGAGAGTGATCGTTGTGGGAGACTCTATCCTTAGGGGAACAGAGGGCCCTATTTGTCGGCCTGACCCTACCCGTAGGGAAGTCTGCTGCCTCCCAGGGGCCAGGGTCAGGGACGTTGCCAAGAAAGTCAAGCGCCTGGTACGGCCCACTGACTACTACCCGCTACTGGTCTTTCAGGCTGGTAGCGGTGAAGTAGCAAAGAAAAGTCCGAAGGCGATCAAAAGAGACTTTAGGGATTTGGGGCGACTACTTAGAGGATCAGGTGCGCAGGTTGTGTTTGCCTCTGTCCTTCCGATAGGGGGGATCGAAGCAGAAAGGTGTGCTGTTCACCTAAACTCGTGGCTTCGAGACTGGTGTGACCGGCAGAACTTTGGGTTCTTTGATCATGGGAAGGTCTATGCTACACCGGGCCTGATGGCACCGGATGGGATGCGCCTCTCTCGGAGAGGGGTAAGGATCTTTGGTCAGGAGTTGGCAGGGCTGATAGATAGGGCTTTAAACTAGAGTCGAAGGGGGAAGGGGCTAAAACCAGGCACGCCGGTGAAGACCTAAGGAATGGTACGCTAGAATCAGAGGGGCTGTGTGCCAGTGAGGTCCTTCGGTTAGATCTACAAGGTGCTGAGTGTAAGGAGACACACCTGAAATGCTTCTACACAAACGCACGCAGTATGAGGAATAAAATGGATGAGCTAGAAGTACTGGCCCAGTCCCGCAACTACGACATCATCGGCATAAGCAAAACCTGGAGGGATGAGTCCTGTGGCTGGTGTGTTGCAATAGATGGTTACAGGCTCTTCAGGAGGGACAGGCAGGGTAGGTGAGGTGGTGGGGTGGCAATGTATGTGAAGCAGGGGCTGGACTGTGTGGAACTTCAGGTCGGTGATGGCAAAGTTGAGAGCCTCTGGGTAAGGATCAAGGGACAAACGAATAAAGGGGATGTAGTTGTGGGAGTCTATTACAGACTGCCTGGCCAGGACGATAGCGCTGATAAATTATTCTTTACAGAACTAAGAGAGGCCTCGAGATTAACTCCCCTTGTCCTTATGGGGGACTTCAACTTGCCAGACGTAAACTGGGAGTGCCACACGGCTGACACGAGCAAGTCCAGGAGGTTCATGAAGCACCTAGATGATAACTTCTTGGTGCAGGTGCTAACGGAGCCAACTAGGAAAGGTGCCCTCCTAGACCTGTTGCTAGAGAACAGAGAGGGTCTGGTGGGAGATGTGATTGGTGGCCACCTCGGTCATAGAGACCATGAAGTGGTTGAGTTCAAAATTTACGGTGACAGAAGGAAAAGTGCCACCAAAACCTCATCCCTAGATATGGGGAAGGCGGACTTCAGGCTGCTCAGGGAACTAGTCAGCAAGGTCCCTTGGGAAGCTGCTCTTGAAGGCCTCGATGTCCACCAGTGCTGGTCATTCTTTAAGCGATGCCTCCTAGAAGCACAAGAACAGGCAATTCCTAAATATCGCAAGTCAGGCAAGCGGGGCAGGAGGCCGGCGTGGCTGACCAGGGACATTCTAATGGAGATTAGGCGGAAACAGAGAGTCTTTCGCTACTGGAAGGAGGGCCAGGTGACATGGAAAGAATACAGGGATGCTGTTCGTGTTTGTAGGAAGAAAATTCGTGTGGCAAAAGCACACCTAGAGTTGAAGCTGGCTGTGTCTGTGAGAGATAATAAAAAGGGTTTTTTTAGATATGTGAATGGAAAAAGGAGAACTAAAGAATACATAGGGCCGCTCCTTGATAGGGAAGGTCTCCTCACAGACAATGACATAGGCAAAGCAGAGACACTTAACGCCTTCTTTGCCTCTGTCTTCAATGCCGATGATGGGCTTCGGGACCCAGGGTGCCCTGAGCTGGAGGACCGGGACGGTGGGGATGACAAACTCCCAACTGACCCTGAATGTGTGCGGGATTTGCTACTCCACCTGGATCCCTACAAGTCCATGGGTCCGGATGGGATTCATCCCCAGGTGCTGAAAGAGCTGGCGGACGTCATCGCGGAACCTCTCTCAATTATTTTTCAACTATCCTGGGAGTCTGGAGAGGTCCCGGTAGACTGGAAGCTGGCAAATGTTGTGCCGATTTTCAAGAAGGGTCAGAAAGAAGACCCTAGCAATTACAGGCCTGTCAGTCTCACGTCAGTGCCTGGTAAAATCATGGAGAAGATGGTTCTCGAACTTATTGAGGCGCACCTGGGGGACAAAGCAGTCATTGGTCCCAGCCAGCATGGGTTTGTGAAGGGTAGGTCCTGCCTAACTAACCTGATTTCCTTTAAGATCACCCGTATGGTGGACCAAGGGAAACCAGCTGATGTGATTTTTTTGGACTTCAGCAAGGCTTTTGACACGGTTTCCCATAGGATCCTACTGGACAAAATGTCCACCATACAGCTAAATAAAAACATCATCCGATGGGTGAGCAATTGGCTAACGGGCAGGGCCCAAAGGGTTATGGTGAATGGGGCTGCGTCAGGCTGGCGGGCGGTCACCAGTGGGGTCCCTCAAGGCTCCATTTTAGGGCCGGTACTTTTCAATATTTTTATAAACGATCTGGATGTAGGAATAGAAGGTATTTTGAGCAAGTTTGCTGATGACACCAAACTTGGAGGAGCTGTGGACTCGGATGAGGGTGGAAAGGCCTGCAGAGGGATCTGGATAGGTTGGAGAGCTGGGCAATCACCAACCGCATGAAGTTCAATAAGAGCAAGTGCCGGGTCCTGCACCTGGGACGAGGAAACCCTGGCTGCACGTACAGACTGGGCGATGAGACGCTGGAGAGCAGCCTAGAAGAGAGGGATCTGGGGGTCGTGGTAGACAGCAAGTTGAATATGAGCCAGCAGTGTGCCCTGGCAGCCAGGAGGGCCAACCGTGTCCTGGGGTGCATCAAGCATGGCATCGCTAGTAGGTCGAGGGAGGTGATTGTCCCGCTCTACTCTGCGCTGGTGTGGCCTCACCTCGAGTACTGTGTGCAGTTCTGGGCACCACAGTATAAAAAGGACATGAAACTGTTGGAGAGTGTCCAGAGGAGGGCTACGAAGATGGTGAAAGGCCTGGAGGGGAAGACGTACGAGGAACGGCTGAGGGCACTGGGCCTGTTCAGCCTGGAGAAGAGGAGGCTGAGGGGAGACCTCATCGCAGTCTACAACTTCCTCGTAAGGGGGTGTTGAGAGGCAGGAGACCTTTTCTCCATTAACACCAGCGACAGGACCCGCGGGAACGGGGTTAAGCTGAGGCAGGGGAAGTTTAGGCTTGACATCAGGAGGGGGTTCTTCACAGAGAGAGTGGTTGCACACTGGAACAGGCTCTCCAGGGAAGTGGTCACTGCACCGAGCCTGACTGAGTTTAAGAAGAGATTGGACTGTGCACTTAATCACATGGTCTGAACTTCTGGGTAGACCTGTGCGGTGTCAAGAGTTGGACTTGATGATCCTTAAGGGTCCCTTCCAACTCAGGATATTCTATGATTCTATGATTCTGTGATTAAAAGGGAGATGGTATGTACTGGTAATCCTGCTGTCAGGGTGCATGCAATTAGATGCATTACCTCATGTAAGCAGAGGCCTATACAAGTATCTGAGTACAAACATCTTCATATAAATAAAGGTGCAAAATCAGGAACCTTAGTTTTGTAAAATTAATACTTTCCTTTGATTAGCAATAAATGCATTTCTGGCATGTTTAATATGATTCTTTATTCAGATAAATTACCATTAATTTGAAAGCATAAGAGAATTAAATTCCATGAAGGAGGCTATAGGTCAAAATTAAATATGTATTGGCCTATTTCTGTTGTTTCCTTTATACTGAAAATGCTTAAGCAGATACAAGTAGTCTCAGGGAAAGGAGAAATACAATAATTGAAATACAGCAAAGCACACATATACAAATAAATTGTGTCCATTTCAATTACCTTTTTCACTGTCATTAAGTAGAGCGAGCATATGGAGATTCTTTTAAGGCACTAAGTGATACTGACACTTTAATTAGGTGTATATTGTGTCAGAATGGCAAAGCAGTTGACACACAGGTGACATGAACTTTGTCTTTTCTCTTATGTCATTAATAAATGTAAGTTCATGTAATTAGGTCTGTTTCCATGCTCATCAGATTTTACCAATACTAAAATATGGTATGTATCATTTGCTTAATACAAGTAAACTCATGCTTTCTAGCTAGCACTTCAAGAAACTGTGACTAACATTGTAAAGGGTCTTTTGGGTTTACAATATTCTAACTAAAACAAGTTATCATATTTCTAAAAAATACCAGGAAACATTCTCTATGGCAAATTAATCGATCTATTACATTACCTCACCACTAATGTGTCAGATTTGTGGCTTCCAGAAATAGCAATGAAATAGGAAAGTATGGACAAAGTCCAGCTTTAATAATGTATTTTCAACTCTTGCTTATGTACAGCATGCATAAACAAGTTAAACTAAAGTCTATACAGAGAGCAAATGTATTTATATTAAAATTTGGGAAGTTTGTAGACATACTAAAAGCTGGCTAGATCTTTGATAGGCATGTACTTTCATAGAATTCTTATTTTTCAACCTGAAACCTTTAATGTCAATGTACTTTAAGACCTCATTTCAAAGCATCCTAAAGACAGTCCTCACATTACCTTGGCGGATCTTTGGACTGGGCTTTTGAAGTATAATGCAACTAATGGCTGGATTAATTCCACAGACTTGCAAGTACCACCAGAGCCTTATCGTATCATGTCTTAGAATATAAATACTTCCATAGTTTTCTTCCTCCATCCAGCTGAAACTACTGCATAAACATTCTGCAGCACCACAAATCCTGCAAGACTTGCGCTGTACGAAGAATTTGCAGACTATATTCTGCAGGACTCATGGGAGTGCAGAGCTGTGAATATCCCACTTCTTCACCATCTACAGACCATTAGACTATAAGTGCCTTCCAGCTAAAAGGCAAGAGCTGGCTAATAGTGAGCAATGCCATAGATGTGCCAGAGGGCAATGAGTCAGTATCAGAATTTAGGCAGACTAATACAGATTGCTTTGTTACTAGATTCTCACTGTATTCATGTAAATCCATCTTCTGGAGCTTTAAATAGCTCGCTGATTAAGTGAAATTAAAGAGCAAATTGAAGGTGGAAGATAGCCTTTGTCCATGGTGCTGCAGAAAAGCAAGGCTCAACAAAGGAATGAGTAAGATACTTCTCAAAATACTGTATCCAAAAAAAAAAAAAAAAAAAAAATACAGTGTATAATTCTCAAAATACTTTTCTAAATGAGAATGGTTAGGTTAGGTGAAACTAATATTTCACCCACCACAGTTGCAGACATTCAAGATGAATAATTCCCAGCTCCCTCAAGGAAAAAGGAAAAAGAAAAAGAAAAAAGCAGTATCTAACTTCAGGTTCTTCCAATATTTTTTTCATCTTTGGAAAAGTCACACATTTATACAAAACATATATTTAGTTTTTATCTTTCTTTAATGTAATTTTCTGTGAAAGGTACTGGAGCTGGAAAATAGAAGCAATTTCCATAAATTTACTTCTGCTTCTTTTGAAAACAAACAAAGCAATATTTTTCTCCTTGTTATATATAATTTTCTCTCCTGGCTATCTAATTTAATTTATATAACTATGTTTATAAGTACTTTTTCTCTTCATATTGTAATAAAATGGAAAATCTATTGTTTTGCTGTATAGCCTCTCTTAAAAGCTCTTATTGTTGTGTTAAATCAATGCGTATCGAGGCTAATCTCTATAAGTGGATTTTCTCTTTCATGCTCCTATCCTCTTTCTCTTTGTTACAGCTCACTGATCAACTTCATGATGAGAAAGGTAAACTGCAGAAGAATACAGCCTTGTCCACTCAACATCCCAAGGGTTTTCACATTTCACACAATCACTACGCAGAAACAGAGCACTGAACATGCTCTTTGTACTAATAAGAATATCTTTGTCAGTTCAAGGTCAATATGTGCTTGCTTCAAATATAATCTGGAATTGCAAGCAGCCACTGAACATATGAAGTCTATCTCAGAACAGAAGATTATACAGCCAAAGAGTTTAAAAGACCAAGCAGTGACATATCTATGATGATAGAAACTGCCTACTTTGATCAGTAACTGCCATGCTTACGATTCCTCCTGTTCCTCTTTGCATTCTCTCACATTAAGTGACCGTACCTGCTCACACAGTTCCAACTAACAGCGCTCCACAGACAGCTTGCCAAGTCCAGTTTTCTTTCCATAACATAAACCACTGCAAACAAATCAGCTGAAAAAGTTATTAGCATTACAGGAAAAACAACAACAACAACAAACATGACAGGGTGTTTGGTAGGTTAACAGACAGCAACCATGGGAATGGGTGTGCTCTTCCCAGTAAGGATATTCTCTTCTTGTCTGTGAAACAGTGACACCATCAGATATTAAAGAAAGATTTTTCAAATGTAGTGTTATTTAAAATACCAAAACTAAACTGAGTGCAAATGAGAAGCATCCAATGCACTGTGACTCACCAGTACCATATATTGCCATTATTTGAAATAAAGAGTTGTAGTTTAATCCTTAGGGCTTTTGGCTTGTTTGAATTAATTTGATCATTCATTGAACACAAATGCAGGCAATAAAAGCTATGTTTTATCTCAAAATAATTTTACCTTTTATTGTAAAGAAATTGATTATACATGCCTCAGACCCAAAAAGGTACTATCACGTGTAAATTTAAGAGTGACTTCTGCAAGCGTGGACAAGGCATTCAGAATCAAAGTCTATAGGTATTCATGTGTTCAAAATTATGAACACCTTCAAATATTTTGCTAAATCAGTTCTTTCATCATCAAATCCAGCACTTCCCAGAACCCAGTGCTGACCACCAATTATTCATGGGTATCTGACCCTGAATTAATGAAACTATAAAGGTACATTTAACTTATTTCTGAACAATGTAACTCAATGTTAGGAATGGAATATTGCTATTTGTCATGTTAATTTTATTTTTAATGTGTAATTTTTCAGAAAAATAACTTGAACTTTAAAAAAATATATATTTTGTCTGTTTGGAATTTAATATTAGAATTGGAATACTTCTGTTTCCACTTTGAAAGATTTGATTGCTTTATAATAAATGTTTCACAAAACAAAAGCCAATACACCAAGAACATTCACACCTATAACAACCAATGTCTATCAACATTTTTTTCTAGGAGGTGCTCCACTGCAACTTATTAAGTGAATGTCACACGAACTGGTCTTTTAACATATAATAAAAGAAATATTTAAGAGGGAATCCTAACAGAACATAATTACAGGGATTAGATGTCATTCATGAAGATGCTTGTATTATTTATTTGAACAACAGATATTCAATGTAACTCATTTAATCATGTCTATAAGGTTATTTAACTAGCTTAAAATGTGAATTAAATTAATCCCATATTCCATAAAAACAAATAATTAAAAGCTACCTCTTCTAAGCTGATTAACAGCACTGAAGAAAAAATAGTTTGTCTGATAGCTGAAAAATGTATTTTGGGGGCAGCATATTAACTATGGAGAATGTATATTTTAACTGATTAAACTCACTACAGGGATCTAAATATTTATGATTATTCTGGGAATGACAGAACTCTTAAACTCTTATGGAATGACTAAAGTGTGCTTGTTAACACAAAATGCTTACTAAGCAATCCTGAAAATGCAAATGATGCTTCCCAAATGACATTTTCTTTTTTCACTCAGTTTAATCCCCCTGGAGCTAATACAGGTATAGACACATCATCTTATATAGGGAAAAATAATTTAATGCAAACATATATATTTCAATATTTGAAATTGTTCCTCTGAAACACTTTTTCTTTGCTTTTGTTCTTGGAAAATAAAGAACAAGTGAAAAAGCTACCGATCATTATTAGAGCTGGCAAGGAAGTTTCTAGTAAAATTATTTATTAATAAAAATATCAAATTCATTAAAGCCTTTGGTGAGTTTCAGGGAGTCTAGATTTATTATTATTGCTATTTTGATTATTTTGACAACAAAAAATTTTTAAACAGATTATACAAAAAAAGATTATTTAGCCAAGATAAAAATATTGAGAAACTAGTAAATATTACATTACATAATAAAAATCGCTTAACATTAATTGTGAGTAATCTCAGCGGTTAATGAATTTATCTGTAATGTGGATAGGCTACCAGCCCTGGCCCATATCCCTGGCCCATATCTTTGAAAATGATTAGACAGAAGCTTGTGAAAGAAACCTTCAGCAAAGGTTTGTTTACTTAAAGGATGGCTGATGTCAAAATACCCACAACTTCATGTTCTGCTGATCATCTAGTTAACGTGATGATTTGACTCAGACTCCCAAAAAACTTGATCATGTGGAAGTTATAACCACATTACTCTTATCATCAACCACTTAAATTTTCTTTTAAACTTTTTTTTTTTTTTTTAATAAAGATTTAACAGAAACTTAGCACTTCTGCAGAGCTCCAGCCATGCAAATTACCTTCCTGACAGAAAGCAGAAAGATGACAGGCATCCTCTTTAAAAATGCAGTCTTATTCACATTTCTTGAACAAATTGGTATTCTTTCTCTTCCAGTATTGATCACCATGCACTTCATTTGTTAGCATTCAGAGACCAAATTAGTAACACTAGACCCAGTTAATCCTCAATTGCATTTTACTGATCTCCTCAAATTAACCTTTAAGGAACTTAGGGGCCACCATCCCAGAGAGCACTGGCATTGCAGTCTCCCTCCTCTTGCCTCCCCTCACCCTCAGCTGAGAGACTGACTTTTCCTGACAGTTGCAAACAAATTATTTGTCCCTAGGGATCCAAGTGAGCACACCTAACAATCAAATGAAACAAACAAACAAAATAAAACAACAACAAAAAGCACCACAGGAAAATGAGAAAAATAGGGAAGTAGGCCATAGTTGAGAAAATAAAAGAAAAAAAAAAAGGGGGGGGGAAAAAAAAAGGAAAAAAAAAAAGGAAAAAAAAAAAAAAGGAAAAAAAAAACCACCCTCTGGCTCTTTTTATACCAGGTAGTAAATGCTATGTTCCTTAAATACGAAGCATTCAAGAAGCAGCACCAACTACATTGGTCAACGTTTGTTACTGTATACTATGAGTTGTTTCAATTGAATATATGAGATCTACAATGATACATGCCTGTATCTAATGCAGAAATTTTTCCACTGTTCTCTTTTCTCATGCTCAGATTCTCTTTCTCCCTGCACACACCCACCCTTTGGTCTGCTTGCCCCTACACTCCCTGAAGTCTAGGAGGCTTGATAAATCATGATAATACTTTGATTTAAGAAAAAAAAATAAGTAGGCAACAGAACTGATATCTAATTGATAGAAACATCATTTGCCTGTGAAACAGTAAGGAGAACATCTTCATAGGAAAGTCTTACTAAGTCCTATTTCCAAACACACAAACAGCAATCCAATGAACTCCAGTATCTAATCCAGTGACGCTTGGTATCCTATAGATTTGTGCCTGTGGTTGATTGACCTTGCTGTTTATTGAAGATGTAAGCCCCAACTGAACCTCTTTCTGAGCCTAGGACATTTATTTTGTTTTTACTGGATAATAAAATAATGCAGCATGTGTCTCATTTGGGCATGTTATCCACCTACTTATTTTAATGCTGTTTTGTCTCTGAGACCTTTATCACACTGTCAAACATGGCCAAAATAGATGTATATGGCTGAAACACATCTAAAAATTATCAGAGACAAATACCATATGACTGCTAAATCTTGTTTCTCTAGGAAGACGGACTGAAATCACCAGAGGAACATTGTTTCTACACCTTCTCCAGCAGTAAGGTCATCTCGGGTTCTTTCTGATTCTGAAAACTTTTCTACATGTTTACTCCAGTAGGTATTTCACATCCTATTAACTCAACAAAAATCATATAAACTAGCCCATCTTGATCCTAACTACACCACAGACCCTAGTTAAAATTTATGCAAAAGAGGCCAATTCTTGCTCAATTGATACAGTTCTTAACATTTTTATGAGTTAGGGATACCTTTTCTAATATTCCATTTCAATTTATAATCTTTTTAGCTATAACAAAGTCCATAATGAGAAAAGGGAAATAATTCCTTTTTGTTCTTAAAGATTTCTTTGAACCTCTATCAAAACCATAAGCAGTATATAAAAGATTTTCATTAAAAAATTGTATTAAAAACTTTAAGAAGTCTTGGAAGAGTTACAAGAATGTTGACTATCATCTGCAAAGCAATAAATAATAGACAATCAGTTATTAGCCTTAAGTACAATCTCCACAGTCTTACTCCCAGCTTGATAAAGCCAGAGTGGCAACTTTTCCTCATTTTCACAAAGCCCCAAAACTTTTCCTCCTTAAGAAGAAAAAAAAAAAAAAAAGTAAATCTCTAATTGCATAATAATACTCATTGTATCTTTCAAATTAACTACCAGAAAGCCAATTAACAACATGCGGTAGAAAAAAATGTACACAGAACTGCAAGGACTCCTTTTGAATGGGGAAAACTCTCAGGAAACTGAGAGTAGCAAGTAAAGACTACTGAAATTGGTTCAAGCTACTTATACTGCTCTTTAGCATAAATGCTGACAAAGATAAATCTCATAGACTATCCTTCATTTAAGCAGAGCAAGGAAAATTAGAAAGAAAAAACGTGAATGTTTAATTTTCATGACAGCTAGAAAAAATGATTTTGTGATGAATTCCCAGCTTTTGAGAGTTTTTTGGACCTCTAGAGTTGCATGGTTTGTTTCTTTTTTTTTTTTTTTTTTTTTCTTTTTTTTTTAGCTTACAAATGCTTCATCTCAGGATCTCAGGATACAGGGATTGTAAATCCAGTTCTCCTTGTGTGCCTAAATATGCAGTTTAAGAAAAAAAAAAAAAAGCTACGGATCCAGTGACAGACATGAAAAAGTACAAAATACCCCATTGCTCCCTTTATGGAGCTAGTATAACATATGGTTAGCGTGGGGCTTTTCTCATCAGCTCAGAATGACGCAAAATGATCCAGTTAGAATCAATTTGCATGTATAATAACAGAGCAGAGTGTCTACAGATTTATAAGCCAAAAGAAAAAGTATTTGCAACATTGGGAAATGAAAACTTTGAGTTGCAGACAGCTTTAGCTGATCTTAAGTCCCATACAACTACTAGCTAATTCTCAGTAAGGCACGCAGGGAATTTAACAAGCAATTCACATAATTATCAAAGCTTGCTGCTAACTCTGAGTCCTTATATGCTGAAAACCTACCCTCTAGTGTTTACTAATAGCATCCACTTAGTATAGCAGGTGAAATGCTGATTACTTAATTTATTTCTTAGTAATTTTGAAAACCTCCCACTGAATTTATTTTGCATATTCTGTTTTTCTTCATCCTCTGATGAAGGCCACTGAGAAATCCTCAGAGATGCAACAGGACTGTGGCACGGCAAACGAGCATCACAGCATGCATACATTAAAGGGCACCAGGGTGCAACACAGAACTCTTATCAACAGTCCATTTACATACTGTGAACTAAATACAGTCACTGTATTTGTATAAGAAACTTCCACCTACCCCTGAAGGGCCAATATGTGCATACTCAAGAGCACACTTCAACCTTTGATTGCTTTACCATCTAATTTTGTAATTTCACTGATACAAAAATAAGCCAAACACTTCAGAAGCATTATATAAAGTAGAGAAGGGAAGAAATACTTTGATACGTTAAGATTTAACAAGTTGCTTTTCTGAACAAGGGTCAGATCTATTCTATACTCCCTACTGAGAGAAAGAAACATCAATTTGTTATTAGATGAAACTAAAATCCAATTTATTCATTATTTCATTCCTTTCAGGCTCATAAACTCCTGATAGTTGCTTTCCTATTCTCTTAGTAATGTTTAGATGTAAACAGCATTTTGTCAGGAATACATACTGATCAGACTTTTTGTGAATAATGAATAAGGTGACCTACACAGAGAAATGTGACACTTTCAGTTTGATGCTGCCTCTTTCAACACTGCCGTACATTAGAAAAGGTAACAGAAACCATGATGCATGATGGGTTGTTCTTATTTCATCCTGTTTTATGAAGACAAGCATATAGAGACTGATAAATAAATAAAGTCTATCATGAATTTTCAATAGTACTCACATCAGTATAGCATTTAAGCTCTTCTCAGATAAGACTTTCAGGGATTTTACATAGTCTTTAGTCTTCCTTTCCCTGACTGCAAAAACCAAAAGCAAGTTGTGGCTCTGGTCATCCTTCTCAAAGATGATTCTCTTTCTTTAGAAGCATTATAAATTTATTTATTTATTTTCAATTAGCATCTAAAATACAATACCCACCTTCCTAAACAATTTTTTATTGCTTACTTGAAACATACTTTTAGTAATAGATGCTGAGGTACAGCTCACATACAGCAGAAATCCTTGATTCATTTTCTCTATTCCCTAATTTTAAAGAATCTCACTAGTTCCTCTCACCTCCATCTTTTCCACATGCTTATTTTATAATAGAGTGGGAAAGATCTCTTTACCTACCAAACAACTAGTATGCAACCTGTCGTGTTGCGTAACAGAAGACACCAGATTTCTGTCCTTCCTGTTCTCTGGATGGTTAAAAAAATAACTCCACTGGCTTGTCTAGGAAGTGTAGGAATCATGTAAAAGAAGATGTGATCAAATGAATACCTTTCAGGGACCATTTGCCACCAAACTTATTTTATAATTCATCTGCTCTCTGATACCAGGAGTTACACTACTCTGTAAGGTACAACTGTACTTCCAATGCACTACTTAAATGTTAATGGAGTGAAATTGCTCACATCCATATTTCAACAGGCTTAAGTACATCAGCTCACTTACTTCTGGAGAGAAATGTATCTCAAGATATAAGAAAAAAGTCTATCAGAGAAATTTAACCAAGAAGTTAACTACAAATATATATATATATATATATGTATATATATATATATGTAACATTGGCTATTTCCATATGGATCTGTGGAGAAAAGTAAAGGCCTTGAGGTGGTTTGGGTTTTATTTATTTATTTATTCTTTTGGATGTTTACTTAAATGTTTGGCCACTTTTCAGTTGTGCTCCCCTTCTATGCACCTTGTGCTTACAAAACTTTCTTGTCCTTTAGGGACATGTGAAATGTTTTTTCTCCTTCTATATATTGACTTTTTGTTATGCATAAATTAGACTAGAATATTTCAACCAATAAGAGGTAAAATGTGCGTGACTTTCCTATTTTTTTTTTGATGTGACTTGCTCATGTTGGGCTTTCACAATAGAGACAGTTGTGGATGTTGAAAAACATACACACACACACATATCATACGTGCACATATAAACATAAAATATCAAACTCCATAGCAAATTCAGTCAAAACTTAGGGAAACATTTTTTAAATTCCCCAATACCATCAACCACAAACAAGTCCACAATTTTATTCATTAGCCTCTCCTTCATACAACTATTTGAGGCAGACAGTTAACCAACCAAGGCAAGTATCACAGGAAATAAATGGCTGACAACCTCAGTAACAAAGCCAGCAACATAGGTGAAGCATATGCAAACAACGTGTATGGGAAAAAAACTCAAGGGAGGCCTTATTGACTGAAAAAAAAGAAAGATTTAGCGAGTCTAAAACTTCCCATCTTGCTTCTCATGCTCAAAATCAAGTTTCAGTAATCAGAAAAATCAAGTCACAGATGCACAAGTGTAGTAAGCAACCAGAGACAGAAATGTACACGGTACAATTTTACTAAGCAACATTAATAGTATCAGAGGTGAAGATGAGCTGGCTAATATTTTTTTTCTCCATAATTACAATTTTCTAAAACTCCTCTCATCAGCTTAGTCAATCTCCTTTTCTTGTGTGAGAAGACAATAATTCCCTTTCAATGAGGGCTGAATACAGTGAGCTAGATGTTTCATGGGAATGAAGGCCATTTGAGGCACCTCTTTGAATTAGTGCCACTGCAAACAAGAAAAGGCAATATAAAACAGACATGCGTTGCTTAGAGAAGAAGAGTCGCCTGACATCTCAGGTTTTCTTGTATGCAACAAAATCTGACAATCTTCACAGAGTTTCTCAAATGCAGAAAAGTAACTTTAGAAGATTTTTTTGTTTAAAATACATCAGGTCATTATGGCATATCAGACAAGTGACACAGACCCAAGAGCATCAGAAATTTAAAAATAGCAAAGTGATACAATTATACCAATTCAAATGATATCTAAGTAGAAGTCACAGCAGTAAGTGGTCACATGTACAGGATAATTCATGAAAAGGGAAGAACAGAAAATTTATAAAAATAAAGTGACTATCCAAAGAACAGAATAGCCTGGTTAACCTTACCGTATAACAATGTTTTAAATTGTGCAGCACAAGGAACAAATTAATATTTTAAAGGCTGAGTACACTGACCTAAAGATCAGACCATCTGTGTGGTCTGGGGCACATGTAACACAATTGCTGAAGCTGATGAAGAATGTAAGAGAAAAATATGGAATAACAACAAAAATAACCAGTAACACCAATTCTTCATGCAGCCAAATAAAAAAAAAAAAAACAACAACAACAGCAAAAAACAACAAAACAAAACATCAGAGATGTGATCTTGTGATTTTCAGACACTGTATGCAACTGAAGTACTTGCTCACTACTTTGTAGAATTGCTTCTTTATTGAGTACTGAAATCCAGTTTCTCTCCAAGGCCCAAAGCAAAGATTTCCTATTATATAAGTATATAGTAAGAGACAAACTGTAAAGGATGTATAAAAAAGTGTTTGGGGATTGCTTTTTATTGGTGGGGAAATATATTTTGAAATGCTGAGTACTTCTCTTCTAAAAAAGAGGTTTGGAAAAATCTCATTTAGGTTCTTCCTCTGCAGGCAGAAATTGCTACAGATACACTAAATAAAGGATATTATTAAAGACAAATGCCACCTTCAAGTAGTATTATCCTATATAATCAGATATTTAAAAAAAAATACTTTCAAATGTAATATAGTACTTTGGAATACTAAATATTTTTCCCCAAGAAACTGTGCAATTCATTTTGCAGATGCTTCTTCCTCTTGTGAGTTCTTGTACTCAACACAAGAAAGGAACAACTTTTCAAACAGAAGTTAGTATCATGAGCTTTGCTACTACTGTAAGGACTGAACAGGTGAATGCATGTGAACATACTTCCTGCATATGAGTTTGAAATTCAAATATTTCTGTCTATAACAGAGATGAATGAGTCTGAGTGATAATCTCATTACAAGTCATGAGACACCTATATCATTCAATGATGGGAACTATGATAAGAAAGAGAGAACTAGATTTGCCTTTACAATGCAAATATTGTGATTCTTCCAGACAAATTCACACCTCCACATACACCTTCAAATACTTTAACTCCTGACCTCACTGAAGCCTCAAGTCAAAGTGGAGAAAGGGGAAAAAACAAATAATGTTTCTTGAGATTTCAATAAATTTTTACCTAAAATGTTTGGATCAGACTTTGAAAGGCATTTAGTTATCTAATTCCCATTTCCCATTTCAAAGTGAGAAATACATATAAACACATTTCATAGTCTGACACATTTCATACTTCTACCAAATACACTTTTTTCCTCATTGTAATTTTTAAACAAATTTCTTGCTGCTGGTTGTGTACATACTATTTCCATTTTTTTTCCTTGTATCTCCAGTGAAACAGCTTTTATATTTTGCTCTTTTGTTCTAATGTGTTAAAAACTCTACAAAAAAATCCTACCCCCCTCCCCCCCCTTTTGGCTGCAGGGAGTAAAGGAGAAACAAGAGTTTCTCCTTTATAGGAGAAAATAGGCTGTTAAAATATGCATATCAATTAATGACAAATGAGAAACTATTAACATAGTGTTACCATAATTATAGATAAAAGTAATAAATCGTAGGATACAAAAAAGAGCAAATCTCTTATCAAAACATTTTGAATTTTGCATATATTACACTATGTACATTAAACTTTAAAATTTCTGCTTCCAAAAGCAACGTTCCTTACAGCTATATTTGAAGTAGAACTGAATATCCAAAGGGGCCAGTGCATGACAAGATTACCAGGTAAAGCACATAATTCATCATAAACCCCACCTTAAAATGTTAAAAAATAATTAAAAAAAGCATTGTTTGCTCTTTATGTATGTATAAACTTCTTGCTACTCAAGTTTTGCTGAGAAAAAACCACATGCACTGAAGGTCTGATTTTTCCTCCTAAAATAAATAATAGAGCAACAATCCAACGTGTTATGCAAAAAATGTACAAGCTACCCTGAAGACATTACCTTGTCATTTGAGTTTGAAGATATTTATTCCCTCAAATACAGGTTTGTCAGAATCCAATACTCTTCAAACCGGTGTCTTTTAGATATTCCACACATGAAAGGTATAATGTTTTATATCAAATATACTTGTTGGAAGACATTTGATGTTACGTGGGATTTTGGTTTTGAGAAGTGATACAGCAACATACTGAAATACACAAGCCCAATACAGCAATTTCAGTACACAGCATGGCCACAGAACCAGTGTGGTACCAGTGCCAGTCTCTGTGCCCACAATTACCACCTGGGGTGGGACCATGCTGGTTGAGGCCTGCTCAGGCTCGGAGCTCTCCTCAAGTTCAGCTGCTGCCTGTTCTGGCAGCACAGGTACTCAGGGCTGGGCTGAGCCCCTCACACTGCTCTGGCTAACTCAGGGAATGTCTATTTGTGCTCAGGTAATGAAGTCAGGGAGCAGCATTTCCACCACCAGCTGACCACTTTCCACCACTGCTAACAGCTGTCTATCAAAAACAAAGGCCACCCTCTGATCCCATGTGTTGAAATAGTCAGCTTCTTTGCCCCAGCTGTGGGCATTCTGCACTATTCTCTGAACCACATTGCTCTTGCCCGTCTCCTCTCAGCCTCCTCCCGTTGCTGGGGTTTATTCAGTGAGTGACGCTCCAGCCTCTGGGGCTTTGTCAGTCACAAGGGTAAGACAAGACACCCGCATAGGCAGATTCAAAGGTAGTGATATCTTCCAATAAAAAGTAAATTGTTAGAGAAATTTCCAATTAAGAAAATAAGTCATAAAATTAATTGAATTAAAACAAGGAAATACATTCTTAAGAAATTTTAAGTAATTCTTATTCCTTACTAGCAGCATCACAGTTGTTTCTGGGAAAGGAAATTATATCACATCCAGCAATTACAGTTGGTTTTCATTCTCTCACACCTTACATGCTTCTGGACAACTCCTATCAATTATATGCAACTTCAGCTGTCAGCTGCTAGATGAGGTTACGCCTGTGTTTGCTAACTTGAAAGGCATTCTAATATCCAGAAAAGGTCTCCAAGTATACGATGTACAGGCATTGATTTTGCTTTTTTTTTTTTTTTTTTGGTCTCACAAAAACTTAAACACAAGGATTTATAAAATGTTCTCATGTGTAGGCACATCCAGCAGGCATCTGAGAGTACTCTGCCTTGGAACCAGATTGAAAATATAAGCAAGGAAGCTACACAAGGATAAGTTTTACATCTGTGTCAGGCCTCCTCAGCAGAAAAGTTTGCTGTTCTGTTGTCACAGAGAACACAATGTTATATAAAGAAGTCACAGCTGTCAGGCTTTCCTTTAGCAAACCTGTTTTCCCAATGTCATAAACAAGGTACACAAAGAGGTGGGAAAGTCTGCATGTTTGGATTTCAGAAGCCTTCATGGAGCAATTCTGCAGCCAACAAGCCTACTAATGTGTCCAGTAACTACCCTGAGGTAAGTCAGAAGCTAACCCAATTAAAATTAAATAATAATAATAATAAAATTGTTCCTTATATTTCAGTAAAGATCGGGGCTGCAAGAGTTTCATGCACTGTGCAAGTTCAAGGTTTGAATGTTTCACTATTTGTATTGTTTATTTTTACCTTGCAGTACCAATCTTGAATATAATCTAAAACTTCAAGCTGTGCAAAGTAACACTGTATAATTCACTGAGTACTAATTTAAACAAGAAACCACTCTAGTTTGATTTCAGAAGTTTCCTCTTGCTTTGTAACCATTATAGGCTTAAAGCAGAAGAGACAGACCTTTTTTTTTCTACGGGGTCAACATGAGCAAATAACAGGTTATACTAGTTTTATTTTAAGTTCTTTATGTTAATGCATACAGAAGTTAAACACAAAGGTAAACAGAAAAATAATGCACCAAAGACTGCCTTATATAGAGAGTCCTGGGTGACAAGCAAGAACATTGTGGTAGATGGTAGATATATTTTCAGAAGGTAGTACTGTTTGTATAATAAACCTGAGATCATAGAGGAATAATGTCTTTCAAGAAAAATAAGCTCATGAAAGCTTTTTATGATGAGAACTATTTCATCATCTCAGATGAGATGGCTAAGCCCTGTGATATTACCCTCTCTAAAATTTGGGTAAAGCATTGTGGAATCCGTCGCTCTTAATAAACTTGATTCAGAAATCCTCATATAACTGTAAAAAGTTCCCTCTCTTCTCAGCACATGTATTTATTTAAGTTTACAGCACTTAAATAAATCAGCAAGAGCACAGATAAATTTTCTATAAATTCAAACACAGGAGAAAGGAATAATGATCTGGGGTACTCAACAATAGATCAAATGAACTTTCCCAAGTTCAGTCTGTTCTGCCCCTAGATGTAGCTGGTAGGCAATCTCCCTATGCTTCACTCGATGCCTCAGCTTTTCCACCCTTTTTTCTCCCCCATCCTGTAGAGAAGGGAGTGAGAGAGCAGCTGGGTAGGCTCTTAGCCAAACCTGGCTTCAGCTTTACCTTGTTCCTCATCTGCAGGTTGATTTTTGCTGGATACTAGAACATTGAGGATGATCGCATGCAATGGTAGAGGATAGGTTTAGTACACTAACCCCAGTAAAAATGCATTTCATTACACTTCTTCTTAGAAAAGGGGAGGAAAAACCATACACTCCATGTTCCAAATCTAAAATTGGATAATGCGGTCATCATTTAAGAATTGTCTGCTTCTATTGCAATACAATTTCATTACTACGTTCTTGTCTATGGACATATCACCATTGAGAAGAGGCATACATTTTAAAAAAGTTTTAATTCTGGAAGTTGTTGAAACACTATCAGTTGTCTGAGCTGATGCAAGTAATCAGAAATAACAATAGTGGTTGCAGAAAAGGAAACGTCTTTTTCAGATGGATTGTTTCTGCCTGCCAAAACCTGATCATAAATCAGGCTCACCAGGATATTTTAATTTCCAGCAAGTTTGGGGAAAATTTTGTTTCTTAGTTGGCACACCAGACAGACAAACAATAACAACCATCAGCCAGATGGTTTGCTAAGGAAACACAACTATAAAATTTCTGACCACAACCACAGGAATAATTTCTCTCACAAGTTCAGAACAACATGGCATTTAACTGTCCAGCTGCCTCAATGAGCAAATCCATTGTCTCATCCTGTATCTAAAAAGATGCAAACACAGTCGACCTCTCCTCTCTTTCTGAGCCTCATTACACCCCGCTGGGTTTTAGTCACTTAAACCCTTTGGGCATCTACTAGCTACTGCGATTAAGTGCCAGCTGTCACCTCTTCAGACCTCCTAAATTTCAGTATACGAAAACAACTTCAGAAAGCAAAATCAATAACATTTAACAACCTTAGTGAAGTAAAATACTTTGGTGAAGACCGACTAAAGATCTAGATCTCAGTCATGAGATAGATGATCTCAGCTTAATGTCAATGTTAAATGCTCACAATGTTTATTTAATGGTAACAAAAGAACGGCTAAAACATTGCCAACTATTTTATCAATATCCTTTTAGAATAACAGCACTTGTGCTAAGAATATGATAAGTTAAATTAAATCTCCTAAAATTATTTCTCAATACATAACACTATGCTGTTACGTCATTGCACTCCAGCTCTACTTTCATATGATGATTTTTAATGTTACATTCCAGTCCAAAAAAATGAAGCAAGGGCAGGTTTAGGCATTCTGATAAGCAAGTCCTTCTTTACAGTCATGCAGATTAAAAAAAAAAAAAAAAAAAAAGAATAGCAGATATATGTCACTTATGTGCAGATTACATCAAAGTGCACAAATACCTTAAGGGAAGGTACTAAGATGATGGAGGAGCCAGGCTACTTCCAGTGGAGCCCAGTGACAGAGCACAAAGTAATGGACACAAACTGGAACACAGGTGGTCTCCTCTGAACATCAAGAAGCACTTCTTCACTGTATCGGTGACAGAGTCCTGGCACAGGCTATGCAGTCTCTTTCCCTGAAGATCTTCAGGAGCTGCCTGAACATGGTCCTGGGCAACCTCCTCCAGCAGATGTCCACCAGAGATGCCTTCCAACATCAACTGTGCTGTGATTCTGTGATTTTATGTCAGTCACACACACGTTCATGCATGCTTCTCAAATATCAGAGGAATGGCTTATGGGTGAAAGCATATAAATATAAGCTGACATTAAAGAAAGACTTTTCTCTGAAATAGCACTAAGAATAGACAAATGTACACATTTTTGATCACTGATAAAATCCAACTGCTGCACCTGACTTGGAAGATTAGCTAGAATATTTGCGGGCAGCATGCATCAGTTACACATTTTTAAATAATGAAACACTACGTACAGTTGGCTTTTAATTTTCAATAGGTTTCTTATATCATTACTTATTATCCTATTTATGGTTCGTCAAAAATCAATGAGGGGTGAGCACTTAATTCGCACAGCAGCATCATACGCAAACACGCTAACACATAATTAGCAGATCAGTTATACCTACAAAGTAGGCATATGTGCTTTATTTAAGGTCTATTTGTAGTGCCAGATGTTTTACTAGCACTTAACAACTCTAACCATGTTTGGCCTGATGCATTAAAGTTTGAGAGTACATTTAATGTCATTTCTTGCTCTGAAAATGCCAAGGAGACTGGTTGAAAAAAGGTAAAAAAAAATACAAAGAATAATCTCCAATATAAGGCTCACAGAACCTTAAAAAAGTAGGCAGAGGAACTTTTATTAGTTTTTTATGTTTTGGCCAATACAGGTGACAAGAACATCATGAGCAAAAGCAATATTGCTCTGAAATTATGTTCATATTAGAAACTGAGTATCTTGCATTTGAGTTCATCATCTTCAGATACATTGCTGAGCATTTTTATTTTGTGCAGAGACATCAGTTGTTTTTTCCCCTCCTTTTTACAGTTTTTCAAGCCCTTCCCATGTGTTTAATATATCCCCATCCTTCCCCACTCTCAACTCTTTAGTCTCATATCAGTGAATTGAGAAACACAAAACTTATCCTGAGACTACTTCCTGCTTCATAAAAATAATTAATTGGCATAATCTAGATATCAATACAAACTTAAGTATTTCATAGTAGGTTTTCATAGTTTCTACTGAACCAAGGTAAGTTTCAGTCATCGCATATTTATGATGGTTTATCATAAACCATTTTGATGGTTTATCACAGGTTTATAACTTAGGATACGTCAGCAGCCTCTGTTTCAGAACTGCTAGCTGCTTGCTAACCTATGATTCCACATAATTCCGCTATACTGTGCTAAAGGTACAATGTCTAGTTTTAGTGATTAAAATAAAATAAAAACTAGAAATATAATCTAGGAACAAAACCCAGAATCCACTGAAATTTCCGCACTCACCCCTTATCTTTTTTTTTTTAAAACAAAACAAAACAGGGAAAATATTGGAAGGAATGTACTGCACACACACATTTGAGGAGTGTATAAAACAAAATTGTAAAGGCTTTATTACCTGTATTAGCTAATTCTATTAGAAATTTAAAAATTTGAACTTCAAAACCAAAATAGGATCTTCAAGCAAAGCATCCATCTTCTGTCAAAACAATCTCCTCCCCTTAAAAAAAGTTTATTAACATGTAAACAGATGGTCAAAAGTATTGACTTGAAGAGTAATAAAGAGCTACAGCTTCAGGTGTGTCTTAGATGTTAAACTTTACTGAAGAAATAACTCCCCTTTGGCTTCTCGCTTGGTTGCCTGAGACACTAATTCTCAGCTCAAAAGATTATCTCACACTTCACTAGCTCTGGTACCTTAGTATAATCATCTGCTGTGAACTCTTTCTGCACTTCACAGATACACTGCAGGGAACAGAGCAGTCATAAAATAAAAATAAAAAATAAAAAAGCTATAAAAGGCCACAGACAGTTTCATCATAATAGCTACTGTTTTCTTTAGATTTCAGACATACTTTCCCAAATTTTATTTTAAGTATTATTCAGGGTGAATATAGATAAGAAGTCTAAGAAATAGTTTATTTTTTCCTATTCTCTTGAAGCAACTTCACAAGTCCTTGCAAGGTCAGACATTGCACTTAAAAGAAAACAAGTTTCCTCTTTAACTGTAATTAATGCCACTTGATCATCAGTCAACATACTTGAAAACAGTCGTGTTGCAGGTGTACACTATAAGCACTGTTACTTACTCAAGCAAATGTGTATGTACATGTAACAGCCTATGCTCTGGTAACACTCGGTTATGTACAAATTCTTAATCTGTATAAATATTATTTCTAAAGGTTATGGATTGATATATGGATATATTGGTATATGGACTGTGTGCCAGTGAGGTCCTTTGGTCAGATCCACAAGGTGCTGCATGTAGGGAGGCGCATTTGAAGTGCTTCTACACAAACACACACAGTATGAGGAAGAGCTGGAAGTCTTGGCCCAGTCCCACAGCTACAACATCATCGGCATAAGCGAAACCTGGAGGGATGAGTCCTGTGGCTGGTGTGTTGCAATAGA
The DNA here is from genome assembly GCA_011075105.1 of Heteronetta atricapilla. Taxonomy (NCBI): domain Eukaryota; kingdom Metazoa; phylum Chordata; class Aves; order Anseriformes; family Anatidae; genus Heteronetta; species Heteronetta atricapilla. The sequence goes on from CM021734.1 coordinate 59,464,389, forward strand.
TGGTTACAGGCTCTTCAGGAGGGACAGGCAGGGTAGGCGAGGTGGCTGAGTGGCAATGTATGTGAAGCAGGGGTTGGACCATGTGGAACTTCAGGTTGGCAATGGCAAAGTTGAGAGCCTCTGAGTAAGGATAAGGGACGAACAAATAAAGAGGACGTCGTTATGGGAGTCTATTACAGACCACCTGGCCAGGACGACAATGCCAATGAATTATTCTTTGTGTAACTGAGAGATGCCTCGAGATCAACTCCCCTTGTCCTTATGGGGGCATTTCAACCTGCCAGACATCAACTGGGATCACCACATGGCTGACATGAGCAAGTCCAGGAGGTTCATAAAGCACCTAGATGATAACTTCCTGGTGCAGGTGCTCAGGGAGCCAATTAGGAAAGGTGCCCTCCTAGACCTGTTGCTGGAGAACAGAGAGGGTCTTGTGGGAGACGTGGCAATTGTCGGCCATCTCGGTCATAGTGACCGTGAAGTGGTTGAGTTTAGAATTTACGGTGACAGAAGAAAAACTGCCACCAAAACTTCAGCCCTGGATATGGGGAAAGCAGACTCCGGGCTGCTCAGGGAACTAGTCAGCAAGGTCCCCTGGAAAACTGCTTTTGAAGGCATTAACGTCCATCAGTGCTGGTCAGTCTTTATGCACTGCCTCCTAAAAGCATAAGATCAGGCAATTCCAAAATATTAGAAGTCAGGCAGGCGGGGCAGGAGGCTAATCTTCTACTGGAGATTAGGTGAAAAAAAGAGAGTGTACGACTGCTGGAAGGAGGGTCAGGCGACAAGGAAGGAATACAGGGGTGCTGTTCATGTTTGTAGAGAGAAAATTTGTGTGGCCAAAGCCCAACTAGAGTTGAAGCTGGCTGTGTCTGTGGGAGACAAAAAAAAAGTGGGTTTTTTTTTTGTTTGTTTTTGTTTTTTTTAGATATGTGAACAGGAAAAGGAGAACAAAAGAAAACATAGGTCCACTACTTGATGGGGGAGATCTCCTCACAGACAATGACATAGGCAAAGCAGAGACGTTTAATGCCTTCTTCACCTCTGTCTTCAAAGCTGATGATGGGCTTCAGGACCCAGGGTGCCCTGAGCTGGAGGACCTTGACAGTGGGAATGACAAACTCCCAATCAACCCTGAACATGTGAGGGATTTGCTGCTCCACCTGGATCCCTACAGGTCCATGGGTCCGGATGAGATTCATCCCAGGGTGCTTAAAGAGCTGGCTGATGTCACTGTGGGACCTCTCTCAATTATTTTTCAATGATCTTGGGAATCTGGAGAGGTCCCGGTACACTGGAAACTGGCAAATGTTGTGCCAATTTTCAAGAAGGGTCAGAAAGAAGACCCTAGCAATTACAGGCCTGCCAGTCTCACATCAGTGCCTGGTAAAATTTTGGAGAACATGATTCTTGAAGTTATTGAAGCACACCTGGGGGACAATGCAGTCATTGGTCCCAGCCAACATGAGTTCATGAAGGGTAGGTCCTGCTTAACAAATTTGATTTCCTTTTATGATAAGATCACCCGTCTAGTTGACCAAGGGAAACCAGCTGATGTGATCTTTTTGGACTTCAGCAAGGCTTTTGACACGGTTTCCTGTAGGATCCTACTGGACAAAATGTCCAGCATACAACTAGACAAAACATCGTACGATGGGTGAGCAATTGGCTGATGAGCAGGACTCAAAGGATTGTGGTAAATGGGGCCACATCAGGCTGGCAGATGGTCACTAGTGGGGTCCCTCAAAGCTCCATTTTAGAGCCAGTCCTCTTCAATGTTTTTATAAATGATTTGGATGTAGGAATAGAAGGTATTTTGAGCAAGTTTGCTGATGACACCAAACTTGGAGGAGTTGTGGACTCGGATGAGGGTGGAAAGGCCTTGCAGAGGGATCTGGATAGGTTGGAGAGCTGGGCGATCACCAACTGCATGAAGTTCAATAAGAGCAAGTGCCGGGTCCTGCACCTGGGACGGGGAAACCCTGGCTGCACGTACAGACTGGGCGATGAGACGCTGGAGAGCAGCCTAGAAGAGAGGGATCTGGGGGTCGTGGTAGACAGCAAGTTGAATATGAGCCAGCAGTGTGCCCTGGCAGCCAGGAGGGCCAACCGTGTCCTGGGGTGCATCAAGCACGGCACTGCTAGTCAGTCGAGGGAAGTGATTATCCCGCTCTACTCTGCGCTGGTGTGGCCTCACCTCGAGTACTGTGTGCAGTTCTGGGCACCACAGTACAAAAAGGACATTAAACTGTTGGAGAGTGTCCAGAGGAGGGCTACGAAGATGGTGAAGGGCCTAGAGGGGAAGACTTATGAGGAACGGCTGAGGGCACTGGGCCTGTTCAGCCTGGAGAAGAGGAGGCTGAGGGGGGACCTCATCACAGTCTACAACTTCCTGGCGAGGCGGAGTGGAGAGGCAGGAGACCTTTTCTCCATAAACACCAGTAATAGGACCCATGGGAATGGGGTTAAGCTGAGGCAGGGGAAGTTTAGGCTTGACATCAGGAGGAGGTTCTTCACTGAGAGGGTGGTTGCACACTGGAACAGGCTCCCCAGGGAAGTAATCACTTCACCAAGCCTGTCTGAATTCAAGAAGAAATTGGACTGTGCACTTAGTCACATGGTCTAAACTTTTGGGTAGACCTGTGCAGTGCCAGGAGTTGGACTTGATGATCCTTATGGGATATTCTGTGATTCTATGATATACTAATACAGCTTTCTTGTGCTGCCCTGCTGACAGAGGAATGCACTATAGTTTAACCACACTGAAGGACAGAAGGCTTACGCTGAGATCAAGCAATCAACTTACCAGACCTGACTGTCATCTTCCCATTTATTTAATCACTGCAAGAGCATAGAATTATTCAGCCTTTTGGCATGCTGAATACTTTTTCTGATTTTTTTTTTCTTTTTAAAGAAAGTACCAGTGCATAAAACAACAGAAATTCTCTCGGTTTATCCTGAGACAGTACCCGAAGTATCTGAACTTCCCACAAAGCTGGCAAAGCTCCTCTTGGCATAAAAACCACAAGGCTGTATAAATTAGAGTTGACTGATTACGATATCTAAATTTTATGGCTTTTTTTTTAATGACTTATGGGTAAAATAGCTAGAATTGTGATTTGTCAAGATTTGTACATAAAAACCTCATTGTCAAACAGGAATTTTATCAGTTACTACTTTTATTTGAATAGAAATACCTGATTCCTCAGTTTAGTTTTTCTCATAGGAAAAAAAACCACCTAAACCTTCAAAAAAATGAATCACATTTATAGTAGGAGAAGGTATACTGATCTGATCTGTTCTGATCAAACACAGAAAACTAAAATCCGTTCCAAAATAATTAACATCCTAGTTTCAAGATATGACAAAGGAAATATTTATGATATGACAGTTTCATTCTGGTGTTCCATTTTCCAGGGGAAAGATATTTCTAAAAACACATAGATGAAACTAAACAACATTCATAAATGTATTTACGTTAATAACACTGCCATAAATCCTTTCTTATTGTTTCCAATGAAACAAAAGTTTTTGTCACCAGGTATGTGGTCTCAATTCCCATTTTCCAGCTTGACTGTACCTTCCTTGACCTTCCTCTTCTAAGAAACCTATTTATTATGTATTTGCATTAAGATCTGGATTTTACCTTATAGACTTGTATTATTTCCTTTACAGCAAAGGTAAGTATCAAACCTCAAAACCACAGCCAGTTGAACTCATGCTAATTCAAATTTCCAACATCTTAATTAGGAAGTGCTGTCTTTAGAAATCAATATTCATAGCATTATGTTATAGATTATAAATAGATAGTATCAATGAAAACTATTTAGTCACGTTTACTGCACAACACTGTAAGCGTGAAACAGTATGCAAATGTAAAGAACATCCAAAGGCAAAAAATCAGATGCAGCCTTTAATGATCAAGAATCCCTTAATGTTGTATAATTATTTCAAACAAGTGCTTGTTTAGACTAGATAGTCTAATAAGATTTTATTTCTTCAACTGCAGTAATTCAATTTTATGGAAAATTATCTCCAAAGCCAGAACCCAAAATAAAATTAAACATGCAGAAGTTCTAGATAATCAGAATAAAACTGTTCTGAAAAAAAAAAAAAAAAAGTTATTATCTAAATAGTTTAATTCCACTGTGTATGGGTAAAGTTCTCATCTGGCTCAGTGTTTTTTTTTTTTTTTTTCCTTTTTCTTTTTCCTGTTTGTGTCTTTCCATGCACCAAGCAGTATGGGGCCAGAGCCCAGCAGGCACTGAGCTGTGTCTCAGAGCAAGTTTTGTCCTTGTTTCCCTCCTCCCTTACCTTCAACAAATTAAAACAGAACTCGTCCACGAAGAGGGCAACTATCAAGGAACCAACTCACTGATACATTTCTTTCCCACAGTCTCACGGCCCTTGCTGGGATATTATACATGATTCAGATGATTTGGGTACACGAGAACAATTCTTATCTCCTTTGGTTCTTAGGCAAAACATGACAGTATCATAGCCTGACTTGGTGGCAGTAATTCAATTAACATATCTATTGGTGGGAACTAGAATATTTCCTTCACATTGCATTTATCATAAATAGCACATACTCAAAGATTTTTAACTAGGAAAAAGCACAGAAGATGGAATGGGATGACCTCATAATTAACTCTGCTTTTTATAAGGTCCACATGTAAGAAAAATAAAATAAATAATTTAAATGTTTAAGTTTCCTCACATCTTTTCCAAAAGTTATACATGAAAAAGAGCACAGCTGCAGGATAATCTAGGCTGAAATCTTTTTTCCCTGTGACAAAGGCTTCAGAAAAGTTATCCCACACAGTTTTTCAGAGACACATCCCAAGTGTGAACGCTTCATATTCTCTGATTATCATTATATCTGCATGCTTAATTCACTAGTCACAACAGCAGATTGGATTCTGAAAGTGGGAAAGTTACAACCTACAAAGTGAATGCAGTCAAATCCCCTGCCACTCAAATCAATAAGGTGACCAATTTTAAAGCTGAGCTCTTTTATTACATAGAAATGAAGCTTAGAATTTTTGTCAACCACCACAAAGAGCTGGGAACTACCAAGTACTTAAAGGAAAAGAGTTTGATAGAATCTTTCTTGAATTAAATAATTAAAAAATTGAATTAAATAATTAAAAATAACTACTCTGTTATTTTTACCAAAAATAAAAATAAAAATTGTGACTCTTTGTATAGCATTGCCTGTTAAATATACAGGATTTCTTTTACTCAGAATTCTACTCAGAATTCAGAGGAAAAACAAAAATGCATAAATGCCTACACTTGTATACTTTGAATGATTTCACCCATGCACTATGTGTAATTTTAGAATTTTAACTCTTATTACCATTGGAGTCTTCAGTTTGGACATCCAGTGTGCCACAGAGAGAACAGGTAAATTGTCTCTTCCTCCTCCCATGTTTTGTTTCAGGTCTGAAGGTATCCTTCTATTCTCTTAGATGAAGTATTGATAAATTCACTGTATTCCACATCCAAACAAAAATAATTAAGATATGCTTCCATTTGGTAAGAGACACAAACATTTCTATGGGAAGACAAAGAAGACAGCTATTTAAAACTCTTTACAAGCCCATTTGTGTCATGTTTCTTTATTTGCTCATTTTAATCTTGTTATATAGCACTAGCAACTTACAGCTCTGTTTTGAACTTTGATGGCTACGTGAATGCGTAACATTAACACTTTAATTCACATCTCCATGTTTTAAGGTTTGTCACAGCAAAGGGAGAGAACACTGAGGCTCCTGTTTCCCAGGACACTCAAGCTCTTCCTAAATTTAGTTGCTGCTGATTGCATTGCTTGCCTTCTTTGCCTCATTAATTTCTGATATCTACTTCATGGCTTACTGAACAATAACATATGCTCTCTGATCTTGCACTCTCTCCTGCAACCATTTCAAGTACACCTAGGAGGAGAAAACTAATTTGTAGGTTACCTCTGGAGGAATTACATTACATTTGGCAGAAGTGTGAATACTCACTCAAGGCTAAATGTTGTCTGGGCAATATAGTGAAATTGATTTTCATCTGAATATATTTGATCATCTTTCAGTGAAGGATAGGTACATTTTGATTTGTACAATATCACTTTTCCCTGTTTTTAACTGACTGGTGTGCCCACATTCCACATTACTATATTGTCTTGCAAAATTGCTTATATCACTAGTGTTATCTACAGATAGATTTTCTGTTGCATATGCATAAAAGAAACAAGTGTACCAAGCTCTATGTACTCAATTTCATCCCCTGTCTATAAGTGTATAGCTTTGAGATAGATTTTTTTTAATGACAATAAACCTGTTCTTATTTCCATTTGGCTAAAGTCTATTAGCTTGTTTTATTTCCTTGTGTTCCTTTAAAATAAGTTGAGATCTGGCTTCTTAGGAGGCATTCATCTCCTCTTTTGTCATTTTGTTCTTTCTAGCAAAAACAGCCCTCATATATTTGCTTTCCTGAAGCCTTCTAGGGAGCCCTTGGTTAGCAGCAAATACTACCTTGTCACTTTTACTGAGGTTACAATTCTGTAGCTGCTGTGTATGCAAAACTGCCACCAAGTTCGGTGGTGTTCCAGGGCAAAGGCTGCTGCAAAGAATAGTGTCCTCTAAGAACACTGGGCTGTAAACAGATTTATTATATCAGGGTGTCCCCAACAATATAAATATGGAGCCAATTTTTGCTTCTGCCTCTTCCCAAGGCTGCAAAACACATCCTTATTTTTGAAAGAGTATGGAACCAATGTACCAAAACCAAGAAAACAAACAACAAAAAGACAAAAACAAATGAAACTCAAACCCAAAATAAAACTCATCATACAACACAAAATATATATAAATACTTTTGCCAGTACCAGATCCTTGCTATAAAGCAAAATTTATGGGCCTCCCATAAATTTTAGCGTAGAGAGAGTATGCTCTCCTCACAATCAATCTACAGTACAGTTTAAATTGCAAGAATAAGGAATCATCCAGAAATATTTTCCGTGTTTCCAGAGGTTTGGACAGAAATTTTATTCAGGGTTGACACTCTTCAGGTAGAAGAGCTGAATTTTATCTCATCTTCATTATTTCAATGGTTTGTTATCACTACAAATGCTAAAACACCACTTTACTAAAAGATATGCATATGTTAAACATGAAAAAATGCTCACCCAAGCAAAATCCCTTTGCAAAATAAGATTTTTTTTTTTTTTTTTTTACAAGACAAAAAATCATACTATTAAAAGGGAAAGGATGGTTGTGAATTCTGTGATTATTTTTGATCAGAGTAATAAGAGACTGTGGTCTTTTTCATAATTCTTATATGAACCAGAATTCTTAGAGTTAAGTGCAAAAAGCTTATAGTGTTGTCCATGTTCTGTAACTGAAATGAGTAACGAACTTCCTCCTTGACAAGTTATCACATTTGAACCTTAAAAACATTCTTCATTGTTTCACTTTATGAAAGGGAAACGTACATAAAGTAAAAATACATAAAGTAAAAAAATACATACACAAATCTGAAGCCTGTTAACCAAGAAATGAGTAACATGAAAACCTAAGTGATCTGAAATGGAGATGTTGAAGAAAACTAGAGCCTATTTAGTTCAAGAAAAAATAATTTTATAGCACAGAAAAGCAAAAACAAAACATATTTTGTCATTTAACTCCAATGCTGTTTTTGACACACATTTCTATTTGATCTGTTTTACATATTAAAATTACTTTCTAGTTAAAGAGGAAGAAAAAACACACCTAGATTACTGTTCATTTAATGATTCTATAGTTAGGCTTCTAAAAATTTGGACCATGATGTATGACTCTAAATTAATCAACAAAACTAACTTTGTATGCAATTAATTCCACAACGTTATATCATTTTTTTTGTGAAAGTATGTTCACCTGATTATGACCAATGGAGGTGACTGAGAAAGCTCTTGACCCCTCTAGCACTCAAAAGCTGACTTTGTTAGCAAATTCTTTTCCCTGAGCTTCTCTGTGACAGTTACAAATAAATTGTAGGCTGGATTCCCACATATACATGTCTAAAAAGCCAAAAAGAAAGTCAGATAAGCTCCATACCACTAAAATGCTGTATAACCAAAGCAGTAACGACAGCAAAAAGACATTATTCAAGCAGTGTTGAGGAAATTCCCATCAACAGCATGGAGTATTTTTCACACTTCTAAAAGATTTTGCAGAACCATTTACACTCTATGCAGAAGTTTTAGTCAAAAGAAAGAATGCAGTATTTGGGAATAAGGAAAAATCCTCATTTATTTCACCATGAGTTGATGTATTGCCTGCAGATCTTGTAAATTCTACCAATTTAGCACACAACTTAAAAATCCACACAAATACAGCAAGAATGCTTAGTTGGATTTTCCATCGTGTGTCATCAGGCTATCATGTAAATTTTAATTTATGAATCACTACTGTTATCAAAAGACAAAGCTTAGTTTTCCTGTTTTCATGTCAATCAGAAAAATCCATATTGACTCATAATTTAAGCACATTTAATACAAAAGTAACAGGAAAAAAATACCATTTTTCAGTTATTTTCTAAGTTTTATGTTGCTGTAAAGCATAGTATTATTAAGTATAACAACATTAACAAACTTTAAAAAATAATATATTAGAAAGTTTAACTTAAAAGCATTGAGAATAAGGAAAACTGTCTTTTTTTCTTGCTGTCACCTGTACTTCCCTTATTTCATTTTGTTACTATTGTTTCTCTGACCTACAAAGAAATGCTTTTGTAGCCTAATTATTGTCGTACCTTAATTAAAGTAACTATTCAGTGAACTTGCCATTACCACCTCCATCCTCTCAGGGAGGCCTCTCTGTATACACAATTCACAGAATGAGGTATGAGAAATGGGTTGTGAACTGTGAGCACTGTACAACCAAGAAAGCTTTAGATACAGCAAAAGAATGATGGCAGAAAACATTTAAAAAGATTTACAGAGGGGATAGCAAGTCTGTTCTCATAATACAAAAATTAGCTGGCACTTGATGAAATGGGCCTAAGTTTTAGGAAACATTTTTCCCCATACTCCACAGCTGTTTGTAGAAGCACTGGCACAGTGTTTTTTACTGGAAAATCTTTTTAAATGTTCAAGAAGTAATTACATCAATTCATGGACTATGAACTCAATCCAGGTTCTTGCAGACCTCAGATTAAACTAATGTTAATTACTGATATGAAAGTAGCAGCAGCTTTGGTTTGGCTTTCCTCCTTCTTTGTCATGTTCCACTCTTCACATTTGAGCAACAATGCTCTCAAGGTTCTGTTTTGTGTAATCCAATAATCTTATAATGCATTCATTAAAAGCTGATGGAAAGCAGTAATTAAAAAAAAATACATACAAAAAAAAAATCTTTATTATTAAAGATAAAAACCGCCATATACATATACCTTTCATGCTTGTTTTTTTTTTTTTTTTTTTCATTCTGTCACAAATAATATTATTTAATGAAAACCATGGTACCTTACTACATACACTGCATTATTTTGTACTGGAAAAGCTCAAAGGATCTAAGACAAGGCAAAATACTGGGAACCCTATACTCAAAGAAAACCACTTCTGATTTCTTTGCAATTTACATTTAATGTTTCTTACATATTTCTTGTCCTGTAACAGCACAAATTTTTACACTCAAAAACTTGTTAACAAAGAGGAACATACCGTGTATATGGAACCAATAATTTATTGCTCTTAAGTCCTAATGATCTATTCAAAATACAACAACAAACAGCTATTATTAGTTCAGTTACCATAATACATACACCTTAGCTGCTAAATACAGAAAAGCCTCAGTTAATTTAAAAATGAATGTTAAAGCTTTATAGAGAAGCTCTTAAGTTACCTTGCTTTCTAAAGGGTTTCTCTGACTCTGTGATGCCCTCCAGGGTCCTGTGATGCCCTCCAGGGTCCAAAGGCTGGTGCTGCCTATCTACGGTGGGAGGCAGGTGGGGGTGATACAGAAAAAACAAGTTTTCATTGTAGTGACAGGGGCACAGGGGCACAGGACGTCTCTCTTGGGATCTGTTTGGGTTTATCTAAATATGTCTTCTGAACACGCTCTTCACTGATCTTCAGGTGAAGTCTACAAAACCTGGTGGTCTGCATTCTCCATTTTCCAAGTACAGATCTTTGTACCAAGCAGGTCACTTAATCTTTCTTCCATTCCATTGCTGCAAAATGGCATTAGAATCATAGAACATCCTGAGTTGGAAGGGACCCTTAAGGATCATCAAGTCCAACTCTTGACACCGCACAGGTCTACCCAGAAGTTCAGACCATGTGACTAAGTGCACAGTCCAATCGCTTCTTAAACTCAGTCAGGCTCGGTGCAGTGACCACTTCCCTGGGGAGTCTGTTCCAGTGTGCAACCACTCTCTCTGTGAAGAACCCCCTCCTGATGTCAAGCCTAAACTTCCCCTGCCTCAGCTTAACCCCGTTCCCGCGGGTCCTGTCGCTGGTGTTAATGGAGAAAAGGTCTTCTGCCTCTTGACACCCCCTTACGAGGAAGTTGTAGACTGCGATGAGGTCTACCCTCAGCCTCCTCTTCTCCAGGCTGAACAGGCCCAGTGCCCTCAGCCGTTCCTCGTACGTCTTCCCCTCCAGGCCTTTCACCATCTTCGTAGCCCTCCTCTGGATACTCTCCAACAGTTTCATGTCCTTTTTATACTGTGGTGCCCAGAACTGCACACAGTACTCGAGGTGAGGCTGCACCAGCGCAGAGTAGAGCGGGACAATCACCTCCCTCGACCTACTAGCGATGCCGTGCTTGATGCACCCCAGGACACGGTTGGCCCTCCTGGCTGCCAGGGCACACTGCTGGCTCATATTCAACTTGCTGTCTACCACGACCCCCAGATCCCTCTCTTCTAGGCTGCTCTCCAGCGTCTCATCGCCCAGTCTGTACGTGCAGCCAGGGTTTCCCCGTCCCAGGTGCAGGACCCGGCACTTGCTCTTATTGAACTTCATGCAGTTGGTGATCGCCCAGCTCTCCAACCTATCCAGATCCCTCTGCAAGGCCTTTCCACCCTCATCCGAGTCCACAACTCCTCCAAGTTTGGTGTCATCAGCAAACTTGCTCAAAATACCTTCTATTCCTACATCCAGATCGTTTATAAAAATATTGAAAAGTACCGGCCCTAAAATGGAGCCTTGAGGGACCCCACTGGTGACCGCCCGCCAGCCTGACGCAGCCCCATTTACCATAACCCTTTGGGCCCTGCCCGTTAGCCAATTGCTCACCCATCGGATGATGTTTTTATTTAGCTGTATGGTGCACATTTTGTCCAGTAGGATCCTATGGGAAACCGTGTCAAAAGCCTTGCTGAAGTCCAAAAAAATCACATCAGCTGGTTTCCCTTGGTCCACCATACGGGTGATCTTATCATAAAAGGAAATCAGGTTAGTTAGGCAGGACCTACCCTTCACAAACCCATGCTGGCTGGGACCCATGACTGCTTTGTCCCCCAGGTGCGCCTCAATAAGTTCGAGAACCATCTTCTCCATGATTTTACCAGGCACTGACGTGAGACTGACAGGCCTGTAATTGCTAGGGTCTTCTTTCTGACCCTTCTTGAAAATCAGCACAACATTTGCCAGCTTCCAGTCTACCGGGACCTCTCCAGACTCCCAGGATAGTTGAAAAATAATTGAGAGAGGTTCCGCGATGACGTCCGCCAGCTCCTTCAGCACCCGGGGATGAATCCCATCCGGACCCATGGACTTGTAGGGATCCAGGTGGAGTAGCAAATCCCGCACACGTTCAGGGTCGGTTGGGAGTTTGTCATTCCCACTGTCAAGGTCCTCCAGCTCAGGGCACCCTGGGTTCCGAAGCCCATCATCGGCATTGAAGACAGAGGCAAAGAAGGCGTTAAGCATCTCTGCTTTGCCTATGTCATTGTCTGTGAGGAGACCTTCCCTATCAAGGAGCGGCCCTATGTATTCTTTAGTTCTCCTTTTTCCATTCACATATCTAAAAAAACCCTTTTTATTATCTCTCACAGACACAGCCAGTTTCAACTCTAGGTGTGTTTTAGCCACACGAATTTTCTTCCTACAAACACGAACAGCATCCCTGTATTCTTTCCATGTCACCTGGCCCTCCTTCCAGTAGCGAAACACTCTCTGTTTCCACCTAATCTCCATTAGAATGTCCCTGGTCAGCCACGCCGGCCTCCTGCCCCGCCTGCCTGACTTGCGATATTTAGGAACTGCCTGTTCTTGTGCTTCTAGGAGGCATCGCTTAAAGAATTACCAGCACTGGTGGACATCGAGGCCTTCAAGAGCAGGGGACCTTGCTGACTAGTTCCCTGAGCAGCCTGAAGTCCGCCTTCCCCATATCTAGGGATAAGGTTTTGGTGGCACTTTTCCTTCTGTCGCCATAAATTTTGAACTCAACCACTTCATGGTCGCTATGACCAAGGCGGCCACCAATCACCACATCTCCCACCAGGCCCTCTCTGTTTTCTATCAAAACACTTAAAAAAACACTTTATTTTTTTTTTTTGTCTACTTTGTAGATATTTTGGAACCATGTATGTGCATGGTTCTTAATGTGGTGGTTTCCCCTTACAAGTTGGGTTCTGATGTACTAGTCTCATGAAGCTACCAAGTAATTATCTGGGACATATGTGGTAATGCACACACATCTCTCTCACACACAGTTTCTATCTAATCTAGAAGAAAATATAGATTCACGTATCTGTAGGTTTATTTCCTACTTTTCAGGACCTATCACTTATAAATACATTTTTCTATAAAAATAAAAGCCATAAAGATAAGGCAGTTACTTTATTAAGGAGTCATTGAGATCATAAGACTGTGGAAACATAAGCCTGAGATAAATAGCATTTGAGTCCTCATTTAGTAGTTCATATTCAAATTGTTGACCTTTGTTCTACCTAGATTCTAAATTATGCAGAAAGACTACAAATCTGATCTTTTCAGCATGCTCTGTGCACCTGCAGGCATGAGTGGTTTTCTTATTCTTTCTACCTGAAACAAAATTATCTAACAAGCTCTGAAAGATATCACAATTCTCTTTGAAAAGATGGACTAAAACCTGGGTAGGGGTGAAAGACAGATCTCTGTGCAAGGTACTAACTGATTCACATGAAGTGGGAAGCTGCAGATTCTCAGTTGGAGAAATATATATTGGCAAAACGATTTATATCCATTTGTGCATAGCTACAGAAGTAGTATTGAAGCTCCTACACAGTGTACTTACACCCTTTTAAGTCTTGCTGGATTTACAACAGGGATCAGAGAACCTTGAGAACTTAACTTCAGATAACAATCTCAGCCTTAAGATGCTTATCAAAAATATCACACCTTTTACTGCTCCCTTTATGGTGACTCATCTTTCTTGTTTCACTGTTTGCTGCAATCAATGTTTCAACACTCTTCTTACCCAACTCTCTCTTCCTTAGACGACAGCAGTAATTCTAGGACCAGTACCTTAAAGAGATGAGGATTTTCTATTCTCCTTTCCTCCCTCTCATCCTCTTTCTTTCCCTCTCTCCCTCAGTTTTCTTTTTCCTCCCTCAACTAGATAAATAATTCATTTCAGTCCACTTATTTTTTTACTTTCTCATGGCTCCCTAGTTTGAATTTTCAATTGTTCTGACATCTAAGGAGGACAAACCCCGCTACACGAGATTATCTTGCCTAGCTTTTAAGACATCGAATAGCTCAAAAAGTTTGCTAGTGGCTCATTTATTTATTTATTTTTGGTTATAGGCTGTTGTTTCAGTACCAATTCATGGCTGCAATAGCCTTGAATCAGTTTTATCTGATGTCTATTGCATGAGGATACGTAATATGAATTGTTGAGTTCAATGTCAGTTTTTAGAATGGGAAATGATCACATATAGCACTTTTGTTTTCAATCTTGGGGAAAGGCTGATAGCAGAAATAAAAAGCAAGGGAACATTTTACAGGTACAGAGATCCCCAAACCAGTAAAGATTCCTGTTACTAGGCCTACATGATGCTGTGTAGTTTAGTGCCACAGAAAATTACCAGCTTGGTCCTAGAAGAGTTCACTGTTATAAATACATCAAGCTGAATTTATTAATCACTAATAAAGGTATGCTTTTCAAGACCTAATGTGAATCATAAGCTTATGTATTTTTCTAGAATGTACATACATGTGTCCAAGCCTGAGTCACTGCAGGCAGAGCTGTCCCTATTTTGGGGGAGAACTGCCTTTGGATCTGCTTCACTAACCATAGGCAGCAGTTTCAGCTCTGGTTCTGTACTCATCAGGACTTAATGCACCCAATACAAACATTAATGAAACTTTTACTTCAATAAATAAAACTTATGTTTACTTCTCCTTAAGACACATGAAAGAAAAAAAAAAGTTGTTAACCATTACCTGCAAATGGGATGTCCAGATACCTGTTCACTTGCATAGGAATGTACTAGATTAAAACAAGGGCCCACCTAGTTCATTGTCACAGCTTCTGCAGCAACAAGTGTCAGACATTACGAAAGAGCATAAACCATGCTCCTTGCTAAATGCTTCCAGCAATCCATCATTCCTAAACTTCTAAACCTGGAGGCTGCATCTGAATACTGACATAAACAGCCATCTGAACACTGCCTATGAATATCTGACACCCTCTTTTTTAGATTGAGGTATCTAAAGAGGCACAAACAGCTAAGTTGGTAATTTATATTAAAACACATACAAAGAGCTATTGCTCTATCAGGAAACAAGGAACATCCAGCATAGTTTCTTAACTTTGGAATAGAACCTAAATCAAGAGTCTGGTTACATCCCACAGACTTTTCCCAGCAAAATCTTTCCCATTCCAAATATCTGCCCAACAAAAAGGGAACTGGATTAGGTTCCCTTTTTGTTATGCAAGGGGAAAGGATTACCTTACTAAAGAAAAAGGGATGGTCCTGTTACAAGTCCAGAGTTAAACATCTTGGGGGGCCCCCCCCCCCCCCCCGTGCACATGTGTGTGCATGCACATGTATTTTTTTATTTCTTCTCCCAGTTAGAAGTTAACTGGAAGAAGGTACTTTATTTAAAATTCAGAAAAATTCAGACCTCTCTTGAGGAGAGAGTGTGAATAGCTCACAGCTGCCTTAAACCTTCCTGAGATATGCATAAACTACATTTTTATTAGAGCTGGATTATACTAGCTGCTATCCAGGAGGTTCAAATGCCTAACCACTGGAGACAATCAGAAGCACACAAAGATCTCTGCATAATGAACATAAATATCCTTTCAAACAGAAAATCATAATCTACTCTGCTGTAATCAAGTCCATATTGTTGCATAAAGAATTTTAAGCAGAGGAGCAATAGATATGACAAGAAAAGGATGAACAAAAGAAAATCTGATGTTTCTTCATGATCACTCTGTTTTAATCTTTTTTTTTTTCCCCAATAAAATAGTTATATATGATAATTTATTATTAGGTCGTTTCATTTGTCTCCTAAGTACAAATTTAACAAGGTAGTCTTTCACTGTATTTTAAATCAAAACTTCTCTCATGAGTTCCCAAGTGTGTCTAGAATTTGAGCATGCATTTCTGAGACTAACTGGTGCTTGCAAAGCATACAGATGTTGGTGCCTACTGCCAGCCCTCTGGGAACAGCTTTGATACAGTTTAGCATCCTTTAAAAAAAGGGAAACCTGAACATCAGCTCAGGTAAAGTACTGGTTTCCAAAGATGTGTGGAACAATTCTTTGTTTATAATTCTTCATCCATTACCTCATCCCCTTTTCTGCCACAGAACAACTTAACTGGTGCTATGTTTGGTAAGTGACTTTTCAATACATTTAAAACAATATCATTTTGATTTTTACATGCCTGGTCTGCAATTTTCAGGAAAAAGGATGCAATAGGAAATCTGGGAACAACCTACAGAAGAAAACACAGCCAACTTTGGACAGTATTTGCCCCTCTTTCTATAAACCTATGCCCTGAATATTTTGAGAAATTAAAAACATATGAATTTATATTATTCCAGAAGAGCCTTTTTTTATTGGCAGAAAAACCCATTCAGAGACATTACTTTTACAGGATCCCATGATCAGGAATTAAATAAAATAGAACTTACAGAACATAGAGGTGTATTTGCTCTCAGATAGAGTCCTGCTGCAAAAGGAATGCATTGATTGTTGTAATTTACTATACAATAAAATAGTCAGAAGAACATTTGGAAGTATGTATTTCAAAGGCCACCCCATGAACACCCAAAGTATTTTCACAAAAATCAGTTATTTATTGAATCAAACCAGTATTTCATATTCACACTTTAAGCCTATCCATCTCCCAAGTTGGTGCTACTTATTAAACTACAATTAAATGACTTATCTTTCCGCTTAATTCTGATAGTATGTCCAAAAGATATAAAGAATTTCTAGTACCTTGCATAGCTTCTTTTAGGATAAGTAGTGATAGCTATGTCTGAATACACAACTGAGTATTTACAAAATAAATAAAAGTAGCAATTGTCTACTCACACATAAATTTAACACTATAGGTATAAAATATGTCAAACATTTAAAGGAAGAAACTATTCCATTTTAGGGAACAGACAGGTATCAATAATTTTCATTCAGGAGTTATTTCTGCATAAAAGGTTAAAATAATGCCTTTTTAGAAAGACTGTATTAAAGAAAAATACAAACAAAAACATACAAGCCCAAATTCAACTTCAGGTCAAGCTATCAAGACATGTAAAGCTAAGTTACCTCTAAGTAAGTAGGGTGCATTTCAAACTCCTGAGCAAAACATCCATCAAGAGTGGTGATATTCCCACTGTCTTATTTATTAACAAACACAGAATCAAAAAAAAAAAGGTGGAATACTCTACAGTTTATGAATTTTGAGAAGAAACTGGAAACGCTGTTTAAATGAGGCTTTAAAAATATTAGGAAAAAACTGGGGGAGAGAGAGGGAGAAAAAAGAGAAATTTTGGCTGATGCACAAAATAAAAATTTCCTAAAAGTGGAACCAACTGCGCTTTGGATTTGTCTACCAAGATAAAGAAAACCGCATCATTTAATTTGCTAAAAACAAAGCACCAGGAAATATTCATTCTAAATATACCAAGGCACTCTTGGAGTGGACGAGGTTGAACTGAATGACATAATACATATTTTCTGATTCTAATTCCTTTGATTGTGAAAATATTGCATTTAAAATGGAAATGCAGTACCAGTGGCATGTACAGAGCTTAATAATTTGCTATCGGATTTTATGTTGCCTCAACAACTCAGTATATCATTTCATTAGTACATTCAGATCCTGGCAGTGACTAACCAGCAGAAAGAAAGAAAAGAAAAAAAAAAAAAAAAACAGTTCTTGAAGAACATAATAGCTATTTACAGCCAGAAGACATAAGCACAGAGCAATAAAGTATAGCAGGTTCTGCTTGTAACGCAGAAGTATAACTCAGATTTGAGAAGGGGAGGAGGAAGAAAGATACACACCATGGCTTAAGGAAAAAATAAAGCAGTTTTAGATGCTACATGACAAACTCAGATGATATTAATTGATTCAAGTCTGCTGTCTTTGAAATGTCGGCTTTGACTTACATAAACGTAATAGAAAACTGCATATGCAGTCTGCAGAATCTAACTTGCAGTCATCTAAACCCATCTAGTGCTGATGTCTGTATTGCTGAGGGAGATCCCTACAGACAACTCAGTATCTCACACAGCCCCTTGGAAAAAAATAATAAAAAGGAAGAGAAAGAAAAAGAAAGAAATGAATGGAACAGACGATTTAGAACAACAGGAAAAAAAAAAAAAAAAAAAAAAAACTTTTCTTGAATCCAAAAAAAAAAAAAAAAAAAAGCAAAGGCATATTTAGTAGAGAGTGCTGGAAGCTAAAAAAGACACCTTTTTAAGCTGCCTACTAGTGCTATTTAAATACAAGGGAACACAGGTACTACCTAATGTACCATACCTTGAATATTACCAAAGATGCACTTAATAACAGTAGTACAAAACCATTAAAAGTCTTTCATGGAAACATCCTGACAACAGGTTAATAAAAGACAAATACTGGATACAACTACACAGAAGCTACTATCTGATAGTTGATACCACAGTATTAATATACACAGAACAGGAAAAATATTTCTTAAGTAACATACTAGTACCAATATGTACCTGTGACAAGGCTCAGTAGGTTCTGATCACGTTTTAGCTCTGTGTTCACATATATGAAACTGTAAAACATCTTCAACTATGGTCCTCGTTAGATTCCGTATGGAAAGGATTTGAGCACTGTCGGCTTCGCGTTTGCCTCTTAGCCAGGCCATTTTGACAGCCTGGGGAAAAATTTTCTGCTTCATTCTCCCCTGCCATTAACCAGGCCAGGGAGTTTTTGAATCTTAACATTTGTTAGAGATGACTAATCACGCTGCCTGAGTCTGATCTGTCCAGGCATAACTACACCATGAAAAAGAGAAGGAATACAGATCTATAAGGGGAATCCTCAGCAGCTAACTCAGAACACCTTTGTATTGTCCAAGTTACATGAAACGATGAGGATCTGCAGGCCACAGCATATTTCATATTCCTTACCTCCTTAACAATATTTTTTAATCACAGAATTCTATGTTTAAATCTGTACACTTGGATTTTTTTTTTAATGTAGATCTCCAAAATATCCATGACAGGTAGTTCGGCATTTGCTATCAAAAATAAAAATAAATAAACAAACAAAACCATGAGCAGTTCAGCTCTTCAAGTGACAAATAACAAAATATTAGGTTGCTGGCATTCCCTCTGAGGCCTTTATACAGCTTCCTTGCAGGACGTACTGAATCCGTAATACTGACAAATCATTTGCATTTAAAACACAAACTCCCTTATATTCAGCAGACTTTCCAAATAAAGAAATCCAAGGGAAAAATTACATAAAGATATCCAGCATATCAAAATATGCACTTCTATATATATGCACACAATATATGCACTTCTATTTATAGAGAGAAACTACAAAAAAAAAAAAGAAATAAAAATAAAAATAAAAAATATTTTTAAAAAAACACATTAAATTAAATAATTAAATAAAAACAAAAAACAAAAAACAAAAAACAACAACAACAACAAAACATTAAAAGAAGCCAAACACTTCCATTGTCCTAAAAATCTTTAAGGAACATCACTGATCACCTGCATTTGTATGCTTTCACTGCAAAACCACAGCACTTTGTGACTATCTCTATTCTCATTCAGTACAGTGGACAGAGTTTATTATCCCATCTTTCAAAAATAAATGGTGTCAATGAAGCGTAACAATGATAGATTGTCAAATACCTATTTAGTCTACATAAATTAGACTCCCCCTCTGCCGCCTTTAAAGGCAGTGCCGTACCTTCCTGAAAGCATGCCTGTGACACTGTTTCTCAGGAATAATGCACGTGAA
This sequence comes from Heteronetta atricapilla, assembly GCA_011075105.1. Lineage (NCBI taxonomy): Eukaryota > Metazoa > Chordata > Aves > Anseriformes > Anatidae > Heteronetta > Heteronetta atricapilla. Next base: position 59,483,829 of record CM021734.1, read on the forward strand.
TGCTTTATACCCCAGCAGTCGACTAACTAGACATCCACTGGTGCCTCTCTGCTCTTGCATTCAGGAGAGCCTTCCTGCAGGCTCTTTTTCTACCCTTTCTAACCTCATTTCCCTTTCCACACAGACAGACATTACATTAGAGACCGGAGGGCAAGGACTAAACCCTTAAGTATGCATTGAATTAACTCATTTTAAATTTAGAGATGCATGGACATACCAAACTATTTAAGACTTGGTCTCAGGGGCAACATTTTGTACTGCCACAGTGTTCCATTTTCACTGTAGTACATCTCTAAATGGAAAGCCAGTAATTTTGCTTAGCTCTAACCTGATATCATACACTTTTAATTAAATGGAAATATTTAAAGTAGGACTCCGAAGAATAGAATAAATTTTTAAGAATTGCATGAGATGAGCATATCCTGAGATAGGTATTATTATGTAATTGAACATCTATCAGGGCATTTGACAGACCAAAACTTTTTAACTATCTTTTAATGTCAGGGTTATACTTTAGTTACAGTTCAGCATATTCAGCTGTAAGACAAGAAAATTTTTGAATAGCACTCCATCAAATCAGAGAAGATGGTAATTTCTAATGGTCATATATGATCATAAGGCATATATATGCATATACACACAGATTTAGCACACGCATATGTAAACTGCACAAACACACACAGGCACAAAAGCTGAATTCTTCTCTGGACTTCTATAGCCACAAAATTACCGTAACTGTAAGCGGTCCTCTGCAAACCAGACAGGAGAAAACCCTCTAACTCTCTGCCTCATTTGGAAGTTTTAAGCCTGCTAGGCTGTAGTTTCAAAACTGCTCTACCAGACAAAAGTAAGCTTAAAAACTGGTGATTATAATGTCACAGCTGTGGCAACACTCAAGTTAGGGCTGAGATGGTGCTTCCATTCCTGCTATAACTTTGTCAGAAAATAACAATTAGTTTCTTCTCATGCTTAATCTTGCTACAGATGTTTGCATTGATAGATTTTGTTTCGTTTGTTTTAAGGAAGAGGGAGTATTTGAAGGGGTGGAAGAGTGAAAGGAAAAAAAAAAAAACCTGTAGGCTGGATATACAGCTTTTATTCTATTAAGACTGATATCTCATTTTTAAACCGTAATAATGTCAAATTAATTGTGGACCACATTCTGCTTTCATTGTTAATCCTACTGTGCTTCATTGACTGAGCAAAATTTAGGCTTTTAATTTCAAAACTGCAAAGTGCCTTCAGCACTTAAATACTATATAGCGTGACATTGCACAGTTTCTTTGCTCTCATCTGCCTCATTAGCCTTGAGAGACCTTCCCAAATCCTAAATCCATATTCAGTCCAGAGTGAGTATATGAACAGAGAGTTAGCTGAAGTATTTTGAAGAGCAAACAACTGAACTGAATTTTGAGGGTATAAAAAGATCACTTTCCTCATCTAAGGATTCTCAGTTAGTCTAATCCCAATTGTTTAGACAGGGTGAGAGCTGCCTCACATTTGTATGATGCAGCCCACAAGTATGGGTTCCTCTTATAGAAGAGTTACATACTAATGACATCTACAGAAGCTCTCCCATTGACTTCAGGATGCATACTGCCAATCCTGTAATAGTCTCCACTCAATATTAAGTATTTACAAAGATGAAATGGAAAAGTTTCACAATATCCACCCATCACCATAATATTGCATAATTGGTAAACTGGTGAAGGCAATAGAATGAAAATTAAAAATCTGAGAATTTCCCCCAAAGAAAGCTTTTACAAAGCATCATACTAAGTGCATAAGTTTACCATAATTTTCAAATACTAATAATTGCCACAATTTTTATTTTTAATGTCATTTAAAAAGTGATACATCAATGCACATCAATCACCAGAAGTAATGAATTCTCAGCTCATGAGAATTTTATAGAGCTTCACTTTATGACTTACTACTTCACTTAATGTTATCTACTTGCTGTACAAGTATAATATTAATAGCTTCTAATTATACATACTATGATATCCATTATTTTTAAATATCACTACAATGTTAACTCCCCTGTAATTTGCATCAAGTTCACTGATTCATGGACTCCTGACCCATGAAACTCTAGAAAAGTATTCAGGGACATCTGTTACCATGCAGGCTTTTCAGAATGAGCAGGCAAGGACTATTCTCTGCAACGAGACCGTGACTACCATACACAAGGGAAACCCAGCATCCTGTTTACACAGGAGCGTTCATAATCTATTAGGTGTTCAATAGTTAAAATTCAGAGCTATTTGTACTGCTGTACAAATAAAAAAAGCAACCAGCAGAGTTATTCTTTAATTAATCTTTTAAATATAACTTTAGTTTATTTTATGTACATATATATATATTAATATTTATGCATTTATGTGGTATAGTTGTAAAATAAAGTCCTTCATTGTAGCGCATACACTCAGGGGGATGAATATACAGTTGTAGTGGGAGAAATTAACTGTGAATTTCTTGACTTGTGTATAATAAAATATCAATTTAAATGTTAGTTTAATATTCATATATTTGATTCTGTAATTGTTTTAATTGAGAGAGACCAATTAGTGAGGAAGAAGTGCCTATTAGCCCACAATAAAAATAATACATATAAGTACTTCACTTTGTAAAGATGTCTCTATTGGCTTTTATTGAAATTTCCACTTAGGGAAACTGCTATTGTTTTTAACCTGCCTTTTTAAAACCTTTTCTGTTTTTAACGAAAGAACTTGTCATTAATTATACCCTAAAATCTGAGGAAATTTCAGAGCTCTACAATTTAAATTGAGTTATGTCTCCATAAGTAAACACAAAAATAAAAAGAAATTAATATTGATATTTTTACGTGTAAGTGATATTCTGCTAAATTCTTCATTGCTATTTCTCTTAATCTCTGTTAATTTGCAGAGCAGGGTATTAAGACATAGCAAGCATTTAGAGTCCACAAGGAGGCATTATTATGTGAAGAAGCACTTTAAGAAACTTTTCAAGTATTTTTGTTTCCCACGTAGCTTTTCTTGGGAGAAGAGAAAGAAACAAAAGCAAAACTTGGCCTTAAAATTTATTCTCAGTTTTAAATAATAATATTCTTAAAAAATAAAATGTATTTTAAAATAAAATGTAAAATGTTACTTTCAATGTGTTTATGGACTTACCAAAACACTTTCTCCCCTTTGAACTCTTGTAACGTTTCTACTGCCAATGATTCACCAAGTCAAAAAGAATCTATCCTACAGGACAAATAGAAATAAAAAACTCTAACATCATTTTGAGAAAAGAAGAATTATTGATAGCTCAGATTAAGACCAAGTAGAAACACACTACTAAATCCCTAGGGCATAAGGATGAATACTGCTGTAATCTTTGCCAGTGTCTTCCTCCTAAAAAAGGATTTTCTTTATTTGGACTTTTTGAGGGATACCTTGAGTTTTAGATGTTGGGGAAAGAAAGGGTAAATATGTACAGGACAACCATTCTAGCAAATACTTCCATCACATGGGTATGTATGTAAACACACACACAAATAGAATCTTGAAGAAGGCCATTTGAGAGCCAAAATGGCCATTGTACTAAGCTAATTTCTGATAACTGTAAAGCATCAGTACTTGCTAATAAGCAACGATGTAAACAGATTTATCTGTGACAAGCTAAATTCATAAATCCCACTTCACAGCACGGGCTGAGTTCTTGGAAGAGATGGCAAAGCAGACTACAGAATGCTCTATGTTTAAGTAAAATTGTTTTACTATTAAATGCAAGCACTTAATGCTTTTAAAGAACAAGCATCTTTTCTTATAACATAGCTCTTGCACACCATTGGCAACTCGTAGTGTTGTCATGATTGATTTTATATGTTAAAGTGATCACTTTGCATGAAAATTTTATAAGGAGAATAAAAGGAAGACAGGTTTTATAAAGGTTCCTTTAAGTTGTCTTGGGTTGTTTTCTTGGTTAAAATATGATTATGTTTAGGGCTTTATTCAACAAAACCATGTATACTTCTGAAATATGACAGTCACTGTACAGGATGGTATGGAGTAAATGTAGACACTGAAAAGACACCTTAAGGAACACTAGTAGAATAAGAGTAGAACACTTCTCAACAATAAATAACTTGAAAATGCAATGAAGAGAAGGATGACTTGATAATGGGATAATGATACACACTGAATTAAAGTCGGTTAATTGAAGGTTTGCCATGACCAGTGAATAACATTCTTTGTAAACGTCTTCAGAAAAAATAATTCCCTGCTAAAAGTAGAAAATGATCAAGAAGAAGAAAATTGCAAAGGAATTAAAATTAGTAGACTTTACATGCTAAAATATAATGGTAGTTCTGTGAGACTAGAATGGCACTAATTTTCCAAATTAGACCAGTCAGTTAATTGTACACTTGAATATGCCAAACATTTTTGAATAATATTAAAAATGATCACAAGTTTGATGGAGAATAAAAATCATCTAAGAATTATACTAGCTTAAAAACACACACATGAAACAAAGATGACAAAAACAGGCTAGCAAACAGCCCTACTATGTATATAAGTAATCATCTCTGGTTAAATCTGAGGGCAGGTTTGCAAAAATATTTTCTATTCAATAGTTGCTGGTATCTCATGTTAGAATTTCATCTATAAGAACTGGAAAAGAAGACAACCCTCTTATGACATTGAGTAATTAGAAATATTATCAAATTGGAAAAGCACTAATTTTTAACATATATGCTACACACAATAAACAGTACTGTAAATATGGAATCACACACATACCTTCCTCTGAATTTGATTGGGATCATTTGACAACGTAGGATTGTCTTTATCATGATATATACACACAATATATGATCACACAGCAAATGTACTGTTTTTGGTTTTGCTGTGACACGCTGTCAGAGAAACAAATTATTTCTTATAGAATTGTATTTGGAAATGCTAAAAAGAAACCTATATTTAAAATACATTATTAAAGATTAACATATACACTGAAAAGACTGATTTTTAACCATTTATTTGTTTTACTCCATTTAAGTAACTCAGGACTGAGATCTGGTAATCACTGCAGAGGAACAAATGGTGATGGTGATTTTTTTACAGTCTCAGGAAACTGTACTTCAAAATAACAAAATGAGCAAGGCACAGTTTTGAAAAGGCAAAGTTCCAAGAACCATCATGGATTTGACTGGGAATAGGTAGGATGATTGGCTAAGCAGATCGGGACATAGCAACAGACGAAAAGATTCCTAAGGAATTATAAGAAATATTAAAAACAACCAGGCAGGAAACCAAACACATTTTGAGAGGCTGTTTGTGTACAAAGAAGATAAGGATGACAGACAAAGAGTGGCTGAGGGAGCTGGGATTGTTCAGTCTGGAAAAAAAGGAGGCTCAGGCGTGACCTTATCGCACGCTGTATGTACCTTAAAGGAGGCTGTAGCAAGGTGGGGTCGGTCTATTCTCCCACATGCCTGGTGACAGGACGAGGGGGAATGGGCTAAAGTTGCACCAAGGGAGGTTTAGGTTGGATATTAAGAAGAACTTATTTACTGAAAGGGTTGTTAGGCATTGGAATGGGCTGCCCAGAGAAGTGGTTCAGTCACCATCCTTGGAGGTCCTTGAAAGGTGTTTAGATGTAGAGCTTAGTGGTATGGTTTAGTGGAGAAATTGTTAGTGTTAGGTCAGAGGTTGGACTAGGTGATCTTGGAGGTCTCTTCCAACCTAGATGATTCTGTGATTCAAATCTGACAAATTAGTAAACTGCTCTAAATTTTTTGTTCAGTTCTAGAACTTCAGTTTAAAACTTCAAACACCACAAGGGTACATCCTGCAAAACTGCCAGAGAGAGAACAGCATTTAAAAAAAAAAGAGTTTAACAACATGAATGAAATTAGCTTTTAGAAATTTCTTTTCACAAGGTATAACCAAGGCCAAGTGGTTAAAAGGATTAAAAATAGTAAGGGAAATGTACATAAATAATGAAGGAATCCAGAATTACAACAGCAACTTAATTCATAAGTGTTTATTTCATAATTACAAGGGATTCTTCATCTTCTAAAAGAATGTTGTGTTGGCCACTGTCTGAAAGAGACCTTTTTAGACGTAATAATATTATTTTCACATGAACATGAAAATAATACCATTTCTCCCATTCATATGCTGAAGCAATGGCACCATTAAAAACAAAAACAAAACAAAACAATCCTGAGTATACATTGCTGTGTACTGCAGTACAAAAAAAAAACCCTCAATGACAATGATGACATGAATTAGCAAGGTTTCCCCAAAAATTCTTATGCAGAGATCCCTGATGTCTGTTATGCATGACATCAGAGTAAACAAATCAAAGGATCTCTATCTGGCTTCCAAACCTGTCAATAGCACTAATTTAACAGTCTATTAAGGCTCTATATGGAGGAAGACAGCAAGGATTTTGACATTGCTACTCCAGAACATCATACTAATAGGTGTGTGACAAGGAACTAAACATGAATCCTCTCTGTACACCCATCTTTGATTGTACATATGGGTATGACGATATAAGACTAAGTGAAAGTAATTTCTTATTTTTGATAAGCAATTACTATGAAATGTTTGAAAAGATACATGCCAAGTAGAACAACATTGAAAGAAAAATAATTTATTTAATGAACATCTCTGTTCCATAAATACTTGAGAAAGATTAAAAGCCTTGGAAGGTATTATGTCACCTCAAAAGGCACCAAAGATGGACCTTCATTTCATTTAAAGTTCAGTAGCACCTTGCTATCAGTTATAACTTGCTATCCGATGTAAGAGTTTATGTATTTGACAAGTTCACTTTTTTCTTAAACAAAAATATATTTCAAGTACATTAGGCATCCAAGATACAAACACATAGCACTGATCTTTAGACTTCTAAATGGTTCCAGAAACTGAATACAGAAGAGGACGATCCAGTAGTTGTGCAACTACTGAAGAACAGCCAGATTTCATGCTCTGCAGACCTACAAAGCTATCTATAAACTTTTTATATCCTGTTGACAATTGACATTGTTACAGCACCCAGATCACAAGCTGTGGTGGTTTTACTCAGGTGGGCAGCAGAGTTCCACCACAATCACTCTCTCACTCCCCCTCCTCAAAGGGAAAAAGGGGGGGGGGGGGGGTGTGAATACTATGGAAAGGGTTCAAGGGTTGAGATAAGGACAGGGAGAGCTCAACAATTACTGTGACGGGCAAAACAAACTCAGCATAGGGAGATTAACAAAATTTATTACCTATTGCTTCCAAGTCAGAGAAGTGAGAACTCCTCCCTCTGAGCAGCACAGGGGAATGGGAAAATGGGGGCTGTGGTCAGTCCCGAGCACTTGATCTCAGCAGCTCCTTCATGGTCACTCTCTGCCCCTGCTCCACACGGGGTCCTTCCCACAGGATGCCGTCCTTCCTGAACTGATCCTGCAGGAGCTTCCCACAGGCAGCAGCTCTTCAAGAACTGATCCCACACAGGTCTGTACCACAGGGTTGATCCCCCAGGAGCAAACTGCTCCAGCACGGGTCCCCCATGGGCAGCAGCTCCCCCCAGGCCCCCTGCTCCTACGTGAGCTCCTTTCCACAGGCTGCAGCTCTGGCCCGGGGCCTGCTCCTGCGGGGGCTCTCCATGGGCCGCAGCCTCCTCCAGGCCACATCCACCTGCTCCACCGCGGGCTCCTCCACAGGCTGCAGCATGTAGATCTGCTCCATGTGGGACCCATGGGTTGCAGGGGGCAGCCTGCTCCACCAGGGGCCTGTCCACAGGCTTCAGGGAGAGGCTCTGTGCTTGGAGCACCTCTTGCCCTTCTGCTGCACTGACCCTGGTGGCTGCAGGGCTGGTTCTTACTCCTCACTCTCCCAGTTCCTGTTGCTCAGCAGTTTTTTTCCCCCTTTCTTCAATCTGTTCTCACAGCAGCAGAAACAATCTTGCTTATTGGCTCGGCTCTGGCCAGCAGTTGATCCCTTTGGAGCCAGGTGAAACTAGCCCTTATCTAACACGGGTCAACTCCTAGATTCTTCTCACAGAAGCCACCAGTGCAGTCCCCTGCTACCAAAACCTTGCCATGTAAACTACACCAGCTTACAACCAGACTGCCGTTGAGGCTTAGATTTGATTTTAGTTCCCAGAACTCTAGATAGGAAAGGTATATTCTCCCATCTGAGAGAATCAGACTGGTGCAGCACATGAGAACAACAATAACAGAAACACATTTGGTAACTGTTCTGGACCTTGTAACCTTTACTCAGCCTTGGATGTGGTTCTGTCCTGTCTAGCCAAAACATTTTTCAGGATCAGGATAGTAAGATGATCAAGGCAGTAGTGCTATCATCCCAGAAACCCAAACTGCAGCAGAATGGCCAGTTCATGTTCACTCTAGGATCGTCAAGCTATTTCCCCTTGACTAGGCTTTAAATTCTGCAGACCTTTCCAACAGTTCCAAGTAGCAGGCAAGGTTGGATTTGGTAACATCTGATAGAACAGTATGACCTTTATATCAGTTAATCATATGCTTTCAAAATGTATATTTTGCATTGATTGTTAGAGTTAAGAGTTTCCAAATTGGGTATTTAAAACTAGGCTCTGAAGGTTGAGATTTTCAAAAGCACCTAAGCAACTTAAAGGCACAAGACTGTTTTAGGTATCTAAATAAAACGTACCAAGAAAACCTAGATCACTACTCTCCACAGAATGCATTCCAATACAAAGAAAAACGGAACACACTAAGGCAAATTACAATAGGGCAGAGGATTTTACTGTTTATAAAGAGTTTGATTCAAGCTATTTACTCATGAAATTAAAATTTATCTAACATCTACTATAGGTTAGTTTTGGAATGTGCTGAAGCTGTTTTTGGAAAAGTGCAGAAAAAATTATGCCTTGGAAGGCGTAATTCAGAGCATTCCTTTTCCAGTTTGAAGTCTAATTTTGTTTTTAGTTTAAGTATCTTGAAGAATACAATGTAAGATAGTTGAGATTAATAAGACATTAATAGTATGTAAATTTATTTCAAAGCAAATACAGTTCTTGCATGCCCTAATAAAATAATTAAATAGCAAACTATAATAACATGACTTATGATTGCTCTTTGTCTAATTGGCTACATACAGAATGGAAGTACTTCAGGAGAGAAAAAGGCACATATAAAGTACCTATTAATCCAGCATCAATTAAATACAAGTTCCCCTATAGTGTATTATTTATTAGCATGTTGACTAGCCAAGATCGTAGGTATATCAACTGTTCAGTTTCGAAGCACTTCCACTGTGGGGAGCTTCCTGGCTAATACATGACATCATTGAAAAGATTTTTCTCATCACATTATAAGATAGTTGTAAATTATTGCAGTATATATTCTTGGTGATTATATTCTTTCAGGTCCATCACTCTCCTTACTGCATTTAATTATTATCTGTCATAAATCATCTTACAAAGCTGAGGGTAGAGGGAAACAGTTTGAGAATGTTTCACATTCTTAAAACCACATTTTACTATACATTCATAAAGTGAAAAAAATCAGATAAATTAGCTTAGGAGGCCATCTGTTGTGTTTCATGGATATAACTGATTCTTCAGGGACTTACAGATCCAAAAAATAAAACAATAACTAGATGGGTGGAATAAATATAGAGGCACTTTAAATTGAGTTAAGTTCAGGAATTTGAACTGACAAGACAAATTTTCTTTTTTTTTTTTTTTTAATATTATTTGGAAAAAAAAAAAATAGTCCTTAGTAGCACTTTTGGGAAGACACTAAATGCAAAAGACCATAAAAGTATGGTTTATGTGGGCTTTTCTTAAAAAAAGGTGATCTAAACATGTTTTACTAAGAAAGGCGGGGTTATATTCTACAAAGAATAACTTTTCTCAGGCTGTATGATAACATAAAACAACCATTCATCTTTCCATAGCAGAAATCCATCACTACCCATAGAACACAGTTAACTATTAAAAGCTGAAATGAATTCAACCCACAAATTCTGTACAGAGCTCCAAACTAAATAAAAGTTACAGAAAATGTCAGAAGGCAGCCTGAACTACCATCTACACTGACCAGTTCAGGATTTTCTGCCCAATAGTATACAGCCTCCTCAGCAATGAACTGACTTACCCTCATCACCAAGACCCAGGCCCAAAGCTGAATGCAATAAGATTCCAACATTTCACCTAGCTGTCAAGAACATTGCAAAACAGGCCACCCTCACGTGAAACAAGAACAATGACTCTAATGTGACCCTCAAAGACTCAGATTCAAAAGCAAACAGCAAATCCCATGCCTACTGAAGAACAATGTTCCCACAAACAAAAAAAATAAATTCTACTGAATCAACATATGATGATTCTATATTAGACCAACACCTTGATGTCCTAGCTGCATTGGTTACCCTAATTTCTAAGAATCCATTGTACTTGATGAGAAGAGCAGACATTCAAATGTAGATGGCCAAACAGAAAATCAAGGGAAGTATACAATAAATAAATAAATAAATAAATAAATAAATAAAGAGACTCAGGTGCATGTTTAGCTTTCATTGGATCACATTTTTCAACCTCAAACTATGGAAATCCGGAATTATTTTGTTAATGAGTGTCCACCATAAGAGCACAGAGGTTATGATGCACCTCAGTTGACTTTAATCACCTAGGAGCAGCAAGCAACTGAAGTTGGAGTTGTCCTCCTTGTAATTAGCAAAGAGAAAGAGACCCCCTAGAGAAGATATGTCATCTCTCGTTGCTTTCAGTTAGTAGCTTAGCAGAAGAAAAGTCAAATTCTGGATGTGTTTCCAAGTAATTCCAGGACTTACAAATATTACTTGGCTTGCTATGGAGAATAACAAGGAACTAGTATAAAATCTGGGCCCAATGTCAGCTGTTACTGAGTAAACCCACCTTCATCCTTCAATATCTGCAGATACAGTCTGATGCAAGACAACTACAAGACAGAAGATATGTCTTGTGTGACAGTTGTTCATAGTTGAGGTAATTCATCATGAAGTTGAGCTCCTTTTGGTAGGGCTCCTACCAAAAACATATTGATGGAAAACTGTATTTTCCTTGCTAAATCTCATTTCTGAAGAACTACAAGGAATAACATTTCCTGGTAATTTTTTAAATCTTCAAGCAATCAAGTGGGCTTATCAGAAACATTATGAGTATCTGTTCCGAGTGTAAGATGCATCTCATTGATATCTCTAGCACATACTGCTAAAACTAAAACAACCATGCAACCAGAACAACAAAATCCCACTTGCTAAAACAACGTTGCACACTTGCTTCCCTGGGATGAAAGAAAAGAAACAAGAGTTGACCATACAAATTGATGCACAAATGAGAGATACTCTGATACAATAAGGACAAGTGAAATAATAATAATAATATTTAAAAAAAAAAAAAAAAAAAAGAAAAAAAGTTAATCTTCTTATTGCTTTAATCCCTCTCTTGCAGTATCTCTCAGACATATTACTCTTCCCCCTCAGAAATATAAATTATATTAATGGATAAACTATCTTGTATGAGCCTGCTACAGTAAAAATATAAAACATATAAAACATGATACGGGCACTGGCTCTAGAGCTTCCCACAGTTATCGCACAACATATTTGAATACTTTAATGTGAAAAAAAAAAAAAAAAATGTTAATTAATAATTTTAACCAAGGAAGAAAGCATGTAATCTGCTAAACTACAGAAACGGAGAAAAGCTAATCTAATTCTTCCCCTGCCCCAAAACAAAACAAAACAAAACAAAACCCAAAAACCTAAATACATTAATGAAAACAAAACCAGCCTCAGACAGAAAACAGAGATTATAGTATGACAGAAATTAGTGCATAGCGAACTAAACCAGAAGGTATAGTGTTTTGAGAAGCAGATCTTTTCCAAGCACAAATGTGCTACTCTATACCCCCAAAGCAATGAAAACTGAGAATGGAAGAACTTGTTTGCTAGCTGCTAGCTGTGCTTCCCCTGATCCGAATTGCCTTCTTGTCTAACACAGTCTGCATCTCAGCAGAGAGCTTCTAGCTGCTGCCAACCTCAAGTGCCCTTCATGAATTTCTTTTCTTTCCCTCCAAGAATTCTGTCTCACATGTATGTTCTCATGGCAAGAGGTGACTCTGAAAAGCTTAAGCCCAGAAATGGTACTATAAAAAGCTTTGTGGTTTTGTTCCCGTTCCTCACTACCCTGCTCCTCCACTTGTCTTCCCACCCCATTGCCAAGGTCAGCGTTCAGCTAGCGTAAACACCAATAGGTTATTGGTGGATGACTAAATAACAGAACTTCAAATTAATTTATTCTTCAACAAGACCACATAAGATCAGATCATACTATCAGACCTTTACTTCTGGGACTAAACAGGCAAACAATAGAGCAATATCAGCATTTTCTTGGAGTAGGTTTTAGAAAAACCTGTCCTTTTAAATATGGTGTCATTCACACAATAACCTTAAGGCTTTACAACATCAAATACTCATTGAGCTTTATTTTTAGATTTGCTTGGCTTGGGTTCTGTTACCCTCACAAACAAAGTGCTATTCTTGACATAGGGAAAAAAAAAAAAAAAAAAAAGACAATTAAGATTCTTAGCTCAAATTAATGTACTGGGATTGAAAAATATATCCATGTATATATCCATACTAAATGCATTTTTCTTTTCAAATCTTGTTGTTGTTGTTGTTCTAGTATATATTTAGTCATAAAATATAGTCTTAACTTTTATTTCATCCCCAGATTCTTCCTTTCTATTTTAAAGCAAAAATAGGGGAAGAACTTGAAAAAATGCAGCAGAAAAACATTTACTCACAATAACTTTCTGCCGAAGTAATTTACATTAACACTGAATCGCTAAGTACTTTACAGTACTCTCTCGAAGAGCTATGCTGCCATCTATTGGCAATGGAAATAAGCTATCAATGTTATTTGAGAGCTTGGGAAAGCTAATGCTCCATTAAAAACAACTTCCTGCATTTATAGACCACTCATGAAAACAACTCTTCTTTTCCTTCCCTTTGCTGCTAAGTACATAATGGCTAAGTAATTTGTATGGAATCATTTGTTAAATGTATGAACTCAAAGTTTCACAACATTTAACACTTGCATGAAGATAATTCAACTTCTGTATGTTTGTATACATACAGTCAAACTATAGTTTTTCTTATAGATTTGATCACAACTGATCACAGTAATCAGCCAAATACATGCACCTGATACTAAGCATTTCATGAAAAAAAAAAAAAAAAGACAACAATGTAAGTCCTCTCAATGGTTCGTTAGTGCTCACCAAGAAAACTCTGTAACTGGGGATCTCCAAACTAATTCACCATTCCATGATACTATGAAGTATTTGAACAACCATCACTATGAATTCTGTGAACTGCAGTGAATTCCTGACACTCGCTGCCATATACTTCATGCTAAAAAAGATTATCTGCTGCAGTAAAAGATATTTTAAATGAGTAATTGTTTCAAAAAAAAAGGAACCCAAGAGTGTTTTTTTTTTTTTTAAATAATAAAAAAAAAAATCTTATATAGCAGACCCTGTTTGCTGTGTGCCTTCATTTTGGTGTTTTTGTTGCTGTTTGGTTGGTTTCTTTTGTTTTTGGTTGGTGCTTTTTGTTTTTCTATTTTTTGAATCACCACACCACAATCACCACAACTTTCAGGGAACAAGAACAGCAGCTGGCAGCAGAGATCCCAGAACACTTAGACATTATGGAAACTACATGCTCAAAATACTGATTTTTTTCTATCACCAATAGGTTCTTAAAATCTTATTTTTGGAAACAAAATAAAAATCATGTTATCTCTGAGAAACTGAAAAGCCTGATTCTTATAGTCACTTTTGCTAAAGATGACATTTGGAAAATATTTTCATAAAAGTATTTTTCTTTAATAACATATTTTGTTGGGATGTGACCAAGAGCATTATACATCATTCAGAATAATTACACATTGAATACTCAACTTTAAAAATGTATTATTCTACTTGAGTTAGACTTCCATTTAGAAAAAGATTGGAATCTTCATTTTGTTTTCTCTGTGACATACGCAGCAAGAAGTTGCTCCTTGATACAGTGGAGGGTCTAGTAATTTTCAACTAGTGGCAATCCTCCTCCACTACAACTCACAGCTGCTGAAGTGCAGTACGCTTTCTGTTGTAGTGTGTTTTGATGCCAGTGCATCCATGAAGGCCACCATTAGCCTAAGCAGGAAACAGTGAAACTTGTTACTTGAACTTATTAGTGTGTGGTGGGGATGGACTCCACTGGCCTTGCACTGACAAACAAACCTGACTGCATCTACTCTTCTCTGTGCCTCAGCTGGCATCTTCTCCCACCCCTACACCACTAAAGTGTATAGATGTATTTTTGTCAAAATCTCACTATTTCACACAGGTACTGATTGCTACGTCTTTCAAGCCTGTGTGTAAAGGCTAAATTCCTTGAACTTAAATCCATCCAAACCAAAGACATTGATGCTCTGAAAGGCTGAACTGTCAGTGCAGCTGAACAAGGGGTGCTGGGGAAGCCTGGAAGAAGGGAAAGGGTGAAGCCTGCTCCAAAATAGCAAACACAGTAGAAAATGCATTCCAGGATCCCCATATAATAAGATTATGTGTATTTGTTTGTACTCTCATTATAACTGTTAGCCAATGTCATAAACAGGCATACCAATTATTTCACTGATGAGGCCCAGTCAGCTACTTTGTGCCCAGCTGATTTTAATAAGATTGTGCAAGTTGGGATATAAACACTTAAAGGAAAAGGAGCATACAATCACACACACAAAATATAAGACTGTTTAATGAGATTTTGGTAAAATAAGGTATTTTCTCAACCTAGGAGGCAAGGGTTCTTTAAAACCATTTTTCACCCTTTGAATGTGCACACTGCAATTTATTATTACAAAGCAAGACAGGGGAATCTTATTTGATACACTTCATTATATTTTATATTAAAATTCAGGAATTCTAAGCCTTTTTAATGCATAGAAATCTGAAAGAATTTACATCTTCTACTTAAGTAATCAGCCATGTTATTGTCTGTTACCCTTAGCTGAATCTAATGTCAGAAGTAATACCCCTATCAATGAATCATAGGGGACCAAACCAGCATCTTTTACTCATGCAAAACTACCATTGATTTATACATCTAGAAATTACTGCACACGTAATATGCAAAATTAAATTGTGATCTAAGATTTCTACCAAAATTAAGCCCAAGAAGCATACTTTTTAAAAACACACGATTACAATCTTACTATTTTAAAATATATATAAGATATCAAAATCCTTTGTTATCAACATTAAGGGAATCTTTTATTGAACCAGATTGGTCTCTGTTTTCATTCTAACTTTTTAATTCAATTTAAGTACTTTCTTCAATGAGCTTTCTATTCTGAGACTCTTATTTTATAAAACACTAGTTGATACCACAAGACTATTTGGCACAGGATAACATCATTTCTTCAGGGAAACTCACCTTAAAAGTGAATAAGAAATGCAGGTCAGAACTGAGGGATATCTGTATAGCAGTGCCTGCAAAATACAAACTATGTCTTTCTATATTATAGGTCATTCTAGAAAGTAGTATCAATATATATAAAGATAAAAATTTTGCCTGCAATAACAAAATATTAAGAAAATAAAATAAGACAAATGCTGGCAACAGATGCAACAAAGAGGTACAAAATACACAAATTGCCAAAGTAAACAGAAATTACAAGGCCAAGACACAGGTCCCATCTCACAGAAGATGAAATGTTGGTCACTGGTAGTGATATCAGCATGCTTCTTTTTTGGGGGGGGGAGGTCAAATGTTGTTTTATTTCCAAAAAAACTTTTAAGAGAACAGATCAAATGGACATATTTTCAAAGCAATATATGTGGAGGATTAAGGGAGACCATGGAGCTTTGAAAATGTTCCTAACTCACAGATTCTATTTCTGATCCACTATTTTATTTTCTTCTTTCCCCTAAGCCTTTCTTCTCCCAGTCACACCAACTCCTTCTTTATTTGGATTCTCTTCCTTTATATTTTCTCCCCACCACTACCAATTTGGAGTTACTTGTCTCCCTGTTGCCTCTTTTTCCTTTCTGTTTAATCTACGTATTGGCTGCCATGCTGTACTTCCCAAATTATGTGTTATTCAGCATTTGAAAGCATTTCCAGATTAATGTTTCAAACAGGAGTGCTCAGCTGATGGAGGCAAAAGGAAATCCCTCTGAGAAGGTCAAATAGTTCAAAACTAGTTTATTTCTAGTGACTTCCACATACTCTGCTTCAGCTTACTGTCACATTGCAAGGAGCTGGTGTATGCTCTGAGCACCATTATGATAATGGAACACAACAGAGATTTTTTTTTTTCCCCCCCACTGTGGTGAAAAGGATACATCTCAATGCTATTGTGGCAACTCTTTAAAGCAAGCAACATAAATTCCTACCAGTAGTAACGTTTCGGCTTTGTTGTCTGTCTCATTAGGACTAGGACTTTCAGCCCCTGCACCACCCCCCCCCCTTTTTTTTTTTTTTTCCCATAATCCATGTATTTTATGTGGATGTTGATTCAAATTGCTTATTTTTTCCAAGTTATTGTCTAGGGCTAATTATCACTCTTAGCTGCCAAATGTGAAGAAGAAATAATTAGAAGTAGGATCCTAATACTACTTCATAAATATACATGAAGGTCACATCTAAACAACATGACACGATGCAAGGCATCCATGGTCCCTCAGTCCAGGAAGATGCTTTCTCTTCCTTAGGAGAGTTGTTGACTCCCTCTGAACTTCAAAAATTTAAATTTCTGTCCAGCAGAAACCAACTGAAAGGGTGAGTGAGCAGGACGAGAGTGGATTTCAATAAAGCACTGACCTATATTTTCAAGTGACTAATTCAAACTAGTTTCAGTGAAAAACTGAGGCTTTACACAAACCTTTGGTGAACTACCATACAAACACTGCAGCAGGTTTACTATCCATAAATAAGTAGGTAAACAGTCATTTATACCTTCAAGTTTTAATGGGAATTTTAACTCAAATGATTCATAGCACATTTTCTACCACGAGCTAGGCTACCCAGCAAGGTTACTAAAGACATTTTTCCACTTCCTGCATTAGGCAAAACATATTATGATTAAACTACACAATTAATTTATTATTTTAATAATATTTTACCTCAAAATCTGGGTTCTTAATCCACTTTCCCTCCCACCCCCCACCCAAAAAGAAAGGATGGGCTATTGCATTTCACGAGGCCTTCACTGGGTTTAAACACACTGGCCACCAAGGGCTTTTTAAAACCCTGGTGGGTGGGAGTGGAGGATTACCTGCCATGCTGTTATTAAGTTCCCATGCTTCTGTGAGTCTTTATATTTAACATGCCAATGCTTTTTGTTTCAAACTATGGACCACATGCCACAGCACTGCTTTGTCAGTACCACATTTTAACTGGCGAGAACAATCTCTAGGCTGCTCAATTCTTTACCTTTCCCCAGAGAGGCTATCACTAAAAAAAAGGTACAATTTGTATTTCAGCCTGAGCATGCCCACTGACAGTTTCAGTTTCTTCTACTTTCTCAAGTGAAAGCAAGTCCAACTACTAATTAGCTTTCTTTGAAAAGACAAACCTGCACCAGATCTGCAAGGGCAAAGGAACTACATCCCCCCGGACCTTTCTTTTCCTCTCCATACTCCTCTCAATGTACTAGGAATAGATAAAGGTTTTTATAGTAGTTTGATACAGCAATACTTTTAATATGGTCTACAATTGGCATGGAACTGGATGAAGAATGCAGGACAACTGGGAATGCCACCAATGTGATATCTCTTTCAATTAAGATTCAGCAATGGTTCCATTTAGAATAACAAACAACCAAACTGATATGCTTTATCCCATCTATAGACAGGGCAAACACAGCATCAAAACCTGTGTTTAGCTGACTCTAGGCCTTCTGCCTTTTCCAAAGCAATTGATTTTTTTTTTCCTTGAAATTTGTTCTTCCTTTCTTGCATTCCTCTGCCTTAAGATGATGCTATGTTGTGTCACCAGAGTGATGACATGTAATACCACTCACCTTAGCTGAGTACCTCAGCTATTTAAACATATATTGTTTAAATACATAAACAGGCTAGTAAGGAAGCAGGTTCTATAAAATACTATCTTCAAGTTTCCTTATAGGATGGACTGCAATATGCAAGTCACATCTTAATTTTTTATCTGTGTTGAACAGTGTATATTTTTGCAGTCATCACACATCAGACAGAGAGTGACAAGCAAACAGGTTAGGCGGCATTAGATTAACATTGTGTAAATAATTCATTCTTAAAATTGGTGCTTGATCAACTCAACAGCTTCATTTGATCTTCTCAGGGAACTGAACAAAACAGAAAAGTAGTTTCAACATTAAATTGACTTAAACATTCTTGAAGTTGTAATCTTTGCAAAGAAAACTTCTTTCAGAGAAAAAACAATGCCATGAATCATCACAAATACTTCAGAATATTTATACTTTCAGGAGAGAAAAAAGAATCATGTTGCACGTGAACCTGAAAAACAAATACTCATTTAACTCAAAAGTTTTGTTTTAGTGAATTATTCAAAAAACGAAGTTACACAGTTCCAACTGAAAAGTTCACAAATCAGTAGGAGTTCACAAATGCATAAGCTAAAACTTAAGAGCTGAGAGGCCATGGGATATGAAGAACTGCAAAATCTTAACTACTGCACAAGATCAGGAGCTATTTCTGTAATATTGGTTATGATTTTCAACCTGTTTTATTTATGTATTTAATTCACAATAATTGAGATTATAGCAGTATATTTGACGGCAGATCAAATATCCAGAGTTCATCCAATACATCTCCACAAATAGCAATAGTATTTGCATACCATAAAAACTATTATTACCTATTGATATAACTGTATGCAAAATATTACATTACATTAGCAATATTTATAAATTAGTTCTGAAGCTCATTTAATTCACAAGAATATTGTCCAAAATACACTTACAGAATCTTCTCACCATGAAGGCATATAAATAAATATATAACTATAAAATTAACCATAATAACTTGCTTTAAATACTCTGTTTTATAGCACATGTGGTAAAGTAGACTTTCTAAACCAAGCACAGTTAATTACAGTTAAATACAACTGGTTAGAAAGAATGCAGGCCATAATCGAGCAAGGCTTATGTATAAACAAAGGAGTAGAAAAGTAATTTTATCTCTGAATAAAATATTACTGGGATAAACACTGATATTTTGTATCCCCTTCTGATGTTCACTTTTTGAAAATAAATTGAAAAATTAGAGATGGTATTAAAAGAAAAAATAAATAAAAAAGGGGGAATCTTAAGAATTATTCAATGATTGGACAAAACAGCTCACAGTGAGAGAGTGAAATAACTCAATCTGTTTATCTTATCAAAAAGAAGACTAAGTAGTTACTCTATTCCAATATGTAAGTACATTTACAGGGAGAAAGTAGTGGGTACTAAAGTGCTCTTCAAATCTAGCAGAGAAAGGCCAAGCATTAAGAAAGGGCTTGACATTAAATCCAGACAAATTCAAATTAAGAATAAGTCATAAATATTTAACAGTGATGGTGATTAACCACTTGTACTACTGAAGCCATTTTCCTTCTCTCAGTAGTTTCAGGTTAAACCCGGGTGCCTTTTTGAAAATACGCTTTAAATAGACAAGTCACTGGTCTCCAAGTGAGGCTATGAAGGGGAAGTTGCACAGGCTACAGAACAAGACTTTCTTGCTTTATGTTCTATAAACCATACTGGCCTTTATCCTAAGAGCTCCCTATAGGTGATAATACAGACTTCTCAACAGCTACTTTTGTGAATGTATTAATGAGGTAAGAAGCAGTTTTCTTCTAGGGAACTCTCTGCTGAGAGAAATGAACATGTTCCCATTTCCCATTTCTGCCAGAGGACTCTATGAAAGCCTTTCTGCACTAGCCAGCAAATACAGGGACAGCTGCTTTCTCCACAGCCTAACCACATTCTTTCAAACAAAATATAAAATAGACACTATCTGTACAAGCCAGGTCAAAAGCTTATGCCAGCACAAGGGTGAGCTCACCTTTATGACATTCATTTGAATTCACAGGGGGATAAACAAACAAAAAACACACAACCAAACAAAAGGAGCAGAATTCTCCCCCAGAACAATTTAAGATTTCCTTGAAATACACATTTCTACATTTTGTAATTAAAAACAGTTTTAAAACACATTTTCAAAGAGATATCAATGACATCAAGAACTAGAGCATTAAACACAGGGCAGACTTTTACTAGGGTCATTTTTTTTTTAAGAAAAAAAACTTTAAAGGGGACTGATGCGAGCAAAGCAGACTCATGCGATTACTTCATTCCTTCTCATTCCACATGACCTATCAAGCCACAAAAGAAGCAACCAAAAGAGTCACATGTGGGTGTGCATTTGTTCAGAAAGCTACTTGGCCACCATTATTGCATAAAGGCAGTAGAGCCTCTTTTAAAAGATTTACAGGAATGCCAGTGAAGTGAGAGTAGCCATGTATTATGGCCAAAATCTTTTAAAACTGAACTTCTACAAGGGTTTCAGCCATCATTAGATTTAACGTAGTCTAAAGATAAACAAACAAAACCAAAATGAGTCACCTCATTGCCAATACCTGATGGCAACTAACTCTTTCCATTCAGATCCTGACATGAACTGCCAGGATTCCCCTTTCTTTTTTAAATGACAAGATTACAACATGGGAACTTTCCATTCCCGATGGCTTTCTCTGTTGGATAAAATGTTGAGAAGGAGGCTAGAAAACAACCTGTGTTTGTATTTCCTAGTATTCTCCCAAACTAATACATATATTAATTACTTAAGGCTGTAGTGGTAGGCCCCATGTCATTAGAAAAAAAAGCATTGCAGGTGTGCCTGAAACAAATTCAGACTGTCACACCTCTCCAGTAGTACATGCTTATTTTGATTATGATAGTTCACCATGTATGACAAATCTGTTTACTTACATCTCCAGCTAATACATTGGAACAAGAGGAAGGCTTGTAAGGCTCAGACCTGTCATTTACTATCAGCTGGGCTAGCTATTTGGTACCTCATACCTGTTTCCACATTGAGCAGTGGGTTTGTGCTACTGTGCTTCAAGGTCATGGATCAAGAATTGTCCAGATTAGATTCCTTCCTGTAGCATACTTTGATTCCCCTCTGACCTATATACCTAGGTTTTCTTCTCACAAAATGCTAAGCATGCAGGCTGGGGTCTTGTCCTAAGACTGCAATCAGGCAGCAGCTGGAGTCTAACTTTCTTGTTCAAAATTTTTCTGAGCCTAGCATTCCAGATTCAGCTTTATGAAATAGGCATGTTGCTGTGGGTTGACCCCAGCCCATAGCTAAGCACCACACTCATTTTTCCCCCCAGCAGGACAGAGGAGAGGATAGGAAGAGCAAAAGCAACAAAACTCACAGACTGAGATAAACACTTTAAGGGAAGAAAAAGAAAAATAGTGATGCAAAGATAACCATTCACAACCTCCCACCATCATACCAATGCCCTGTGGCAGTCTCTGAGCAATGGTAAGCTCCCCCAGAAAAAAAAAAAAAAAAAATACTCCCCCAGTTTTTATTGCTGAGCATGACTTTATACAGCATACAATATCCCTTAGGTCAACCTGGGCCAACTGCCTAGGGTTACATCCCCTCCCAGCTTCTTGCCTGCCCTCAGACTACATACTGAGGGAGCTGGGCAGAACAAGAAAAAGGCTTAATGCTGTGCAAGTACTGCTCAGCAGCAGCCAAAACACTGGTGTGTTATCAACATGCTTTCATTCACAAACCTGAAACACACCATAAGGGCTGCTATGAAGAAAATGAACTCCATCTCAGCCAGACCCAGAGCACACAGGTGCATTTAGTCTTCAGCAGATAAGAGCTGGAATGGCCACCTTAGCTCTTAGGGTCTCACCATGAGACTCCACTGAAAACAAGAAATAGGCCAGAACAATAATAAAAGTTACAAAATAAAAATAACAGCTGGAATTATTTATATATCCAGGAGAAAATATTTTTCTTGACCTTCCCAGTAGCAACTCACTCACAACTCTTGCTCTGCAATAGCTTTGAGATGAAAGAAGGTGCAGAAGGGAAGATGAAAGTAACTGAAATTCCACATATTTTTCATCACTGTCATTTCTACACACAGCCACTCTATTGGCAACCCCTTGTTCTCTCTCATACAAAACAGACTGCTAAAGTTAACTTTTCTTCAAACTCTTTCATGGCCATGTATGGCAGGTTATGACATAAAACCACATGGAGAAAGCATATTGTTCATCAGATCCAGAACCATTAGCATTATTCTACTACACATAAGAATAAAGAGGATTAGATAAGAATTAGAGAGGACAGGAACCCCCTTCTTGTCTGTGGTATGTCTCTCTTGCAGATGAAGGAAAGGCTTCACTTCCTCTGGCTGACAATCATGTTCCTTTTTCACAAGCATTAAAATTCACTTCAAAGTCTGAATAAGGATTACTGACCCTTCTACATTGATAAAAATAACAAAATGTCAGTCAGACGCCAGTTTATTCACACAGATACAGTAAACTTTTTTTTTTTTTCCTAACCACAATGCAGTTTTATTCTTTAAGCTAATCAGAATTCAAACAGAACAGAAATCAAATGTCACCCTGCTACACTAACATCCATCAACCACAATGATTACATCTACATCAATCATTTGATATAATAGGCGTAAAGTCATTATAATAGAACGTTGTCAAAAGATCTGGAATTGGTCTACTATTTAGTATTCCATCATACAGTAACTACAAGATGATTTCAAAGGCAGCAGTGCCTCCTTTGAAACTAAGACAGCTTGCTTCAGCATTTTCCTGGCAGCAGACCATTATATTCAATGACAGCATTCTCTATGAAGAAGCAACATTAACAATTTGAGTTTTATGGGGGGAGGGGGGGGGGGGGGGAGCATTACATTTTCTGTTCCAGCAGTTCTAAACTAAAAGTGACAATTAAACAGTTACATCACTTTTGCATACACAACCTGCAACTTATCTAAAAAGCACCTTATCTTTCAACAGAAATATTGACTATATCACATATGTGGAGAGAATTCAAGTGAATTTGTTCTAGTGTCTCCTTTTCTTTGCAAGACCCATTGACTTTGTCTCCTCCAGTAACTAATGTATAAAACCTCACTACTTCATTCCCAAGTACCAGTTGTCTGAAAAGGGTAGTGCTACCTGAAGGTTTCATACAGGAAAACAGTATGTAATAGTATTTCAAAATGTGAAGTTCGCATATGGCATCAGAACACATCTTCTCAGTTTACAAATCAGGGCAGTTATTACACTTTGTGGTGCTAAAAGATAACTAAAAATCCCCCATACCGACTGTGCATATTGCACCCAGCACTGTGGATAGCCAGTCTGGAGCAAAGAGAAAAGTGTCCAAGCAGTGCAGAAAGTATGCCCTTTCTGAATAAAATTGAGAACGTCACAAAGGCAGTAAGGCACTGGCACTTTAATCAAAGGGGAAGATTTAAGTCAAAGCAACCTTTCTGTGCTTGAATCACCTTTGTGACCACAGAGATCCTTAACCAAGTTAAGGATCCAAAATTATGTTTTCTTTACACAGCAGGATTTGCATGAAGAAAAGGTGAAGACAACTAGTAAAATAAACAAGATGGTGTAAGACAGTCCTTTATATCCACCACTACAAGGATGAAAACCCTAGAGATCTTATTCCTTGGAAACCAGACATATAATGAAAACTATTTAATTGTTAAAAAAAAAAAAAAAAAAAAAAAAAAGAACATCACAAATCAGTTATACAGTATCTCCTGAGCTTTTATCAGTTTAATGGAGTTTTTTTTTTTTTTTTTTTTTTAAAAGTAGTATGGATAGTAGTAATAGTTTCCCCCAGATACAGCAGTTCAAAAAATCAATTCATAAACTTATATGAGAGTTTGATGAAACATCTGTCACTGCCGAGCTTCCTCATAGGCTTTGTACCTTGACCCCCACTGGCTGTTGCTCATCTATTCATAACAAGAGTCATTCATAACTGTAACCTGCACCAATCGACAGCACAGAAACTTAAAGCCATATGTAAATCCTGTAAGTTTCAAACAAGTCTTCATTAACAGGTCAAAGTTGTTAGTGTCTTCACAAAGATGAGTTGGAGAAACTGCATCTCCGTTTACACTGCTTGCTATTTTTACTTCCAGGCAGATATCTCTGTCCAGTCAACTACCTACCCTGAGTGCAAACATAGAACCATTTTATTTGGTAATTAGAATACAGCAATAAACCTGACCCAAACACTTTTTTTCTAACAAATAATTACTTAGATCAAGCTCATAGATCACACTTTTATGAATAAACAAATTTTAATAAATACTTTCTTTCAGGCATGATACTGTAAAAGTGCACAAATCATGTTTACCATGTACAAATTTAGTCTAGCTGGCTTACAAATCAATGACAATTCCTTTAATTAGTATAAGTGCAAATACTGCCTGTTAGTCTCTTGGGAATAAGAATCCATCACAGCAAAATCCCCACTAATTTAGAATGCAAATAAAACATTTTCTGCCAAAGGCCATGATACTATTAAATAATTGAATATAATTGTAAAATTTCAAGTCATATTATCATAGATGTTTTTCCATTACTGAACAATCTCAATCCTGGAAAATTCTTTACATATTTATTACGACAGTCATATTTTATATATATAAATAGCAATGGAGCATTGTATATATATCCACAGACCCATCAAGATTTGAATGGTGAACACTGTATATTCACTTGGTGTTTCAGTGAACATTAAGGTTTATAGTTCTCTGAGGTAAATATTGACTTTGGCTTTACCTCAGTCAATATTTATTTCTCCTTTCAATAAACATTGATGTTTGCCTCAAGAGAAGTCGATATGCTGTTAATGTACATTACTTGAATAACATTTGGGAATTCCTAAACAAATGAGTCAAATTCAGTGAATCAAAGGTAGTGGGACCAAGAGAGACCTTACAGGTCATTTGTTTCAACTTTCAGTCTTAGCAGAACTACAAGAACATTACATGGAACACTGCTATGAACGATCCCTTCTTTAATCTTCAGCAAGCTAGTACCACAGCTAACTCCCCATGTGGTACAGCTCACTGCCAAAATGTTTACAGACACAAACTTTATCCTACACCCTTCTTAAATGTTTCCCAAGCTAGCTTCTCCTTGAAACACACTTTACTTCAAAGATCGTGTAGATCATAACTGCATGTACTTATGTTTTCCTTATTTAACCTGCTTTTCCCAGCATATCATCCACTACTATCCTCAAAAGTTTCTAAAGGAACTATGCTTACAATACAGTTGCTGCAAGTCCACACTACAGGACTTTCCAGATATGGCTTCCTTACCATATAACCACAACATTTTAATGGGGTTGAAGTTTGAAACATTGTATTTCTGGAGATCTTACTCTCTTGAGAAATAAATAGTGCAGGCTTTAGCTACTATATTATACTTGCACATAGCATGAATATGAACAGCAGGAAATACTACTGAAAGGTCACATTTTAAGAGCAAAATTATCATACACAGGTTACAAGATATTTTTTCTCTCTTTGGAAAATATCACTGGAAAGGAAACATAGATATGAATAAGAGATACAGACTTGATCAGTTGCCTTCCAATTCATTTTTGTTAGCTTCCTCAGACATTTTGAAACAACTCACATGTAACAGAATCAGAAATGGGGAGATAGGTCGCATACTGGACATCAGAACATTTCAAATGCAGCCTGTTGTTTCTTACTACTTTAAGAAAGAAATTTCACTGGGGTTTGAATTAGATTGCTCACCTTCACATCTGTAACATGCTTTTAGCACTTCAAAGAAGAATGACCGGTTTGTAAAGGTTTTCTGCTTTCAGCTGTCTCCAGGAAGTGGTCTCAGAAAAAACAGTAGTCAACTGGCTGCAATATAATGCCTCATATGGCCCTCCTATGCCTATTTTTTAGTAGGCTGGGATCTTGAAGAGAGACACTGCTGTCATTGTGATCAGACTTCTTGCATGTGAATTTAAACAAAAAAGGCCTGGATTTGAAAGAATACATCTCAGAGCTACAGATGAACTCTGGATAAAAGTAGATGCACAGTAAGAAGATGGCAGCAGCACTGTCTGTGCTATGTTGGTTCCTTGCATAACTATTGTCAGATTCCCAGAGCTGTCAATCCAAAAGTACTAAACCTTTCACAAGTCAACCTTAAACCTAATCTTTCACCTATCAGCCTTTCTCAAATACTCAATTCACAGTAAGTACATTAGGAATGAAAATAACCCTCTATTCTAATAACCAGAAACTGCCAATTAAATCCATAATGTATGGACATTTTCTCCTTCCTTGCCCTTTTTATGCAAAATAACATTGTAGGAGGTTGCATGCAATACCAACATGTTGATCATTTTAATTATTTTCGGGTATTTGTCCATACTACAGTAGATTAATAGTCTGAAAACTGATTTATTCACTCACTTTTAAATTGCATCTTAATGCATTCATAATGTTAGCATTCATAAACAAAAGATCTAAATTAGAGTTCGTTTCCAGTAAAAATGTTCCAGCTTATCTTCAGAAATTATGAAGGTGCAGTTAAATGCACTTCTAAATTATTGTTCCGTATTTGCATTCACATGTTTTGTGCAATTTTATGAATGTGAATGAAAGCTGTTCAAAACTGTTCCAGTGATAAGCTTATACCTTTTCTCAATACCTACAGCCCTGTGCTAGTATTTGCTTTCCTTCTAAATTGATCTTTATACCATGCTTGTGATTAAATACAACTTTATCCTAGGATGAAGGTATGGGTATTAGATCTGGTGGAATTCTGGTCCCTTTTGGTGGTGGTAATATAAAACTTGCCTAGTATTGTATTTAACTAACTTAAAACAACAACAACAACAACAAACAAACAAACAAAAACCTTTAAGATTGAACAATTTGCAAATTTATAAGACTAATTTTAACCAAATTTCAATATTTTGTACCCATCTGGAAAAATGTATAATTACAGACAAAAATCAATGCAGGCATTGATCTTACATTCAGGCACACAAATTGGCAAAACACAGGTGAATTTGCAAAAATACAGTAAGTAGCATACACTACAGTGAGCCATCAAAAGGTAAAAATCTGCCTCCCACAATTGCAATTGCTTCAGTTTGAGTTTTTTTTTGGCTCTTGCACCAATTGCTAGTGCTGCTCCCTGTAGTCACTGTCTTCAGAAATAAAGAGGAAATAAACATTTTCTCCTTCTTCACCTGAATCAAGTTTTCAAACAGAAGTTACCTCAGAAACAAAATACCTGCATGGCAATAATATATTATGACTGAAATTGTATGTTGTCCTACTTATTAAATAGCAGGTAGAGGATACAGGTTAAAATTTATTAATAGCCAGGATAGAGATCAAATTTGAGAAATTAGGCACTGAGCTTCAACATTGTGTAATTTTAGTTATATGCAGGAGATATTTGAGTTCCAAACACAGTATCAATTACATAGGAAAGTGTGGCTGTAAAAAACACAGACAAGGGGAAACACAAAGCCTAAAGCCTATTCCTCTAGAGAAAGTGGTTGAATCTGGTTACTCAATAAAAACATCTCTACAAATGATATAATATAGCCCCCTCCTTATTTTGTCTATCTTTAGTAATAATGCTGAAAAAAACCACATACCTACATTCGAATGAAGTGCAACCCCTAAATCCCTTACAAACAACCATTAGTTTAAGAGCAGTAGTGTTTCTTACCTGTTGATTTGCTGTTCCTTTCATTCTAACACAATTTACTATCTTTAGAAGGTACTGCCACTGATTATAGCAGTAGTATCCAGTGAAGTCTATTAGCTACTAAAATAGCAAAGCAAAGCAATTTCAAGAAAGCAGGGTATGTCTGCTAAATCACTGCTGTGAATAGGAAACTCTCATATACATTTGTTCCAAGTACACTTGTCTTAACCTTGTTTCTTTCAAGAAACAAGGTTTCAATCTGGCCATTTCCTATTCAAGATAAGACCAGAGTTTCTCCAAATGTCAAATGACACTCGGCTTGTCCAGCAACTATCAGTTATACTGAAGACACTCGCTACAGTAAAACTCCTGCTTCTGTCCTATGGCTGAGATAACTTTTTTGAAGGAAAAAGTTCTTTGACCTCAAGTCAGACAAAGTCAAAGTCAGTCAGCTACTGCATTTCTTCTGGCTGCAGTTCCATGACTGAATGATAATCAGGTGAAATAAATCTTTGAGGTATCTGCTATAATAAATGCTTACAATCTGGACCATTTATCCTAATCTGGCATTAATTCACGCAAGGACTTAAATTTGCTTGATTTAGGTAAAAGGAGACCAGTCTCAAATCCACTGGAACTGGAAGTTGTTTCACTTTTCATATCTGCTAAATATTTATTCTCTTTACTTTTCCTTGTTTTTTAAATAGCATCTACATGAAAGATGTGAACAAATGTATCTAAGTCCAGAGGAATATTTGTAGTAGTGTAACTTTGTTTTATTTCTTGTTTAAAACATTATTATATAAATATATTAATTTTCATATTTGATAAAAATGGTCTATTTGCTTTCTCCTGCAATTGAATTTTAATGGTGTTTACTATGACAGAAATATACTTTGTTCACTCAATACACTTCCCCCCATGTTTTAATAACCTGATTTTTAAGTACAGAATATTTTTACTTTTTCTTGCAAATTCAATATTCCAAAACATCCATTTCACACAAAGCATTTCACCAAGTAATCACATGAGGCTGCTCCTTGAATACTGGCTCTATTTTATTTTATTTTTTCAAGGGCAGTGTTTAGCAGTGTTTTATTTATTACAGCTCAAAATGCTTCCTTTTCACATTTTAGTCAATTTTTTGACTTTCTAGTCATCATAAAAAAAAAATAAAATGTTTCATTTATATTGTTGGATGATTTTTATTCACACCTATGCAAACATATTTCTTATTGTAGTTTTTTGTTTTGTTTTGTTTTTTAATTCCAGAAGACTATGCCCATGCCTGATACTTCATAACAGGAAACAACGCTGTCTGCTGCTCATAACTTGCATTTGTAAATTATCTGGAAATACAATTACAGCGATATGTGCCACAGAAGTTGAATCATCATGCCACCTACAGATTACGTATTGCTTGTGTGATTCACCTTTTTCGTAAAAGCATTCAAAATCAAATTCACCCACTAGTTACTGAATATTGGACAGTGTTTTTATTAGAGATTAAATAATATATATTAAATAATACATACATCAGCATCAACATTTTCTATTACCCTTAGTAACATATCAAACCTTTATATTTGTGAATATGTGCATGTGCAAGCATGCCAGAAACAGCTACATTCAGAGTGCCTGGTAGAATGCCCTGTGAGGAAGTCACCACTGTGAGGCAGGAAGGTCCCACTGAAGGGACTGATTCCACTGAAGGATCTCCTAGCAGAGTCCCTGCCATGCTCTACATCAAACATCAATGAACTACACAGTATAAAATGAAACTTCTTCCATCATGGCCCTCTTGAGAACTATGATTTCCTGGCTAATCAAATTTTTGATATAATTTTCCACTCAACTCAAAATACTTCAAAAGGTCCTCACAGAAGTGGGGAACTACAAAAAAAAAAAAAAAAAAAAAAAAAAAGTGCTGATATTCAACTACAAAAATGCAACAACTTGCTGAGCAAGTGCTTAGTGCACTTTTCTCTTTGGCTTGCACTCCTTTTTTCTGCATTTCTAGGTGTAAGTAGCTATGCAGAGCTCTTCACTGTGATTAACTGGCTTTTCAACTCCTAAGACAGGGCAACCACCCAGAAGGTGTGGCCCTACCATATAACACAGTAAAAACACATCTAACTGTTTTAGATTTACACAAGACATCTGTATGGCTGGACAGTAGCATTAGATTTATTTGTCCCTTACAAAAAGTGAATGTTGACAGCAAAAGCTCTGTCCCATCTGTAGTCTCCCATACTTATTACATAGTACCATTATAGTTTTGAGGAAAAATGGAATAAAGAGTAGCATACAAATGCAGAAACACTAACTTTCAAATAGTCAACAGTACAAACAGGAATTGCACTGTCTACATTTTCTATAACACATAAATAGTATTATTTCAGTGAAGAACATTCTGCTTAGTTAAAATGAAGCATTTACAGAAAGTGGTAAGTCAATGAATTATGAGCTTAAGTATACAGAGACTCATTTCTCAGACTTCATATTTTTCCAGCTTTCTTAAGTACCAAAATATGCTACATTTACTCCAGAGCTGTGTATTTTATTAAGGCTGCATCTTTCCCATACTTGAGTGTGGCTTTAAGCTTAGTGGTTAAAAAGATATTCAGTAGCTTACACATTCAAGAGTCCATACTACCTTCTTGCAAGTGGATTTTAAGATAAATACTGGTAATGAGAGTAGAACAAAGAGGTTAGCTGTATCATTAATCTTGTCAAATACCCTGCACCAACAGTCAAGAGTTATCAGACAACAGAAGAGAAGGCAGAATAAAATACTAGTTTCAGCTTTATCTGTGATAATAGAAGATTCTCAGCTGAGAATACAAGGACAGAGATAAGAAAGGTTTGCATTTCTTCAGAGACTTTTTAAGTGTGATGATATTTAGCTAGATAGATTGCATCAAAATTGGTGCACTTGATTTACATATACCATGCACAAACTATGTTAAGTAAACATGTAGAACTTGCGTATAACATAATATTCAGAAATAGTCATTCACAAAACGTTTGAGAAATTCTGGTGTTAACAGCTGACTTTGCAGAGCTCCAGTTCTTCTCTTTTAAATCCAGAAACAGGAACACACTAAAGCAGAAATGAGCAAAGACACAGAGTATGGGTGATTGCAAACTACACTGGAATTTGAAAAGTGCAATGAGTGCAGGATCAGGCCTCTACATGGCCTATTAAAACTACATACTCTTAAGGCCATCTTGGTCATTAATACTTGTCTATGAAAAATTAGTAAGAAACCTAAGGTATTTCACTATTAATCAAACTGACCACTTAAAGCGATTAACACTTCAGTAGAGTATTTGCTTTAGCAACCATCATAACTGCCTATAAACATACATATATATAACTTTTATAAAGAAGAATTTGAGATATAAGGCTGTTTATATTCAATTTAGAATTATTTTATCTAGTGTTTTATACCTCAGAAACTTACCTTAAGCATTACAAAAAGCTCTTTGAATCTCCCTAGTGATTTTTTTCTTAATCTTTATTGCCTCCATTAAATAAATGAAAAGTAGTGAGCTACCATCTCTTCTGTACAATGCTTGCTGGTGGAGTGATAGAAGATTTGCGCATTGTATACCATTATCCTAATTTTCCCTGGCATGCAATGAGAAAAATGTGTTGTTGTTTAAAAGAAAAAAGGTAATTAAATAAGTTCAATTGAAGTGCTAGCTGATAAAATAAGCAGATTGTAACTTCCAACTAAGGTGTTTCTCCAGTAATAAAAAAGGGAAATATGCATTACAGGCTTTTGCATTGAGGAAATAATTTACAATCCATTCCATTTTGACAAGAAATGTGTACCAAAACTGTACTTTTTATTACTCACACAAACTCCCTTAACATTTCTAACATGTATACAGAAGGTACCATAATGCAGAGCATATTCAGGACAATGTCCCACAAAAGAGCTTTGAATGAGCAAGACCTGCAACAAGAAGTTAGCCATAGTAGAACATATACTCTCTATAACTTATTTTAAAACATTGGTTTTTGAACAGTGAACATAAATACTGTGTTTCTTTTCAATTGGGTATTGAATTTGAGACTCCAGTTTTATTAAAAACGGACCATATTTTACTTTAGCTACAGCTACACACTACTATTAACGTTTACTAGTTTCTCTCCTATGCAATCTAATCATCTAAACAACATTATTTTATAACACTGATATTAATGTATATAAAGACTATAGTCAGATATTCCCACATTGCTCTGAGCTGTGGGAGTTTTAGGTTTAGGAGTTACTGTTGGTTTTTTTTTTTTTTTTTTTTTTTTTTTTTTTAGTTAACAGCCTTCCTTCTGTAGAAGGAAGCCTTCCTTCTCTAGAGCTGTTGACTAGTCCTTAAATGCGAGCTTTGTTTCTGATGGGGAAATAACAAGGCAGACTTTGAGATCCTGCATTCCCTAAGGTAAAAAGGGATGAAAGCAAATGGAGGGACAAGAGAAAGTAGTATGCTGAATCTCAGTCCAGCCCTCCCTGTACAACAACAAAGCAACCCCAATTCAAAAACACAAAAAGGATGTGCACTCTACAGAGGTGTTGAATATCCCTGGAGATATTCAAGAGGTGTGGACATTGCACTAAGGGACATGGTTTAGTGACAGGACTTAGTGGTTGATGGTTGGACTTGGTGATCTCAAAGGTCTTTTCCAACCTAGATGATTCCATAAATCTCAACACAATCTATTTTAGTAGAACAGAGTGCATCCTTTTAAAAGCATCTTCTCTGTATGATGGCTAATACAGAGCCTAATAAGCCTCTAACACAACTGTAACAAATTCACATACTTGAACTATATGAGTTCCTTGAAATATTATAATACGATTATTCAGCGCATAACTTCTCCCCGCTGCACTCTACCCAATCCTGGTATTATTGCCCATTGCTCATCACTCCTACAGCCTACACTGTGATAATTCCTATGTAGTTCTAGAACTTCAGGTCAAGCATTCAAAAATCCATTGTTGCCACTTAGCAGTAGGTAAGAAAGTATTGTTTCTGTTTCAGGAACTGCTGGGATGTTGCAGAGCCAGCAACAGTAAACACTGATGTCTAGTGCCATCCTTTACAAATATATTGATGTAGAATAATAGTATTTTCCTGCTTTCATAGCAGCAGCCTACTTTGTCTGAACACACATTATCACCCTGAAGCAGCATTTTCTGTTTTAGGGTGGCATTTTACTTCAGCTTGTTTTATGTCCACTCAGAATATTGTATTTTCAAATGTATTCAAAGTTGCTTGCTGCTCTGTGAATTCTCTTAAATTGTAAGAACAGGAAATTGTCTATGATGCAGCTGAAGTATATAGTGACACTTCCAGTGTTTGATTGCCCCTTGCAGCACAGAACCAAGTAGAAAGCCTTATATCATCATATATCATCATTTTTTTTGGAATATTATTATTCTTTGAAAACACAAATACAACTGCCTGATGCTTTGTTCACCTTTTAAAGCACTCAAGAGAAATACATTCAGAAATACAACATTGTGCCCTTACTTTATATATTCAGTATAGATGTGTAGAAGAAAATAGATTAACTGAATTTACCTAGCTACTGGGAAAAAATAAAAATAAAAATAAAATAAAAATCCTTTGCACTACAGATGAAGACCAAATGTCTGCATATTAATCAAAACCTGAAAATATATCTGGACAGACTCACTGCACTCAAAGACTACAGATTTTGGCAGGAAATTTAACGAAAAGCTTTGCCTTGGTAGCAAATAAGTTCAAACAGAGGAAGTGGGGGGAAAGGAAGCACACACCACACGTGTGCATCAAAATAGCCCATAACAATAGAATTCAGACTCATTTCTGAGATAACATTTTCCCATGATTGCATCACCCAGCCCTCTCCACTACCATATGAAACAATCACCTCTAATTCCATTTCTTCTACCAGCCCTTCTGTTCTATTCATAAAGGCTAATAAAAGTGGTAAATGGAAGACAAAAAAAAGAAAAAAAGTAAATAACACTACTGCTCACTATTATCTCCTATTACCTCCAACAAAATATTTTATTATGACAACAGAAGTACAGTAGCTTGTGCTACTTCCTTTTGTTTTTTCTATTTAATTAAATGCAAATACTTGTCTATTGAGCAGCTGTATTAATAGTCTCTCTGAAAGTAAGTATGGGCTGTTAATAAAACCTGGTTACACATTTTAAAACAAAAATAGCTTCACATTGGTCTTAATGCTTTGAGAAAAATCCTAATTAGAACTATGGGAGAATAAAATTATTTTCACAACATTTTTGACTCAACTCACAGTTTTTGATTATCTGCTATTGACCTAAACTAACCTACACCCAAATGCAATTGAGCAAAATGTGTAGAGCCTTGCTTTTATGTAGTGGCCTGTAATAACACAACCTGTGGATCTTACTTTCTGTAACAGTGTCTAATTACCACATATATGTTGCAGCTCACGTAGGTAAGATCTGTTTTATGCTTCCTATCTCCTTGCTTTTCACTTCTTCCACACTGTTCATTTTTCTCCCCTGAACTTAGACTTCCCTTTCCAAATCAGTATATAAAAACTCCATTATGTCGATGCAGTTATCTTAATGGACAGAAAAATTACTGAAGCATAAAGGTGGACCCTGCAGAGACTGCAGTGATTTGGGGCTCCTTCAGCTTTTTTGCAGCTACACATGCACATTGTCTTGTCCCTGCTGTGACAAAGTTGGCTTCCACATGGTAAAATCAGGATTCATGCTGTTAAGAACAATTAGGAAGGCAGGCTGCTGAAGCTACTCCACAGGAGAAACAGCAAGGATATTTTCACAGAAACTAGCCACTGTCAGAACTGCTAATTTCATTTTGCAGAGTGATACTCTACTGTCTTCTTAAACGGCCAAGAGCAAAACTAAAATAAATAAAGACATAGTAAAGATGCTACACTTTCATCCTCCTGTGGCAGACACAAAATTAGGCAGCACCACTGTCCTCCAGTCCCTCCTCTCCCTTGTCCAATACTCAATACTCTTATCTCATTTATCCCATGCAAAATGCCACTTTTCTGACCTTTTTTTTTTTTTTTTTTTTTTCCCACATAAAGTATGAGATACCGTTACATAATTTGTCAAAAGAAAGCTGGAAGTTTTGACAGCCAAGGCTTTTAGCACTTCAGATAGACAGTGGGAACTGGCTTTAGTTTCTTGTATCCAAGAGGCAGTTAAAATGCTCAGTACTGAGGAAGGCATACATTTTCACTTTTCTTTTTCCTTCACAGGAGAAATCCAGGGGACCAATTTTGGAAGCTGAATTTTAACAACTAGCCATCCACCACATCCCAACACAAGTCTTGCAACGTTATCGTCAAGGTGAATGTGCTAGTTTCAAGGTTGTGCTGAAGTGGTCAAAGCTTCCTTCAGTGCCATGCTTCTCAGCAGGCATTAAAACAAAGTTGCTCTCAACAGTTCCATAGAAGCAATTTTCTGTTAATACATTTTGTTACAAGTCCAAAGTGTATTTTCATTGTTTACGTGAATTTCTCTTGCCTAGAGAAAACCTTCTTATCAGTCAAAACTAGATAAATGGAAGTATTTATCATGGAGAAAGCATCTAAAAATTCCTGAGCAAAATGGAGCTCAGAAAACAGCATAACTGTGAAATGAACTATAGGTCTTATTTTCTTAAGAAAAAGAAATGTACATGACAAATTACTTGAAAGAGTATGTGGAGAGGTAGGTGGGCCTTTGACCTCTAAGTTCTTAAAAAAAATGCAGTCTTGAGTTTATGTAAGACCTTTGTTATTCTGATAACATAGTTTCACATTTTGAAAGAAAGAGCTTTTCTTATGGGAAGAATGAGATTAGGATGTAACCATATTTAAAAATTACATATTTTTTCAATATCTTGTCATATTTTCACTTTTTTTCAGAGCACTCACATATAAGTATGCATTATTGGGTTATACGGTACAGATTCTCAGTAAGACAGGCTATGAGACCCATGCATGAAACTGAAAACAATCTGAAGCAGGATCAATGCGCAAAAGCGATTATATAAATGTTGCTTGTGGTAGCACAAGGCGGCATTCAGTGACCCAGAAGATCTAGGCCACTCCTTTGTGTTTGCAACAAGCATCAGCCATGCAAAACAGTCTGTTGTAGAGAGATATTTCATTCTTAACATTTGATTTATTCAGACATTTGAAGAGTAAAGTATGCAAACACAGGTTTTGAATGCACTCATTGAAGGTAACACATAATAACCATTATTTACAATGAAAATATAAAAACTTTTAATATTTTCCTTTTCAGCTTTGCTACAACATGCTAATTATTATTATTATTTTTAACAACATAGGGCTACATATATTTGAAAATTCCTCACAATAGGAATCAAATCTAAACAAGTCACCTCAGCTTAAGTTAAAACAGCAATAATGGTATTAAAATAGAACCAATATTAAATATTGTTTTATTTCTCTCTGTTCAGCAGACAATTAATTCAACTCTACTTTTTGTTTCAGACTAAGAGTCTACTAAACATATGTTTTTATCTCAAAGATATGAAGCACTCGGGATCATTGTATCCAGCTCTCCACATCCAATTTGCTTTTATATTCCCTTGTGATTTATTACCAGACTCACATACTTAAAATACCTAATTTTAGAAAACTAGGGCCAGAATCACTTGCTATTATTCTGATTTTTTTCCAACAAAAAAGGCAAATTTTAAATCCAAAAACATTATCCACAGATACACACACACTCTTCTCCGATGGTATGTTTCTTATACTCATTACAAAATCATATTTTGAGCCACTGAAGGAACAGTACAACAGCAATCACCACTGGCAACAGAATTTTGCATACAGAATGCTCAATTATTGATGAAGTTAACATGCCACCATAAAGAGGTTAAATTACAAACTATTATAATGAAAAAGAAGAGGGTTTCTTGGGATTTGGGATTATTTTGTGGGGAAAAATAATTCCACAGAAATTTAAGATTAAACATTAATCTTGTAATAGCCCTAACATGCCTGCCTGTTACACAACCATCAACCGCAGCTTCCACCAGCACTGGAAGCATTTCAAAGGAAAACATTCAGGTGCAAAATAAGATCCCTACAAAACATTTAAGGAACAAATGGATTCCTCCAACATCAGTTAGGAATGTCTTCCTGTTCTTAACACTTATTTTCCTTGTGAATTACTCTATTAGTGTTTTTTTTTTGTTTGTTTTTTTTAAAGGTTTTCTTTCCTCCTATGTACAATGGATGTAATAATTATCCTGCAATGTACAGTCTCTGGTGGGACAAAAGAGAGCATAAGTTGTCTGCACAAACAGTTCTGGCATAAGACCAAAAGGTCTCAGTCCCCAGTTTAATAGTTGAGAGTGCATCTGCATGAGAAATAACATATTCCAGTAAACAGCAGCACAGAAACTACTACATAATAGCAGGGCAGCTGTGCATGGCCAAAGTCACTTACCATTAACTCATTTACCTGACTGACACCACAGCCACCTGATTTTCAAATAGGATTAGGACCCCATTAGAAGGTGTAAATAAGAGAACCTCAAGGAGCTTGCTGTGTAGATTAATAGATGGTAGAATATAAAATTATGTGCATTTTAAGATGTAGATAAAGATGGAGATGTCTCTCTGATGGGAGAAAAAAAAAAAAAAAAAAAAAAAAACAAAAAGATAAATCTATACAAACAGAGAGCAAAACTCTCATCTGCTGTATCTCAAAAGACTAGACCCTGATGAAAACTATGTTCTACCTTCCACCAGCTAATCTGTCTAATCAGCATTAAGAGACTCTAAACCTAATTGATACTCATAAAAGACAGGACTTGTGAATGAATTTAGGTTGAGCTAAAACAAAGTTCATTGTCCCTTTCACTCACTCACCGTAAAATTTTACAGGAAGTTAATTAGATGTTATCACCTACTGCAATAACAACAAAGCTAGGTCATGAACATTTCTGCAAGCCCTTCTTTTTTCCTTCCATCCCGTTGCCCTAATTTTCAGTGTTTCTTTAAAATTTTGTTTTACAACATTTGTGCAATGTCTGTGGCATTACTGAAATTCACTCTGGTAAGAAAAAATGATCTGAAAAGTCACACCATAGAAATAAAAGATTACTTCCCATTCCTCCTTTCAGTGAGAATATATATATACATATATATATATATATTAAAGATCATTTTACTGTGTATTGGTGTAAAGCATTATCACTCACTCTGTTCACAAATAAATCAAATATCACCCAGAAGTTACAAAAAAAATCTTCAAGTGTATCTATTAAACACTATAAACTACTAAGACATACTTGAAAGTGAAGTGCTATATCCTAAAGGTTATTTATCGCCAGGAGAAGAGAAAACATGCTGTGTGTTTATGCCAGACTGGAGAATGAAGGCTGCACAGATTATAAATCTTTAGTTCCACACATGAAGCTGTAGTCTCCAACCACATCAAAAACAAGAACAGTTCACACAGGGCTAAACTAACTGGGGCTGGACCCAGTAGGAATACATAAATCTGCAGTGTGTGTCTTCAGATAGAATGAAATGAAGAGAAATCAGTAAAGAAAACAAGCCATTTATAATACACTGTGAAAAATCACTAAAACAATAGCTTTTGGAAACCTTACATCTGCAGAAAACCTTCTGGGCCTAAATCCAATACAAACCTGTCAGAAAATATTGATGAAAAATGTGCATTTACAACTGTAAATAAAACATGAATATGGAACCCCTTCCCAAATTAATTTTTTTCAGAAAGGAAATAAGGCTTTTTTTTTTTTTCAGGCTGTTATTTAGTTGATTTAATTAGACACTGTTGTTGGTAAGCAAAATTACTTCAGAATGAAGCCCCCATAATAATCATTGACAAATCAAACGGACATCAAAGATGTACTGTGCTTAGTCGCTTCTCTCATAATAGCTTATTGAAAATATCTGTAAGAGTCTAGTATTATGAAAACCACCTTCCCAGAAGATAAATATGATCAAAGCAATTGCCAGATAGCATAAGGCCAGCCTTTCATATACTACACAAGGGATTCTTTCAACTTTGTCTTGAAAGACCCTCTGATGCTCCATTCCATATTCTAATCCAACTCTGCAAGTGAAAGGTTAATGGAGTGCACCCTTAACACACAGGCACATCTTAACATAGACTAACATCATAAAAATACATTTTCATTAAGGAGTGTTCTCTTTTTAACATATTCAAGTAACAACAGGCCTTCTGCTATGCCCTGACACCAGTACACTCAAGCAGCTACTCAACACTATGGATGCTAAGCCTCAAAGAAAACTTGCTAATTAGATTTATTATATCAAATACTTAGCTGACACAGGCCAGTAAATATATTCGCTATCAACCTGTACAACTAAAGGTCCATTTCTGAGTGGGCAGTAGGCAGTTGTATTTTTTTCTTTTTTTTTTTTTTTTTTTTTTTTACTCTTATTGATGGTGAAAATAACTTTTTATTTAAATAGATAGCAATTCAGTTTCTACAGTATGACTTTCAGAAAAGATTGGATCAATCCATGCAGCATTGAGTCTCAAACTAAAAGTACAAAGATGGCAAAGAGTACAAGAATGAGGACTTAAGAGAACTCCAGTAGTAGCATCTTTCTGGATAATTCAAGCAATAGCATGGCATTTTGGTGAAAAATATGTATGAAATATATAGGCCGCACCTCGAGTACTGTGTTCACTTTTGGGCCCCTCGCTACAAGAAGGACATCGAGGTGCTTGAGCGAGTCCAGAGAAGGGTGACGAAGCTGGTCAGGGGTCTGGAGAACAAGTCCTACGAGGAGCAGCTGAGGGAGCTGGACTTGTTCAGCCTGGAGAAAAGGAGGCTCAGGGGTGACCTTATTGCACTCTACAGGTACCTTGAAGGAGGCTGTAGTGAGGTGGGGGTTGGTCTGTTCTCCCACGTGCCTGGTGACAGGACGAGGGGGAATGGGCTAAAGTTACACCAGGGGAGTTTTAGGTTGGATATTAGGAAGAACTTCTTTGTCGAAAGGGTTGTTAGACATTGGAACGGGCTGCCCAGAGAAGTGGTGGAGTCACCATCCCTGGAGGTCTTTAAAAGACGTTTAGATTTAGAGCTTAGCAATATGGTTTAGTGGAGGACTGTTAGTGTTAGGTCAGAGGTTGGACTCGATGATCTTGAGGTCTCTTCCAACCTAGAAATTCCATGATTCTGTGATTCTGTGAAATCAAATGCCAGGTTTGCATAAGGAAATGGAAAAAAATGTAAAATGACTTCCAGTTCTCAAGCATCTGCAAGTCAGCTCAGTACCCTTTAAGTCTCCTTCCTGACAGCAACTCAGGAGCTGGTTAGTCTCCTGCATGAAAAAAACTACAGCAAGAACAGAAATTAAGTTCTAGTGCAAAATAGTTTAGAAATATGGTCTGTGGGCTGAATCAATAGGAAATTATGTTTACCACAGTCAGCACTAGAGGCAGTACAAGTCACGGGCATGTGTCATTGTACAAGGATACACACATTATTAATGAGGTAAGTTTTCATTTCCTTACTAGTGTACTTGCATTCATTTAAACACTGTAGACAGAAAAAAATAGGTTAAATAGAGAAGTACAAACACATTCCATTTTATCAGTATTTTAGATTACAGTCAGTAACATTTAAACTACTCAAGCAGACTGCTATAGTGCAGTTTTCAGAGGGCAATTTTGGTTTCTTTTAAAAATGAGTAATGGTAATGAGAAAAAGTGATTGGTTTGTTTGTTTGTTTAAATGTTCTCTTATGTAGATACATTGTCAGGCAGAAAATTATAAAACTTTCTTCATGTAAATTCAGGGAACTGAGATGCAATAAATCTTCACTTACCATCTAACTGTCCTTGTATCTAACTTCCCATCCTGTCATACAAGGAACTGAGAGACTCCAGGTTGACCCCTAAGAATTAACACATCAAACTGCATACAGCTACGAGGGTTGACCTTGTGGTTAAAATCAATGTGAATGAGACATATGCATCCACCAGGACATATAAGAAATTTCTGGCCTTGTAACAAAACAGAATCAATACTGTAAACAAGACTCAAAATATGCCCTTATGATACCAGGACAGGAGGGGATCACCACGTTCGGTCCACTCCCAAGCTATGACAATCACTGCGCAACATAATCCATTTCATAAGGCAATCAACCCCCTTCCTAAGGGTGATAGTGTTTCTGCTTTGATTGAAAAACCATTCCAGAACCTAACTGCTCTAACAATTAGAAACCTTCTTTGATTTTCCAGCTTGAATTTATTCATAGCCAGCTTACACCCATTAGTTCATGAACCAATATTGTCCTTTATTTTAAGTAGCTCTTCTCCTTCCCTGGTGTTTACCTCCCTCATGAATATAATTTCTTTCAATTACATTTCTTAGGACTAATTGTTTTAAAATGAGAGAACACACTTTATAAGACCATCAATGCCATATTCCACAAGGAGAAAAATTAACTTCCCTATCAATTAAATATCCACAGAAGTTGAAAAGTGCATAGTAAGGCAGCCACAAGTCTATTTGTGTTACTCCAGGACATGAGAAATTCCAAAATGAAGGTATTAAAGTTGATGAGAAGCTTTAGAAGCATACTGGAATCAAAAACGGTTCTCACGAAACAAAATATGTTTATTCCTCAGCTCTCTTGTATACAAGTAATACTTTTCCAGAAGGACTTTCAATCAATTTATGAATCCTTTTAATGCCCATTTTCCCTGCCACTCTGCAAAGTTAGAGGAAAAAACAAGTTAAAAAGCAGTAAAATAAAATACCACAAGTGCCATGGAAAAAAATGCAATTTGTTTTGTTTTGTTTTTTAAAGGTTAAGGAGGCTTTTTAAACTTCCACTCAAACAACTTTTAGTGTCACTTTGGTACCCCTTGATAGTTCTTATAAAGGTCAATCCAAATTGTTTGTTTCTTGATCAACTCACAACCTTGGTAAAATCAAATCACTTTTTAATAAAAGATCTATTTATTTTGGGTAATAGTTAGTATCCTGCTTTGTGACTCATCTGATGCACTGCTGCTATATTTATAGCAGTATTTCAGAATCACATAATGTTTAATTTCAGGAAATTGTATGTTAATAAACCCAACCATTTCATATATGCTAAAAAATATGAAAAATTATTTGATCTAGAGAATTGCAACATCTTTGTATTCTCCAATTTGTTCCAATTTGTTCCTACTATGTGCAGTGTGAGAACAAAAGAAACAACATAATTTGAATGCAATTTTCATATTAATAATTGACGAACATCCAAGAAGTTGCCCTACTATTTCTGTGATGTAAAATCCAGCTTTCTCCTAACTTTCTTCCTGTTTAGTGAAGTACACTACTAGCTCCCTTTTACCCAAAGTATGAGCTCTTGCAGTAAGTGCAAGATCCTGTGTCAGTCTTCTAAACCACTTCTCTACTTCACTGAAACCTTCAGAGCCAGTCAGTGGTTTTATGTCTCTAATTTAAGATCTCTGAAGAATTATACTATAGTATAATAGTTAGTACACTATAATACTATACAGTATAATATTATAGTATTATATTATACTAATAGTATGCTAAAATTTTGCAAGCCTGAAAAATCACAGATCTAGAAGTCTAAAAAATCAGTTACAGATTCTTATAAGTGGCACAGGCAGAATATTTTTTTGTATTTTTTGTTGTGTTAGGTTTTTTCCCCCTCCTTATTCTACTCCTCTATTAGTGCAGCACCAAGGCTCAAATCCCATGATAAGAGCTCTGTGGATCTGATTACAGAGAGCTGCCCCATGAAATGCTCATTTGGCTACATCTCACCAAAACATCTTTTCTCTAAATTTCTGCTTTAGCTGGAATGGCCAGCATGCCTTCCAAAATTTTCAAATTTAATTAAAACATCACTAAAACCTAACATCACTAAAAGCTAAACTTCAAATCCTGGGTTATTTTTATTTTATTTTCATATCTCATCAGAAAGTTTATACTTACAAACCAATGTTTCGCACAAGACTAGAATTGTACCTAAATCACAGGTATCACTGGTGCAGGTAAGCAAGCAACAAATGTGATATTGCTTCCAGAAAATCACTGCAATAGTCAAAATGCTGTCATACAGCACTATGACAGAGGACTTCTCCAGTCAACCCAGAAGATACAGTGCAATATCAATATGTTTCTAAACATTAGAGTTATATAAACCTCCACTGTTAGGGTGATGAAGCGCTGGCTGCTGATTTTTATTTTGTGAATTTTCTAGCACAATTTCAACAATTATTGCTAGCAAAAGAAAAAGAAAAAGAAATTATCTTTCCTATTAGAATATGAAACTTCAGTGGCATCAGTTAACTATTCTCAGCTCTACAACACACAGGGATAAATTATGATTTTACAAAAAACTTAATTCCATATACACACTGTTATAGGTGTGCAAAAGTGTTTTTTTTTTTTTTATTTATTTATTTTTTAAAAGTCACAAGTTACTACTTCTTTATAAAGACTGCCAGACCTAAATCAATCAACTTTCTGCCTATGCATGAAATGTTATGAAAATACACTTCACTAAATTATTCTTTCTTCCACCTGTATTACTGCTGAAATCCAAACCATGCAGATTAGACCCATGTAACGTCCAGGTTCAAACTGATTCAACTGAAGCATACGAGCTTGAAGATTTGATTTTGTCCATAAGGGAATGTACTTTCACATTCATTAAGAGAAAACTTCTGTTTGAAAAAGTCTCAGCAGAAACTATAATACACAAAGAAAAAGTAAATAATAACATCCTTTCTTGATTTTGGTCATAATTCTTTTAGCCACTCACTGATACTTGCTTTTCGTAACAAAGCAAACAAAAGTGTGCTGCTTTGCTTTGTATTTTAACACATCACTGTAAAAGCACTGCTGGTCATTTTAAACTAAATCGTTTATCAACAATGAGTTCATATAACTGTTTAATTCTTCTGTAAATTCCACGTTCTATAATATAAATCAGCTGCACTCAGCCAGTTCATTTTCTAGAAGACCAACAATGCAAATCAAATGATTTGATCATGGAAAACAAAACAAAGAAACAAAAAGACTGAAGGAAATAAAAGGCAGACACCTATCTTCTTTTACTACCTAATAAATAAATAAATAAACACACACATTTACCTACCCTGAAAGAAAACTCTCTCCTTGCTATTGAAAAAAAAACAACTTGCTTTGTACTACTATGGTTTTAAGACCACCAAACACCTTTTTTTTCTTCTTATAGTTAGGGGAAGAAAAAACAAATAGGGAAAGAAAAGTGAGTAAAACATTGGTAATTTGTTTAGCTGGTGATCCAGGCCGTTCTCCGATCAAATTTTGTTTCCCAAAGGAAGATATCAGTTTTAAATTACACAGCAAGTAGGCAAGAGAAAGGAAGCAAACAATCAAAACCTTCCCAGGAGGGGTAAGAATAAGGCAAGAGCTCCAGAGATCCTATTTAATAAATAAACACCTTCATTTCTGTAAGTTAATTTCACCACAGGAAATAAGTTTAGTTTTAATTATATTGCCTTATGTCATGTTTTATAAAGGGTACATGAGGCTCATTGACTTTCTCTTATTAAAGCCTTTACATGCTGCAGAGATGTTGCAGGTAGATTAAGTCTCAGTATAGCTCTAGAAGAGTGCATGGTGATGTAAAATGCAATATTTTTATTGTTATCCCACACCTGTGACAACTGCTGAGATTAAAAACAAGATGTTGTTGCAGTTGACTTTTTTCTTTTTCCAAAAACAAACAAAAATAATTAGACAAAGAAAATATAAACAAATACCCATTTACTCACTGATAAAACATACCATCAACTCAAAGCCATGCTTGCACAGTTAAACCTAAGAGGTTATATAAGAATCAAACCAAAATATTTAAAAATTAATTTCCAAAAAGAAATTTGAAGATTGCTATTTCCTCTAATTTTCTTTAACTTTTCAAAAGCTAGTGCCAAACACCCATGTAGTGAT
Source organism: Heteronetta atricapilla (assembly GCA_011075105.1). Classification (NCBI taxonomy): domain Eukaryota; kingdom Metazoa; phylum Chordata; class Aves; order Anseriformes; family Anatidae; genus Heteronetta; species Heteronetta atricapilla. The sequence goes on from CM021734.1 coordinate 59,528,679, forward strand.
TTCTGTAGCTTCCAAAAATGAGAACACATCCCTGCAATGATAACCATGGAGCAGATGAGAAGTCTATTTATATGCCAGACTGCTAGTTACGTGGAGAAAGCATGAACTTCTGCTATTGGCCTAACACTTCTCAGGATTAAACAATTATTTTAGAAAGGGGTAAACTCTTACAACATTGACAAATTTAAATGTGATGCAAAATTATGAATCCATTTTTCATGATTTTCTTTACTTTGATAGAGAGCATACTTTTCTTTACTTTGATCTATAGGACTTTCACCTATTTTCAACAATCACAGTACCTACAGAAGACATTGAAAAAATAGAAAAAAAGTTTTTTTTTTTTTTTTTTTTTTTTTTTTTTTTCCTATATCCATCTCTAATTCTCATTTTAAAAGTTAACAATTTAAAATTAAATAGGTAAAGTATTTCTTAACCAAACTACCGGACTATCTTTCTTCAAGCTACTTGCCCTTCTTACAACTCAAGATTAGAGACTGAGCAAGACATAGCTGCACACATTCAGTTTAAAGCAGTTAGAGAATACCGTGCCTGGGGTACTCTATTATTTTATCAGTACTGAATACTGGAAAGGAGAAATACTATTACTGTGTATTAACTAGGAGGTAGTCATCATCTATGCTTGTCTTGAGAACGAATTTTGAGGTTGCAAAACTCGGATGAATTATTTTTTTCACACTTTTCACAATATCTGCTCATAAATGATTTTGTTTTCACTTTAAGGCTTGATTGCTAAAGATTATATAAACAGAAATCCAGCTAAAAGTGTTTATAAAAATTCTGCATAGCTTGAGGCAGGAGTGTATAAAAACGGCAAAACACTGTTTTGTGTTTGAGGAATAATTTGTAAAGGAATGCTTGCAAGGGACTGCATTTTTCTTTACCAGTGCAGGATCACTAGTTATAGAGCTGACGCTCCCTTTTTATCGCTGTTGAGGTAGGATTCCTGAAGGTCAGCCTTGCCAGTAAAAACTAAGGTGAAGAAGACCTTCAGTACCTCTGCCTTTTCCATGTTTTGAGTTATAAGGGCCCCTGCCCCATTCAGCAGTGGTCCCACATTTTACCTAGTCTTCCTGGCAGGGAAAGCTGCTCCAACACCTGCTGGGCAACATGCCCTGTGGCGTGCTGCCACAACAGCTGAGAACACTCGGGCTGTACTGGTTCTTTGCATCCTTGCATGAACTGCTGCACAAGGTGGTTGCACTACAGGTGCAACTACAGGTGGTTGCACCTGTAGTGCAATTAGGGAGGGTGCTTCCCCCTCCCTAATTAAGGGGCAGCAAAGGCTGAAGGTACCCTGGGGCCAAGGGTAGCTGACCACATTTGTTAGAAGCTCCTAGAGCTTCCTCAGACCCGTGCCCTTGTGCCTCCGCTTACCTTGACATTATCTAGCGCTAATACCAAAAATTATAGAGAAGTCCTTGGTTATTTATTCTTTTACTTGCCAGTTTGGGGGAAAAATAGTTTCAAAAATGCAGTTTAAGGATGTTATTTTCTGCTACGTATAGAGAATCATGCCCTATGCAAGCTGTTTTTCTTTCTTTAAACAGAGTGCTTTCACACCACAGGGCATGATTTTAGATGTGCTTATTATTAAAAAAAAAAAAAAAAAAAAAAAGCCACAAAACCACTGGAATCTGTGGTGCAAAAGTAATGTACAACTCTGTATAAACAAACTGAAGCTGACAAAGTAGTAGGTGTTTCCTAAATGGTGAGACATAATTATTATCTCCCCCGAGACAGAGGAAAAATGTGTGGAAACGTTACCAGATCTGACACTTACAAAATTGCAAACAGATTTTGTTAAACAATGTTATGCAACTTAAGATAAAGGATGTTCTGCACTTCTAGAGCTAGGCATATGCCAGTTTTTATATTATTTTCAAAACAATTTTGAGTGTGAACACATCAGTCACATCAGTATCCTTTATGTTCAGTTAGCATCACCCTCCCTTCATTTGATCTGCAAATTACAAAGTGGAACAGTGTTTGCTGGCATTATCAATTCTCCCAAGAAGATATAAACTCATCACATGTAATAACATGAAATCCACAAATGAATGCAAACATTTTTGTTATTTAAAAATATAAATTAGAGGTTTTGGAACAAATATGCTGTCCTTCACTGTTCAGGAGGATTACAAAGCAAAGTAAAACAAGGGGCTAACAAAATCATGGTACTTCATAGCCTTCAAGTCAAACAAGACTAGAATCCACTGGAATAGCATGAAATTCAGAAGTCTTTTGTCACAATGGAATGTTGTGCCATGACTGGCACATGTTTGGAAAGATACTAAAACTAAATTCTTACTGTCCATAGAATTTACCATTGAACACTTCAAAGTCATTAATGGAAAGCCAGCTGGATGAATAGGAGAATGTACATAATCCAAAGTACCAGCAGGACTGGGACAGTGCAGCTAGGCTTGGATTATGCACTTTGGAGGTTTTCTGAACTTTTATTTCTAACAGAATACTTACAGGCATCGCTGAATACTTACAGGCATAATAACAGGTCAACTAACAGTTGTAACCCATAACTACTATTGCTAACATGTGGCAAGTACCCCACAGTCAGCTAATATACACACAAATCAGGCCCGATTTACACCTTATTCACAAGTCATACTGACGTAGATTGGGAAATAAGATAGTGAAACCACAGATACGGTGGGAAACTAGAGTAATGTGTTTTATCTATCCATGCCTTTAATGACCCTCTTCGTACACAGAACAACAGATAACACATTTTCAAGTTCACTTTTATACCACTGTATTCATGCATATAAGCATAAAGCAACACAAGAACAATAATTTTAAATTACAGCATTTTTATGATATAGAATTAGGCTTTTATCACATTAAATCTTTGAAGTATCAAAATGGTATAATGTGAGACTTTTTGCCAACAGAGCAGAATTTTCAGATTACATTAGCATTTAGTATTTCCATTTTCCAATAATGGCTGCAAGCAAAAGGAGAATGTTCACATTTCTAAGATCTTAAACGCCATAATAATCATGCAACTAATAGAAGAATTTAGATTTTAGCTCTAGATCTAGTAAAAATGAAGGAGTGAAAAAGCAAAGCTTTTTTATGCAAGCCATGGAAAGTAAAAATCTCTCAACAGCTTGTTGCTGTAAGTAAAAGCAGCTATCATTACTCAGTAGCATTTTTATAGCACTGCAGACAACTGATTTCTTGTTACCTCCTCTATAACCACAGTAAGGCACTGGCAGCCAAAGCAACACAACCCTTGTCTGCCTATCTTCTCACACCCCATCCAAGCCCTTTTATTGTGCCAATATATCCATTAATCATGTTAAAAAAAAATTAAAAAAAGAGAGAGACTGAAAGAGAGATAGGGAGGGAAAGATAGAGGAGGGGAGGGAAATTGATCTATCTGAAAAAGAGACAAGGTCCCTTAAAAAAAAAGAAAAGCACCACCAACAAAACAAGACAAGTGACTTTCAAGCAAATCAGCCCTCCCAGTCAGCCTACATGAAGATGACTAAAATACTTGTGCCTCCACAATTAAAACAGCTTTTCATATAAAGGAGACAGCTACTACTATTACAGAAATAAAGATTACTGTGAAATTAAAAATGTAAGTGACATCAAGTTCATCATGTTCTCAGGATCTAAATTCTAAATCAAGAAGCCAACTAGCAACTTGGAAAGAAAATAGCCTGCATATAGAGAATAAACTAATAAAAGATAGCATACATTAGAAGTTTATATATATATATACATATATATATATATTATTTTACACTTTTAGTTTGCTACTTCACATTCAGAAAAAAAATATGTATATTACTCTGTTTTTAAAATGGGTTTTATTGGCACCATCAGGCTATCCAACAGGGTCTAACTTTACTTTGCATGAATGTAAATAGGTGCAATATGCAAGACTGATTAAGTCTCATATTGCCTGGTAGATTAGCCAAATACTCGTCTACAAATCTTTTAAAATATGTTGCCTCCATATTCTGTAACGTAGATCTTAAAAATGTTTTTGGACAGATAGTAGTAATATTTATTGCCCACCTACCACTGAGAGCTACTGTTTGTGAAGGGGATCATGATTTTCATTAGGTATCAAAGTCTTGGACATCACTATTGTCTACTATTTTGTAGCTAGTATACCAGATGTAGTTTCCATTTTTTGTGAAACATCTTGATGATAGACAGCTATAGGTCTGTGCTCTACCTTTTTAGTCATATCTACACAGTATCACATATCATAAAGTGTTTTCACCTTTTGAAAACTACTACATGACTGTTTTTCATAAAGCCTCTTGCTACCTGATCCCACTTCTATTGTCAATGACTAACATCCCTCTCCCTTCCTCAGCTTTCCTTCGTTGTTTTATAATTTATGAATTTCAAGAGGAACAAAATCTATGCAAAAATACAATATTCAGCAAATATCTCCCACTGCACAGTATGATGGTTATAGCCTTAGCTGATGTCTTACTCTTCATGCAGTGCTAAAATCATAGGTAAGAAAGAGTATAGAAGAATAACGTATATACTGGCAGTCAGCTACATAATGTATTAGCTAAGTGTCTGCATTCTCCCCTACACTTCTGCTCTCTAGCTCCATGAATTAAGAACTAGTACTAGATGAAGATACTGGAGATTGTGATGGGGGACAGGACTGTTCTTACACTTAAATTCATCATCAACATACATGTACCTAAAACAGGAACCAGAAACACTTTCACATACTGTGAGTCTGCAGAGATAAACTCTGGAGCAAGTACCAGCATTAAGCTACATGTGCACAAACACACAATCCCCAAACCCTAATACCTTATGGTGACAACAGAAGACAATGTGTCACTGGTAAAGAATAAACTGTATCTTTCTCAAAATGCCTTGGTTCTTCCACTCAAACGCCACAATTCCAAAACACTTCTGAATCCTAAACAAACAGCTCCTAGGCAAGAGCAACAATGCCAAATATTCAGTAGGTCTGGTAGAAATAATAACAGAAAAAGTTGCATTTGATCAGTGTTATTTTACTAATTTGTAAAAGCAAAAATTCTACAGATGTGTCAATAAATTATGTTCTCTTTGGAACCACGCACAATCCTGGCAAGAAATAAACAATACATTTAAAGTCATTTAATTATAGCAATATTAATTTCAAATTGGTTCCCAGAATCTGCATTGCTAAGAGGCATCTGAATGTCTCAGGTAGCAACAGCCAAATAGTTATCAATATTTACCTCTTCTCCATCACCATTTTTTAACGATTTGCACGTCCCACTAGTCAATTTCTGAGAGAAACAAAGGGCATGTTTTTCTTAAATTTATAATTGTTTGTTTAGGCAACTTATGTTCTAAATGGAAATTTACAGTATGATTCTTCTGCCTGATGGTGCATAATGAGACAGCAGAATAGTCAGTGGGATATTCATTTGGGATGAAGAGGTTTAAATTTTGAACTAGTTCAACTAATGGCTTAATGCATGGCAACAGGAAATTTGCCTCTCCTGTGACTTGGTCTCCTGTCTTTGAAAAAGGAAAATATTTACACGATCCATTGAATTGCTCCTTGAAGCAGAGTTTAAACACCTCACATTCCCATCCAACCTAATAGCAGGGCTGATCTCTTGAGATGTAGGCACATTTTTCAAATATCACCCTTACATAGGAACATTTCAACTTGCAAAACATCATTGATGTGCAACATCCAGGGAACCAATCCACAAAGCTCACTTAAAATAACTCTGTGTTGTAGAAACAGTACCTCTTAACATGACTTGGGGGAGAGGTACACCACTCTAAAAGAAAAATAATTATTTTGTACTATAAAAAAATAGAATAGGTCAATAAGAAATGCCTGATTAATTCTGATATTTGATTCATTTAAAAATGCTTTCCTATCAAATACTTGATGGCAATCAAAATTAGAACTTCAATTACATGCCTGAAGAACAACAGACATCAAATCTGCTATTCTCAGGACTGCTGTGAAATCACTGAATGTTGTTTTCAATGCAGCATAGAAAGAATGATGTGTAAACTCTGAAAAACTGCTCACAAAGATATGCAAGTGTTGTTTTCATACAAATCACATTATGCATGGCACAAAAACAGAAGATCATTTTAAATATTTGAGAGCATCTAACAAAATTGTTCTTGAATTATTACATAACTACTTCTAGTGATTACAGACCTCTTAAAAGCACTATAACCTCAAACCATCAGTAGTTTGTGCAGAGTTTGAAATTTAATGACAAGGTTCAGCATTAAGCTGAACCTATTTTTGCATTTTTTGCAATGTAAAGCTAATAAATGAATACTGTGAATTTGGTGGCAGTGAGGGATGCCATGTTATCTGATAGATTAGCATGTGAAGTAAATGAAACTGTCACGCAGAAATGTCTGCTAGCAGAATCAAATTTAGATTTAAAATGAGCCCTGGAAATATCTCTTAGGAAAGCTTCAACAATGAAGAATTCACTGACTTCCCAGAGGGCAGGAGGTCATGTATTATACCAAATCAATCAGCTGTGCCCCTCCACTGAAATACAAGAAATGAAGAGCTAAAAGTGACTGAAATAAAAAGAAGTTCTTAAAAGAAAGAGTGGGACTCTATAACTAGGGTCATGGGTCACACCATTTAAAGATAGAAGCAGCACTATTCCAATGAGTGCAAGAAGAAGTCCAGAGTGATCCATTTCTTTCAGAAGATCAGAGCACTCTTGTATGCTGAAGAAACCAGACATAATGCCCTTGTTACATATAACATTCAGAAAGTTCTTGTAACTTTAGCAAACTACTACACAACCCAAAAATGTCTGCAAACAGAACATAAAAACTAGTGTTCCTTATTCACTAGGCAATCATATGTTTTCTAGAAAATGTTACTATATCTTGAGCTATATATGGGTAAGAAATAACACTGTAAGATTCAAAAATCTGAGTTTAATAGAAGGATTTTCCAAATTTCCAACTAAAAGGAATAAAGAATGAACGCAGAACTCATAATAAAACTAATAACAAACTACCAAGTTGCTACATATATCACCAAAATCCCTGCTGCATCTGAGGTGACTGAGGTTACTATAACAGTATAACCTTTTAGGATGAATCTCCAGCAAGAGACTGAGAAAGATGCCTCACAGATCTGATGGTCACTGGAGTCTACCTGGGATTTGAAACAACTAGGTACATACCCTTAGCCTGAAGGATGCACATGTAGCCCCCTTCAGACTGGAATGCACTGGAACCAATGAACTATCCATTATAAAATCCATGTATACATATGCACACACATATACACAGATGGATAACTCTGATAAAGCTCCCTACCCCCACAAAAACATTTTTTTTTTTTTAAACCGTCCAAAATACCTTAGTCAACCTAGTATAACCTACTTTTGAGAATTCCTTTAAGTGTTCACCTCCTCAAGTATTCCCACAGCAAAGCATACCTCTTTTCAACATTTTTTTCTAAACTCTTTTAGTCTACATTCTTTCCCTCTCCAAAGAACACGGGACAGAGATTTTCAGAACTGTTTCCAGTACAGAATGCTGGGCTGTTTTGGAGAATTAAAAGGATTAATAATAATAATAATAAAGTATGCAATTAGATAGCTAAATTAAGATTTGTTCAAACAGAATTAAACAACAAAATATATTAACCTGTCTGTAAAGTCCAGCAGAACTCATTGAGATGGCCAGCCAGAAACCACAGGATTTCAGCATAATGCAAGCATCAGTGCTACCAGACAACCAACTTAGAAGACTACAGTGTAAACAGAAATTCTCACTATATTCTGGGTATGTGCAGGCTCATATTGTAAAATCATAAAGCCATCTTTAGATCTTAGAGTTCCTCCTGTGGCACACCATAGCCAGCTGCAGTCCATCTGCTCTATAATACCTTTAATTTGATTTGTTGGGTAAAGAAGAAGAAAGTATGGTGCAGTGGGGAATTAAAAAAACACACAGAGAAATGATAGGAGCATGCTGTCCAACAGAAGTCAGTGTTGTGACAGCCTCTGCATCATTATGGCAAGACAGTCTAGATTTTACAAGCTCCTGGATTGCCTCCCTGCAGATCTAGGTACTTAAGTAGCAGAACACAATCTTTCTTCTTTCATCTTCAAGAATATTTGGCCTAGAATTTTTCCTACAATATTAAATGCAAAATAGAAAGACCTAATTTAACCTGAGAGTATGTATGAGCAGAACCACCGCTGTTCTCAAGATATTTGTAACTACACTTTAACCAATGATGTGATTTTCCAGCATTTTAAAGCATGACAAAGTTAATTTGTTGTATTTTTCAAATGCAGAAAAATCAAAAGGCGCATTAAAAAGAAGCTGTAAAATCTGCATATGCGTGCATAAGTCATCAGTGTTTAAGTCAGAATTATCTCTTTATCTTCAAAGATTTCCTTTGATTAAAATAACAACCCTATGTAATTCCACTAAGGCCTGAGTAGAAAGCATACATCAGTTACAAATATTTATAAATGTCTTCCCTAAAGACAAACTTACAGTCAATTACTGTTAAATAACCAAGACACCTGAATGATTTGAGTTATGAATACTAAATAAAAAATTGCAAACTCAAAATGAATATAGTAAGTTGTGTGCTATTGATGTCTTTTATGACATCAACTTGTCTATTATGTAGGTACTGTTTCTAAATATCATCGCTCAATCAGCTATTCGAAACTCATACTGTTTTTTTTTTGTTGTTGTTGTTGTTTTTTTTTTTTTTTAATGAGAATTCACCACCATTAAAGAAATAAAAAAAAAAAGGGGGGGGGGGAATAGTTCTCCAGGATCCAATGTATTTTTGGCTTTGGATTTAAAAACATATGCCAAAAATTAATGAGGCAGAAATGGAAAATGATTGGATAAATTTTGAAAAAGCTTAAAGTGAAAGATATTATAAATTGTTTTTGTAGTTTGCTGAAATAGGTCAAGAAAAACATAGAGGTAACAATACACTGTCTGAAGGTTGTATATTCTAGTTCAAGTTTCTTATAAGGAAATTCTGGGAAGAGAAAAAAAAGCAGGCATTTTCAATTTAATATGCCATTCTAGTTTCATCACCAATGCATTGCATTTACCTATGCTACCAGTAAATCAACAAAACAGGTAAATAGGTAAATTTGAAAAAGCATTTTAAAGACTGAACTTCTGTCAGCTTCTGCATGACATGAAATCTACTTATTCTCAGAAAATAACATCACGTGAAGACAAGTGTGAGAAATGATGTCTACACTACTGACAAACTTACTTTTTCTGCATTGGACTTGTTTGATATGATCTGATTGCCCTGTGAATATGAAAAGCTCTAAGCGAATGCAACAAAGCATCCAAAGCAAAAGAATGTCTTGAGCTTTCAAGAGAGATGGAAAAAATCTTATGGATTTTGGACAAAATGTTTATGGAATAAACAAGACACATGAACTGATAGTAAACATTCCTGACATGGAATTTATTGTCTTTTTCCATTCCATTCTATTTCCTATATAAATGTATATAAATCTTACAGAGTATCACATCAATGTTCTGCTTAAAGAGCATTATCAAGATTATAACAAAAAAAAAAAAAGTATTTTTTCAGAATCATCTTGACGAGGCCTTATGAGCAGAAGGAAGAACATCACTACTAAAACATCACTCAGCCTTTCTAGCAAGTCTCTTCAAAGTATAAAAGTGTAATATCACCGGAAAAAGGACAGAAAAGAAGTCTACCTTATATTTTATATGTTGATATATCAAAGTAGAGCTGTTCTTTACAAAAACAGTTAGGCACCCTATCCATAAGCACTTTTAATAGGTACACAAATGGAGTATCCACCTGTGAATCTAGATAAATTGAATGGCTTTTTCTCATGTGGACACAATTAACACTTCAGACAACAAACAGTAATTTGCACAAATAAAGATAAATGTTTTGAAATAGATTTGAAGAACTTTCCATTACGTAGTTACATATGTTATTTATCTAGCCTTCTTTCTGCTTCTCACCAGCTATATTGATTAGACACTGTTCAGATCACATTAATGTTTTCTACAGAGGGGTGTGTGTGGGGGGGGTGGTGTTATGCCATTAACGTATAGCATAAATAGCATTTCTACAGTACTGTCAGCATGATTAATAGTTTTAACTACAGTTAGCAAAACAGCCTGTGATTTAGAAGACTTACTTAGTTTTTTAAGCTATTAGAGTAAACTTTATTATCTGATGTAACAAACTAATCCAAAAACTCAGTCTTCATCACTTTCACCCTCAGTGGACAATACTCTTTATGTGATATTTAGATTCTCCTACAACCTGTTTGAGGACACTGAAATTGACTTCCTAGAAGTTTCTCAGAGAAAAAGTGCTTAGCATTCAGATATATTAGGGAAGCTACCCTAAACAAGTAAATTCTATAACTAAATTCAATAATTCAATGATTTAACTGGAGAATTCAATGGGAGAAAAGTTTTAGGTGGTGCTTCTCTACAAACACACAGTCAGACACAAAAACAATCACACAAAAGAATTTGAACACCCTAAACTGCGTTAGATTCAATTAAGCACTGCAAAATAAAAATACTGGTTCACTTAGAACTGAAGAAACAACTACCTTGCTCAACAAAATAATTCAAGTTTTATACAACTTCTTGTTCTATACAGGAATGAAAATAAGAGCTTTCACATTCTTAAATTAAAGGAAATAAAGTTCAAGTACCATGAAAATTCAGCAATGCAGTGGTTAAAATAGGAATATAAAAAAAAAAAACTTAGAATGGATGCCTCAAAAATAAGTCCATTAGATTCGAGTCTCCCCAGCCTTCAGGCTTAATCTATTCTGAGAAAGGTGACTAAGCCTATCTGTTATGTAGATGTAAGTCTTCCCGCTCTCTCTTTCCGAGTTCCATCCCCCACCTGATAAATATTCCCCATCAAAATAAATAGAACAAGCAAATTTCTATGAGACACTGGATTCAAGGGTGAGGGGGAAGGGAAGTTGAGGAACTTTCTTCTAAATACATCATTTATATATCGTTCATTTTTTGTCTCTATTTTCCCTCCAAACTGGTCACAGTTCCAAATAACAGAAGTATATTTGGGGAGGCATGCTTGTCATCTGTGAGTTCTTACAAACACCAAGCTTCCCAAAATTGTCTATAATTTTATAATGTTCTCACATTATCCCATATTTTGTTGTGCCTTCTACTTTTTTTTTTTAAAAAAAAAAAAAAAAAAAAAAAACGGCTATAGCCTACTTTGAAGTGCATCAGTTACTATAGAAACAGTTGTATATGCAAAGTCTAAGTTGAATCCACTAGTACAGAGTAAAAAATATATACCATTTGATTCAATAGCTTGCAATGCATATTTTGGTGAAATAGTGAAATGTAAGATTTCATGTGTTGGCTAATGTTCATGTCTCAGCTACAAGCAATATTGGGTACAAATAGTCAAACGTTAAAGGATGACACTAAAGAAAAATATCAATGTTTTGCTTAATCCCATCTAACAATACCAGTGAATTGTGTATTTTATTGCACTGCTCTTGAAGTGAGAAGACTTAAATGTAAAGATTCATGACATTGCAGAACTCCAGGTGATTTATCATTTGAGTAATTTGTATTAATTTAAAACTACCAGATCAATGCAAGCTTAATAAATTGTGTTGTGATGTTAAAAATTGATGTATTGGGTCTAAGTTATCAACATTAAGATATTTAAATTTTCTTTCAGAGCTTCATATAAATAAAAAGCAAGACCAGGCTGAGATTTTGCAATTAATTTTTCACCAATTCATTCATGAGATAATACGTTAGATTTGCTTCTTTAATATTTTTTTTAGATACATAGATAGACATAAGCAAACATAATGCATACACGTGGATATGCACACACACACACACATTTATGAAGGAATTCTCATCTGTTTGAAAATTACCCCTTGTCTTTCAGAATTATAAAAACTCACATTTAATTGGCTTCTATAAGATCCCACAGCAGGTTCAAATAGGGATCGCACTCAGTGGCATCTTAGCTAGTTCTCCTTTAGCAAGCAATTACTACAATGATTAGAAACATACATTGGGGAGAAAAAAAAATTCTCAGGAGCTTGGTCCAGCCTTCAATATTCATGAGGGTTTTTACAGGTGACAGCCTTTCAAACAGCCAAAATCAAGGATGACAGCTGACCTTCCATCCAAGAACTGCTAAAGAGGCTTTGATATCATTTCTGTGTGCACTACCAGACCCCTGCACTCCCCAAAACTGATGCACTCCTGTTCCACACTTTCTCACAACAAAATATAAATGGCCAACCTCACTCTCTTGTGAGTACTGTTTCTTCATTCAAACCAGCCACGCTGAAATTTTCTAAACATGTTTCATTATTTGTTTCACTCAGGAACTGATTAAAGTGAAATTATTAATTACTATTATTTGTGCTAACTCAAAGAAAAATATCCCATTGACTTCAAAGAGCACTGAATCAGGCCCTAAGGATTAATATGGGATTTAGTTTATTCCTGGACTTTTACTGACCCTCTGAACACTAATGATTTAACCTACCTTGAAATTATGAATGAAATAGGCCAAGGTTATACTTTTAACAGCTTTTTCAAGTTGAAAATGTAATGAAAAATTTCATCTGTGTTTTGATCAATTATTTGAACATTTTCTGAAATCATTTCCAGGACTATATTATGCCCTCTATTTTATTATTATTATTATTTTTACATCAGTTACTACTGAAGCAGTAGACAACTGTGAATATTATATGCTGATTAAAGAATATGCATTCATTGTCCTGCAAATGACAATGACTTTAAATTTTAAGATTAGGGAAACTTATAAAAATAGAAGGGCATAATTCAGGAAATAATTATCCACCTTAGATGAGGGAGTTCTACAGATTTAATTAAAAAATATACAGAATGCATTACTGTCAATTAGAGCACACCCTGTGCAATTCATTAAGGCCCTCTCCCTTGTGCAGGTAACAAACACTTCATTATGCATGGGAGAAATGAGGCAGAACACAAAGGGGATAATGTCAAATTAAAATGGGACTGACCTGTTCGTAGCACAAAATTATTCAAAAATTAACAAAAAGGATGAAACAGAAAAAACTGCGAAAGGAGAAGTCTAATTTGTTTATGGAGTAGTTAGGATGGAGATTTAGTATGGTAATTAAGCTATTATTCAATGACATAAAGAAAAAAAGAAGCAATTACTAAAGAAGGCCCACGGACACTTGGCCTAAATAACTTGGTTAGTAAGAATGTGGAATAAACACCTAGAGAACTCTCTTTTTTATGCTGTTGTATTGAAAATCAAAAGAAATAAGTTAGTCCTGTCATTACTTCATTTGTCACTTTACTGATCTTCTCCATATTCTTTTCTTGCTGGACTAAAGTACCTTTCAGAGCTCCTGCGCGTGCCAGTAGAGATGCCTTCACATAGTTTGGAAGTACTTTCCGTATATCTTTATTGCTCATTGTCTATTTAGTGTCATTTACTGTTGGTTTTTTTTTTTTAATATAAATGGAAAAAAAAAGGATAAAGATGAATGTTGTAGGTCCTAAAATGCACTAAAAAGCATTTGTGCCTTTATTAGTTTCAAGGAATTCAGAAAGAAAATAATTTTGCAATGGAGTCTTTTCTCAGTACGCATCTTCAATATACCTTAGCTAAATTCCATGAAAGCAACCAATTGCAATAAAAAATATTTTATTCATATTAAGATGAGATTTTCCACTCCAACATATTTCCAACGTAACATATTTCCAAAGCTATCCTAGGTAACTTCATACCAGCAACTTCAAGGTCAATAAATGTCATGCATGTGTCTGCATGAATACAGCACTGAGGTAATAATTTGTAAAACAGAAGCAATTGTCACACAAAAAACAAGATCTGGTGCAGCAAACTCCTGATCTCAAGCCCTTACATTTTAAGCCTACCTTTTAAGTTGTAACTATTGCTCTCTATTACAAAATTTAAAATCAATGCTAATTGCTTATGGTCACTTGCCTGTTTAGACTCAAAGCTGTAAGAGATTACTTTGGCACTTTCTCTTTCTTTTGTATTTCACTTCTCTCTTCCAAAGCTATTTTAAACTTTTTAGTACCCTGCTTGCACAACTGCTGATAGAAAAATATCTACTATATACAGAGTTGCATGCAATCTGCCTAATTTTAGTTACAAACTCCAATACACAGCTATGCAGGCAAAGGAAGAAGGGAAAAGAAAATAGCAAAAACTTATTTGCTATGAGCAGGCATAATAGCTGAATTAAAGGGTCAATTTAATTATACAGGGAATTGAAGGTGAGTGTCTAACTGCTATGATACCACAAAGGAGTTCCTTCTCCTTCTATATACTCCAAAATATCAGATACAAATCAAAAGAAACCAAGGGACAGTAATGCACTTAGATGTACTCAAATTCAAGCATAATGAAACTACATAAGTGGTGTCAAAGCTGATCTGTTTCACTGTAATGCTAGTTCAGATACTAGCCCTCTGCACTACACAAGAAAGCCTCTCAGGAAGTCCTATCGTCAGGAACAATTAACTGTAAGTTGGAACAGAGAAGGGAAAGTTGTTCAACTTTCCTTAAGAATTCTCTCAAACCAAAAGCTATTATTTTTAAATACAAAAATGTTAACAACATGAAACAATACTGGAGTATTGTGCAGCATTCTCTTCCTGAATCCTCATGAACCTCCATGACAGATAACAATAGTCATATTTGGCAAAACCACTTTAACTTTTAAAGCATAAAAAAGGTCAGGTATAAACCTTCGCTATGTATACCATACCAGCTATTTTGACGATACCTCATGGTCAAGATTCAGCATCTCGTACCTCTTGTCTTCAGTTTCAGGATTTCTGTAGCAACACAGCAGCCTTGTATCCCCCTCTTGTTAGAGGTATAATAGGCAACAACTGGAAAGTCAGTCTTCAGCTTACCTCAGTCATGTTCAGACTGCACAAGGGAGAAGGGTCAGTGTGAACTGGAAGCAAAGCAGTGCTCTGTTTTCTACTTCTGACTCCAAGTCAGTTACCTAAACAGGGAAATTCAGTATTTTCAATTGACCTTTCACCATTAATAAACAGACTGGCATCTAAAAAACAACACATCACTTTTCTTAGATAACTAGTATGAATGCATGCACTTAGACATAGCTATACCTTTCCTCTATATACATTTTTCCCCCTTCTGATAGAAGTATGACTCAAACTTACCAAAGGCATCATAGCAAGACTACAGCTGGTTCTTACATGTGTCCCAAGAAAAGCTGAGGTTAAGCTCCTTAAACAGACCATGTACATAAGCACTTAAAAATGAACATTTGAGCACACTTTGCTAGAGACAGAGGGAAAACTGTATTGCTGAATGAAAAGCACATATAATACCAAAAATATTACTCATTTCATTACAATGGAAGTTTCCCAAGTGGATTATTGTAGTGGATATCACACTTCAGCATGTCAAAGATCAAACACATACAACAAGAGATTCAGAAAAACAGTGATCAAAATCCTTGATCTGCCAGATTCCAGTCAGTGTTCTGGGACAATATGCTTCACTCCTACATACCGTCTCCAGTAAACAGCAACACTCAGGCCAAGTTTAATAAATACTTCAAAGTTCATCATAAATTGCTACCTAACTCTGTGAAATATGACAAAATCCAAAGTGGCTTGATTTAGCTCCCATCTTCCAAGAACAACTGTATCAATAACAAGTTTCAAATTTAAATTTGCTCCATCACTGTTTAATCATTTATTCCAGGTGACTTAAAAAAACCAAAGTTTTCTTATTCCAGCTAATTACTATAAATGATCAATTATTTTATGTGTAAACTAACAAAAATTCTTATAATCTCAGAGTCTCATTTGTTTATATTTAAGAAAATTTAAATGCATACAGATTACAAAAAGGATGCTTTTTAAAACACTAATTAGGGATGCAAAATTCATAAATGCATTTGCCACTTCTTAGTAGGTGGAATTAGCTTCTCACTGCAGTTCAAATAAAAACTAGTAGCAACCTTTCTTTCTCCTCTTCAAAAGCATAATGACTTCAAGCACCAAAAAAAATTGCTCCTGAAAGCTTTGAGCAGTTTGTGGAGGTCCCAAGTAGCCCATTCTGCTTTATTTACTACAGAATAATATTTTATTTCTTTACCACAGAATAGTGTTTTATACCATCTCAACACTGAATGCTTAATTTCCAGATCTTTTTTTGGAGCTAGGTAATAAAGCCCTTGTAATAATTACCATCCTTGGGAATTTTATCAGTCTCATTCCAAACGCACACCTCTTCTCCACTCCAGACATGCATCTCTCATCAAATTGGTGGCAAGTTAGTTTTGAAGAATTTTGTGCGCAACTAGAGACAAGGTATCCCAGTGCTCCCATACACAGTATTGAGGTAACTGGGAGAACGCATCTAAAGGCTGAAATTATGGGGCACGAGGGGAAGGAGAA
The DNA here is from genome assembly GCA_011075105.1 of Heteronetta atricapilla. Classification (NCBI taxonomy): domain Eukaryota; kingdom Metazoa; phylum Chordata; class Aves; order Anseriformes; family Anatidae; genus Heteronetta; species Heteronetta atricapilla. The sequence continues at coordinate 59,545,197 of CM021734.1, forward strand.
GGGTCACACAAGTCTCATTTTTCTTTCACAAAAAGGACATGTGCCAAAGTGCTGCCTTTCTGCTCTCGGTTGGACAGACATAATGCTCCCCTACAATCTGGTGAAACCTTTGTCACTAACTGTCACCTCCATCGACTTTCCCTCTCCCCTCTGTAGGCTTTTCTAACTCATCTACCATTGTTTTTTTCTGACTTAATGACAGCTTTCATTGACTTTCAAGTACCTATGTTTAGCCACAGTGGCCCTCATAGGAAACACCACATTCCTCAGCAGCCCACTGCTGCCTCCACAGCGCTGGCACAGCAAGCAGTCGGGGCAGTGCTGTCTTGGCCCCGGCTTTGCAGGGAGCCCTTGAGGAGAGATGCAGGCACAATACTTGCAGCACCGAACACCAGCAGAGGGGCCTGTGGTGGAGCACAAGTGGCCATTATGTGGGAAGTGCCCCACTTCCCCCACGCACCAGCCCCTGTCAGCAGAAGACAGGTGGAAGAAGGGTGGTGTGGTGGCTGCTCGTTGCTGAGCAGGCCGCTCCACAGGCTTTCTTAGAGCCAGGCAGTGTTAGTTCCCAGAGCTCAGAGCTAGCTCCTAAGATGCAGCAGACCTATTGGTGCACCTGCGGGGGTGATGTCGCTGAGCTTGTTCCTATCCTTAGCTGTGTCACCATCACCCACTCTTAGCTCATCGCCCAGCATGTTAGCTCCTTTGAAACACCCATCCTATAGCTTCCTATCAGAGCTTTGGTACGTCATCTGCCTTGGGCCCTGTACTATGCTCAGGGTCAGTGTCAAACAAGACCCCTCTGCTTCAGTTTTAACTCCTTTCTCAATACATGCACAATTCTGAAACAATCTGTAGGCACAAACTCGCTTAACAGCAACTTGCCAACAACTTCTTTAAGGCCCTTAGTCAGACTACTGCCCAGGATCGCTTTCCTTTTTGAGACTGTTCACAGATAAAAGATCCTGACTGCGCCAGGGATGTTTGTAAATGAGTTATTTACAAGTCACATAGTTACACATGCTATAGTTTGTCAAATAAACTAATATTAGTCACGTAAATATAGTGCTTTATGACATTTTATTCTGGAAATAGCATATATTTTATGACTTGTTACTGACACAAATAAACTTTATTATTGGGAGTATATTTTCCTTGAAAATATAGGCTTCTTTTAGGCTTTAGAAAAATCATTGTTTTTTTTTTTGTTTGTTTGTTTTAAATTTGAATGTTTAACAATGCTTAAGTATTTGTTTTTTATATTGCACCAGGGGTTTAGGTTGGAAATGAAGAGCCTTTTCTTCTCAGAAAGAGCAGTCAGGCTTTGGAACAGGTTGCCTAGGGAAGTGGCGGAGTCACCATCCCTGGGTATGTTCAAGGAAAGGTTGGACTTAGTGCTTAGGGACATGTTTTAGAGGGTGATAGTGGTAGTAGGGTGATAGTTGGACCAGATGACCTTGAAGGTCTTTTCCAGCCCTAATGATTCTATGCCTTTTTAACAGGGATTATGGAGATACACAAACACAAGTCTGTCAAGGTCTGTTAAAGACATTAGCTGAAATTTGAGTTAGTTTGTAGGAGCTTTTCTTGCAATATAAGTAACTGTTGAACCTTAGGCAGATTATCATAATTTGTCTTCTCCATAATAATGTATAGTTCTTGCAAACTGAATAAGTAATCAACTATAGTGAATTCATTTCTTAGCTTGAAACTTGTAGGTTGTTTTAACGTGAACAAAGACATGAGAGAAGTAAGGCTATATTGATAACATAGACATCAAAGATGCTTGAAAATTAAGTTTCTGACAATGCTACAGGCCTGTGTAACATTGTAGGTGAAAAAGATAAGTATCACATTAACTGATAGAATTACATTAAACTCTGCTATGGTGTACCTATTACAACCAATGAGTATAGTTTAGAAGTCTATAAATAAACTAGCTTTGTGATAAAAACGCCAGACAAATGTGTCTGTGGAAACAAGATGTTTCTAAAACTCTTTTCATTCAGTAAAATCTTTATAATCATTTTTCTAAATCTCATCAAACTAGAGAGGTTGTGAGTACAACTATTTTGTGAGAGCTATCAGCTATTATGAGTAACAAAACATACTATTTATATCCTACTGAATCTGTTGTAAAACATTTAATTTCCTATATCAAGTTATAGCCATTTAAGTGTTTAAAAGTATAAGTAGTTTAAAAGTAATTTTAGGTATACTTCCTGTGAAAGTTTAATGCATATTTCCCCCAGAGCTTGCTCCAAGTTCCTTCTCATTCTGACTGAGAATTCAGAGGCCTCTTACCAACTCATTCTGTCTATACAGCTAATTGTGACCCAAATTTCATCTCCTTCTATAGGCTTTCCTGATGATGATAAGATAACTAGCATGAGCCTGTTTTACAAGAGTCCAGCAATGCATGTGCTTCGATAACCTAATTTTATTTCACACTATCCTTTAGCTAGTTCACCAATTAGAATTTGTTTTGTTGATTAAACTATGTAACTATTCACAAAACAGCAATAGTTCATGCAATTAGTCATAATCTCTACCCTATGAGACCATCTCCAAGATCAATTCTCTATTTCTGTTCAAGTAAAGATTTTGCTCATCTTGGAGACTGTGTCACTCAAGTTTTTTCTTCTCCTGAGGAATATTATAATATATCACGTAGTCTTAACAGGATATCTCATCTCAGTCCATTCAGATCTCCCTTTCTGGGCACAATTTACAGTGCTAGTGGCTGTAAGAATACATTCATAACATATACAATACAAACATTGATGGTTCAAGCATTATGAAAAATAGTTTGATTTTTTGATTTTAAATGTGGAGTAAAACTGGCACAAAGTGAATTTCATCATTGAAAAGATATATGGGTGTGGAGTGAGAAGGATAGAAAGCATGCAATGGAGGCCTCTTCAAATAGTTATGGGTAGGGACATTCTTTGGAAGTGTAATTGTCTATCTTCCCATTCATGTCAGATGCAAATTGATCAGTTTGGATTAGGTACAATTATTCAATTCATTAGTGACTCCAACAAAGAAGTGAGGGTGAGAAGAGTATAAAATATTATAAAATAAAGTATACTTCTAGCCCATAATTCACATCTGGAGTCCAAATGTCTAACAGCTGATGCCAAGAACACAAGTACAAGCCTGAAGGAATATCAGTCAATATAGGGAAGAAAAAGAAGAGAGATTAAAAAAATACAACTGTGTTGCAAGCATATGGATAGGAATCTTGATCTAATGAAGGCAAAAAGAAAGCAAAGATGACATGATTTCCATTCAGGTATCTCACATACCCATAGAGAAGACCACCATATACAATAAGGATTTACCCATGGTGACTTACTTTCCAAGCAGCCAGTTGCAAGCTGCTACAGTTCTTATGAAAGCTGCCAAAGCAGAGATTACTATATTTTTTTTGTGTGTAAATTGTTTTTTTAATCTAAAGAATCATTATGTCAGTAGTGTGCTTTTATTTTTCAAAGAATACCATTGCATGGTACCTATTTTGAACTATGATTTGATCATGAAAGTATGGATATTGTTATATTAAAGGCATAAAATGTTTTAATGAAAAATATTACATGTATCTTTAGATACATTTTGGTTACCAGTGCTGTTTTTGATTCTGAAAAATAATACAGTTCATCTTGCAGAATGTATTTGACCGGGTTAAATAGTATACAGAAAGTAAAACATGCCTCCCTTTCTCAAATGTAGAAAGACCTATTTTACACTAAATTAAGAACGTTTAGACTTCACAAGGGATACAGAATAGGACCCTAAATCAATACCATATGCAAAAAGTAACATAGCATATTTATTAGGGAAAATTATTTCTTCCCCAGACCAACACAGAATTTCTGAAGGGGATTAGGAGGTGTTATGGGAGAAATATTGTGAATACATTAATTGAACACAAACTTGCCCTTTACTTCTTGACACTTCATTTTGAAAACATCAGGTACATGTTAATTAAGATAACAAGTGACCCATACTTTTCATCCTTTGCTTTAATGAATGATGAGAATTTATGAACTTTAATACTACTACTTCACTGATGTAGAGAGTTAAATATACCAAAAAAAAAAAAAAAAAAAAAAAAAAGAAGAACAATACACCTCCAATTTAAATAGTAAAAAATAAGGACTAACTTTTGAGAGATGAGTCCTCCATTTTGTTTCTCTTCTTGCTGAAGAGAAACTGTATAGGAATACTTTTCTGTATAATAATCTGTTCACCTCATTTCAACATATTCCTAAAAATCAAGTCCAATTCCACATTCTGGGGAGAAGGTTACAATACACCAACTTTATAGAAGAATTACCAGCTCATTACAGGTTTTTGGAAAGACTCTGAACACGTAGGAACTGATATGCCTAAGAACTGCTGTACTAAAATCGTGTATACATTTATCTGGCTAAAGTTTTCATTATGCAACAGAAATGTGCCTCTCTTCTAATTCAAGTATTAAAAAAGCCCACACCAGAAAATGACTATATGTTTATAACATAAAAAGAACATGCCAGCTATTTATGTACTTGGCCTTTATTACTTTGACACTGTTATAAGCCTGTTTATCTCGGGAAACAAGAAAGGGAAGTAAGTTACCCCTTTTTCAATCAACAACGTAGTTTTGCACTTTCTGTAAAAAATTCAAAGGCAAGGCTTACATCAAGAACAGGTATTCTTATTTTTTACATAACAGCTACTTCAAAACAACAATGCGTCATACATGCTTTACTCACAGAATGAAAGTACCAAGTATTTTTCCCATGTTTGTATTGGAATTTCAGATGTATATCGAAATACTGAAGGTCTCTGAATTTAGTAGAACACCATTGTAGTTGAGCTTTCTGAGCTTGAAGGCAGGCAGGCCATTTTGAAAGCAAACCAGCATAAAGTGGGTAAAAAGAAATACCTCACAACATTGTTTTGTTTTTATAAGATTAGTGTGCATTAGTTTACTGAGAATCATCACTGGCTCCTAACTAGGTAACTCAAGCTAATGCTTCTCAGCAAAAATCTTCACATCAAAACCCAGTGTTTTAAATAAGTTCCTACTAAACCTTATCGTAAGCTGAGACAAATACCAAGCTTCAACATGAACTATAAAAACACATCCTATTCTGTATTTACATTTTTACCAAAAGTGAAACATTTGGATTTTGCCTTTGCTTTAAATGTTTTAGTATAATATAACACTGTGCAGATACATTTAATGGTGCCCAGTTGCAGCAGAAGGATTTAAAGATTTCTCTACATCAAAAATGTGACATTTCTTTTTCAACTCTTAATTATTTACTGCAGATATAGGCAGACCATAAATTCAAAATAAGATGTAATACTCTCATAAACCCCAGGTAGAAATGGTATCTTACCACTAAAAAGCTCTTTCACACTGTGGAACATGGACTGGCTGAAGCAAAAAAGAATAGCCTTTACCCTGATGTAGTGAACATCAGTTCACATTAGTTTCCCCTTGCTCTTTTCATAATGACCACTCTCTAGATTAGCTCCAGAAAAACAGTCACATACCTTATTAAACCATCATGAACTACATTTACAAGTCATTTGGCTAACTTCTGGTCTCTGTAGACCTTTGTCTGCCTGTATTTCTTGGTGATTTGCATATTGCTAATCATTACACTCAGCACTGGAGTTTTCTCTGTAATTAGTTCTTTTAAGTGCATCAAAGCTTTAGAAGACATTTATTTGACAGTTTTCTAATTGCTTTTTATGTTGTCATCTTTATGGCAAAGGAGCTTTATGATCTTAAACCTCTAGAACATGGTATTAAAAGGTTAAGAACCGTGATCAGATTTAAAAAGTTTAATGTGAAGATATGTGAGATTTCACCAATGTATCAATTCAGTCAGTGTCAGACATTTTTAACCCTGGCTGTGACTGTCAGACTATACAGAAATATGACAACCCAAATCTTGCCATTACACCAGCACCAGTTTGCTTTATATTTATTATGATCTAGGCCAGATTAATTCTAGGAATTTATTACATGTATTAGTAAAACTCATGGCCATATTGTTACCATTGATTCTAATATTAAATGGCTTTTTCTTTCCTCATTTGCCTGTGCTTTCTACTTGCCAAGATTTTTCCTCTCCTTTGCAGCGTTTGCCTTAGTTATATGTGGACTCTCCCCTCCATTAGTACTCTGTGGGGTTATATTATTCAATCTTAATAAAAGGCCCCACAAGCCTTTCACTCCAGTAGCACTAATCACTTTTATCATTCTACTTTCAACCTTTTTATTAACAAAGGCTGAGCTGACATTAGCAATTCAGCAGAACAGGAGATCAGTAGATCAAAGTAGATCAAAGCAGATGGTGCTGAGCACACTACATTGCCATCCTCACTTTGAAAGTTTTAGAGTTTCACTTTAGATTACACAAACACATGTGCTGTGCACCAGGCAGTCCAAACACACACTTGGCTCAAGGCTGTCTGAAGGAGCAAAGGGTTTGCACTCTCATATTTCCATTACAAATAGGAGAGCATTTGGTGAGCTCTGACATCCTATAACAAATAATTTCAAATGCTCAGTATGAATCAAAACCTTCTTTTCAGACCAAATAATGAAAGCTAAATTGGGACAGGAAGGGGACAACATTTCAAAACACTTTCTCCAGACCAAAGTATTAATGAACATGCAGGCACACTAATATAATAGCAGTAAAATAGAAGTAAAACAGAAACAAAAGCCTCCCAGATTACATATATATATATATGCATGTGTATGATTTTTTCTATTCAGTCAAAAATGTCATCAGTACTAGTAAATTGCCTTTCATGTTGGCCATTTGGTGATTTTGGTAATGACTATTACATAAGTTTTGAAAATAGTATACTTTCAAGCTTATTAACTTATCCAAACTCTTAATAATTGCTTTTTTTTTTTCATTAGTGTATCTCTTATTTGACTATGCCAGTTATTTTCAGTGGTGAAAAAAAAAAATCTCCTTAGTATTCAAACACTGAGAAGTATAATTTTTATTTTAATAAGTTATTTTCTTTTGCTCCGTTTTCTGAAGAACAGGGTAAATTTAATCTAATAATAATAATAAAAAACATTTTAATGAAGCTACAAAATAACAAGTTTTCAGTTTTTTTAATCCAAATTTTGTTTCAATCTCTGATTTTCAGCTTAAAAGAAAAAAAAATCAGCAGTATAGACTGCTTAGTGTTGCTATTTTTGAAGTAAACATTGCGGATGAAACTCATTTTTATGAGAGGTAGGTAACTGACACCCAACAGCAAATCATTTTTTCTCTTCTTCAGTAATTGGGAAACTCTAAACTTCAAGTTGTAAACCCAGGCTGCCCCTGGTAAGATGAACTTAAAGAACATTTTTGTAGATGGTGGCAGATGAACCATGGAAGCGGGTTATATTCAGACAGCTAGCATGAACCTGCAATTCAATAAACCTCATTAGTTCTAGTGACAATGTTTGCTAAATAATTCATCCCAGAACAAATGAAAAGCTTTGGAACTTACCACAACAGCTTACCAGAAATCTGTATTGTGTCATAAATGTTTTTTACTGCATTGGTACTATTAAAATAGTTTTGCACAAGAATCCCAAGTAGGATGCAACTGATTTTCTGTTCAGGTCAGCTCATTCTGATATTGGTGGATACAAAAGTGAAGTCTTTTGTTTCCCTGATTGTATTCACACTCATTTTGCTAATTTCAGAACCTGTAGAACTGTTTTCCCATCTTTTAATTTAATTGCTATGGTATTTTCATAGTAAATCTCAAAATGCATGTGGTTTTATCACATGGTTTACATAGATAACTGATGTTTTCACCCCCCCCCCCCCCATTTTTTGGTTGTTTTCAGAAATGTAGAATAGAAGCAATTGTTAGAGAAATTATTAATAATCTGTTCACAAGATCTGTATTTTATTTTCTATCTCAGACATAAGAGGAATATTTTATTTTTACAATGTCTCTATGTATAACTACTTTGACAAAGCAAAAACATCCCTTTTTAATGACCTCTATGTAACAACCAACAGTATGTTTATTGCACATCACAGATGCAAGTAGATTACTTACATGTGAAGACTAGTATAGTTAAAGTGTCACCCATTTTTCAATTCAGGTGTTCTCAGAAGCCTTCATTAATCACAATTGCATAACAGATTCTTGAAAATGTTTTAAATCCCCTGAAAACTATTTGCAAGAGTTTATCGAGAGTCAAAAACATCTTGTGCTTAATTTGTTGATAATAATGCGTATTAGAAACCATACAAACAGTTCTTCCCCACAGTTCAAAATTTGACTAAGTTTTCTTATTACAGAATCACAGAATAGTCTAGGTTGGAAGAGACCTCTAAGATCACTGAGTCCAACCTCTGACCTAATGCTAACAAGTCCTCCACTAAACCATATCCCTAAGCTCTACATCTAGACGTCTTTTAAAGACCTCCAGGGATTGTGACTCAACCACTTCCCTGGGCAGCCTATTCCAGTGACTAACAACCCTTTCCATAAAGAAGTTTTTCCTAATATCCAACCTAAGCCTCCCCGGGCACAATTTTAGCCCATTCCCCCTTGTCTTCTCACCAGGCACGTGGGAGAATAGACCAACCCCCACCTCACTACAGCCTCCTTTAAGGTACCTATAGAGTGCGATAAGGTCACCCCTGAGCCTCCTCTTCTCCAGGCTAAATAGTCCCAGCTCAATTACTATTGAATCAAAGTTAGAATGTCCTGATACTTGTCTTCTAAACAGAAAGACAAAGAAGGTCTCAACAACCGTTAAATAAATTACCATAGTATAGTAATGCTATTACTGAAATAATACCATTCATTAATAGAAATTTGAGTGTGAGTCTTACAAATAACTTAAGATCCTCTGGATATTTTCAGTAAGATCAACCATAACCTGGAACAGATCCACTTGAAAGTAAACATTTATTTTCTTTTTCTGACTTATATGTGGGAAGATGCACCATTGGCATGTCTACAAAAATAATAAAAAAATGACTTAGTCATAAAAAGACTCCAGAATTAAAAGTTCATGGTTTACTAAAATACAAGAACAATAACAGACTCAGATTTTCAGCATTAACCAGAATTGATCCAGTAAGGTCCAATTTATGCTAGCTAAGAATCTAACCTTCGATTGAATGATCTCATTGGTAATGTAGCAGGAAGATGGGTTTACAAAAATCAACAATGAGAAAACAGAAGAAAAAAATCTGGCAGCAATCCAGCATTCATAACTGAGCTAACGTTCAATTACTGGGAAACACTTTATGGAAATAAATGTTAGTTCTACATGAATCTCAAATGAGTTTATTACAATCAGTGCTATTAAAATGATTAAAATAAAGTGTTACTAATATGCCAAACAACTGTGATGGCAGTTTCATAAAACTAATGTTTAATATCTATCAGAAATAAAACCTTTTTTTTTTCCTGTAGTAACCAAACATAATGATGTGTCTAAAGCATTTGAAATTATGACATTGATGATAATGTTATTTAGCCTTAATAGGAATTAACTTTATGCAATCGTAAAATACATTACAATACCTAGAAGTTACTTAAGTAAAACAAAACTACTCTTACTAGCTGCTTTTTGTCAGCATAAAAGTACATGAGAAATCATTACATCATAAAATCACTCATTTTTTCCCCCAAAATACAAGGTGTTTATGATTATATTGGTTTTGCTTCACAATTTTTGCTTATGTTGATTTAATTCAATGGCTTAAGCACCATTTTCAGAACCTGAAATGACAACTTTTTTAAAAAAAATACGTACTTACACAAATATACACTATTAATAAATAACAGTTCATCTTGACAGGGGGCTAGGGATGGAGACATACATGAAATCATGTGAATCTATTCAAGCCTCAATATCTGAGCCTGAAAGGCTCAAAAGAGCCTTTTCCAACAGTGAATAAAATTACACATTATGCTCTAACCAAAATTTATTATCAAATATGTTTACTAAGCAGTGGTACAGATTCCAGTCAGTGCTGAAATTTTCCTAATGAAAAAGGTTTTATTAAAAAAAATATACACATACAGAACTTAACAAAAGATTTTAAACATAGCACATCTATGCAGTCAGTGGTTGAAGCAGAACTGTGAGGACAATATTTACATACATCCATTCATATTTTTTCAAGATCTGCCTTTGTCACAAAACCTGAGACTACTAAACGTTTACTTTCCTATCTCATTTGGAACTGTGTGAATTTAAATACCATCCTTTTTAGTGTGTGCACAGAGTTAACAGCAAGTATTTAAGATCTACATGGACATCTTCAAAATCTTTTTTTTGTCTCCCTGGTAGCAGATACTACTAGTATCTGTTTAGCTATTTCATAGTCTTTTGTATATATATATATTTATATACACACACACACACACACACACACACACACATATATAGCTTTACTCAGCGTAAATACTGCAAGTGCTCTGGCAAAGAAATGTAGGAACTTCTGGCTTTCAGCAGCTACCTGACATACGTAACCTCCTATAGCAATTTCTTGGTGAACCATGTTTTTTAGTTCTATGCTCTATTTGAACTGTAGTTTCTTGCTGCTTTTACTTCCACAATTATTTTAACAAGTACCTTTACTTTTTCTTCTTGACCTTAAGAATTTTCATTCTGCCATGGTTTCTTCAAAAAACAGCCTTTAAAAAGTTACCACATGAGCAAGCATGGACACTTTTCCCCTTTGCTGAGTGGAAAGTACTTCTGAAGTCTGAGAAACACAGATGAAAAAGTAACTAACAGCCAAACTGTGCCATTTTTAGACAAGCTCTCTGAAAAGACAGATGTCTTATATGAACCTGCTAAAGCCATAAAAACAAAAGTGACATTAGACAAATATTCCTCTTTCAGTGAAATTCACTTCCCACTCAATAAAGAGATCAAATGTTCACTTAAACTATCATGAGCATCCTACATAAGAATCAGACGTGGATGGCAGATGGATGAATGCATCAAAGTTTCCACAATCTTCGCATGCCAGGAAAGTCATGTCTAACCTTATTCCACAGTCACAGTTGATTAAGAGAGACTGGAAATGACTACAGAATGAGACAAGACATTGTTACAGGTGCATGACTGGGATCTCAGTGTCCACAGTACTGATTAGCAAGTCAGTGACATCCCGCTGTTCCAGCATGCTGAAGGAGCTGAGAGATATGGGCACCTGCTTTCTGTAGGCATTGGCACCAATTGTGAAAGGTGGATTTCATTATCTGTTACCCTCCCTTCTCCATCTCACCTACTTTGTACAGCATGAAGTACCTCTAAATATTTTCCATCCTCTGCAGATTATTAGTTTCCCTAGGTGACTAAGAAACACTTAGTTCTATGTCCTATGGTTTATTTTTAAAGACAAACCACATTCACTGACAGGTTAACAGTTACAAACAAGTCAAAAACAAACCATTTTGAGGAAATCTGAAGTCATGAAGATTTTTGTTTTTAAAGGCTTTTATCCAAGTGATGTCTTTTGCATTAAGCAATAAATGAATAGAATATTTGCTTCTTGAAGCAGGAGCTGAAGCTCAGGACTCCCATATTGCAGGTAATTGCTAGTCTAACAAGTCATACCCTCTCATCTGCTCTTTTTCATATTGTAAATTAATTATTTGCTGTGCATCTACAGATTGAACAGAAGACACATTTCTGCTACTGAAGCCCACCCATAACTGCCAGTTAATATACTACACTGGAAAACAAGAGACACGATTCTCTGCTGCTTTAGACAGAAAGTGAATCTTCACTTTCTGCTGAATTTTGTAGATGCTGTAGGAGGTAATCTCACCACCATTTTTCCTCCACTTTGAAAGGTTGCTATGACTCAGCTTCCAAGGAAGGAGGAGGGTGAAATGCACTGATATACTGTAAACCCAAAGTCAAGTCAGGAAAGTGGGGTTTCCCTCCACAAGATTTATTATCCCAAGAAAGGTGAGCAGGCATTGGGTGGGCTGTCATGCTCCCCACCTCCCTGCAGAGGCAGGGCTCTAAGATTATCTCTGTCAAAGTTTCCCTGTCTTTGACCACTGTCCATTCAAGATGTCAGAAACAGGTCATGAGAATGACCAAAATGAGAATTTTGAGTACCACAGACTTAAAATAAATAAATAATAAAATCAGACAAGTCAGACATCCCATGGAAGCAAACCAACTTTTAAGTCTTTTTCAAACTTTTTTTTTTTTTTTTTTACAAATATTCTCTACAAAAGAGACCTTTTTATTGAAGGAACAACAGTATATATATGTATATATAGATAGATATCCAGTACAGAGACTGGATAGGCTCTTTAGAAAGTCTGATTCCTATATAGTGGAAGCTATATGTATACTAACACAAATACATTTTACTTCTAATACAACAACTCTAAGTAATTGATGACATTTTTAAGTGGTTACAGAAACAAATATATATACATATTAATCTTAGTTGCAGGAAAGGGTGAAAAATCCTATAATCAGTATCACTGAGGAAGTGTGGGAGAGGGTTTGCTTATGTGTTTGTCTACATCCTCAGATTTTGTGTCCTGTCACTAGCTTTTATGGACTGCTTTTTGTAGCAACAGAATACAGAACAATTCTAAAATTGAGCTAGCCAAAACAGTTTATCTGATCACTGTTAGCAATGACGGTGTATGTTGGAGTTAAACTCTGTTTCCAGACAATATTCAGATCTGACCAGTACAATCTATTTCTAAATGCAAAACACACATTTTTTCTTCTTGCTTTGTGCTCTTCAAGTTTAAAATTGCCATGTGTGAGAAGTGTAGTATACTGAAAGTGATTGCAAATTGCCAGAAGAGAAGATTCCAAGTACACCTCAAGAGCTGTTCAGACATACCAAAAGCTTTGAAAATTGCTTTTCATAGAGCTGTATTTATATATATATATATATTTTTTTTTTCCACCCAAATTCTAGGATTGTTCTCTCAGAAATTTATACTACATATTTTCTAGTTAAAGACAATTAGCACTGCATAAGAACAAAATACATAAAGAACTGGGATACAGATAAATAGACTTTCAAAATTGAAGGGTTTTCAGGATTCAAAGTATATTCTACAAGGAATCCACTGGGGACAATTCGGACTACATTGAAAATATGAGTTATTGCATAACACATGGAGGAAAAATGAATTAAAATGAAGTCATTAGTACAAGTTTTCAGAACAAAACATTTTGGCCTTAATGTAAAAAAAAAAAAAAACAAAACGTAAAATATGATATAACATTATGTAGTGTTGAAGATCTCTTTTTCCTCTCCCCTAGAGTTTTTGTTCAAAATGATATTTAGAGAAAGTGTTTCATTAAATATAAATTTTTCTTCCCCCAGATCCAATTTTCTCTCCATCAACACCAACATCATTTTGGGGGGTTGTGATTTTTATGAGGTTTTAATCACAATCTTGTTACTGGTATAATTCATATGACAAGCCACTAACATCAGAATATACATTTGCCATTCTTATAACAACATTGACACTTAAAAATAGACCATATCTCATCTCGCAGAGGAATAGAAACAATAGCACACACTCAGAAAACAGAACACAACACTTTGCATGCAGAAAGATTTAAAGCTAGAGGCTGAACACAGCTCTCACATCTCATGCAACTAATTCAAGTGGAAGGACTTCAATCAGCTATAGCCCAGTAAGTAATTTTTTGGCATTGCTAGTAAAAGGCTATAGACTTTGCACAGACTCAACAGATCGTAGGGTTGGCATGGTCTTGCCCTAGCTTTATTTGAGATAAATAAGTGGGCAAGTGACCCCCGTGGGCATTGGCTCCAGCAGAGCAGGGGGCAAGGAAGGCCTCATCCCCTCCAGGCCAGCCCTGGGGAACCAACACAGCCTCATAGGGCTGCATCTGCAAGATGCTGGGGCAGATTGCAGACCTCACCTGGAAGCAAGGGAGAAGGGCACAACTGAGAGTGACAAGAAAGGGACATCTCTCCTCCCACCCTACCCCACCCACCTGCTGTTGCTGTGACACCCCTCAGTGCACACTCCTTGAATGAGTAGCATCATCAGCCTTAGGAAAGTTTATCACAGGGTGAGCCACACAAACACTAGATGTGCTCCTTTTTGCCTGTAATGTTTCCTGTTCTTAATCCCCATTCTCCACCTCCTCCCCCATAACGCTGCATTCCCCTCCCTCCAATTTCTCTAGACAATGTTATTTGTACTTCAAATTAAGTTTCTTTCAAACTACCATTTTCTAAGCTATTAAAGGACAATGTTCTTTTGCATTCTATAGTGAGGAGCGTTTTGTACCAAAATAACAAGTAAAGTTATTAGGAAGAAAAAATACATTTTAATTGAGTTGTTTCCTCATGGATCATCATGTGGCAGAAGAATTTCAACTTATTTCTTTTTTAAAATAACTTAACTGAATTAGATGACAGAATAAGGAAAAGGTACCTATACTTTAGAACATCAGACAAAGCAAAAACTGGCAACAATCATCTTGAGACACATTTGGTTCTTTTTTTTTTGTATGAATATCTTTACACTTATGAGCTGACCATCCATAAAATTTTGATCTATTAACGTCAAGGAAATAAATCTGTTTAAAAAATAGGTTGCAATGTCAGACTGTCAAATTGTTAGAAAGAATGAAGATAAAATCATAATAAATCCATGGTAAACATCCTAGAAAGTCTTTTAAAATGCTAACATTGTGTTATGTAGCATTAGTAAAATCATAATTCAGAAGTTGAGAAATAAACAGCAAAAATCACCATATAAAGTATTTGTGGATGAAGAAAACATATCATGGGCTTTCAGAATCATGAAATATTTTAAAGAAATAAATGAGGGAAAAAATAATTGTATACACTTTCAATAAGATTTTCCAGTGTGGAAATAGTGCTATTCTCAGCAGTAACTGAAAGTAAAAATAATTATTTCTTGCCAAAATAAATTCAACTTTACATTTTATCATACCAACAGTTTTATTCACAATATAACAGCATTTTTTCTTACAACTTGGAAAGCAGAACCATGCAAATTAATAGCTCATTCAGATTTAAAATTAATGAGCTTTACTGTGTTGATTTTTTCCCATTTTCCTGAATAATATTTTCTTTAAGTAGTCTTTCACATAATGCACAATCTTATAAGTCCCAATTGAGTAACAATGAAGTCTCGTTAGTCTTTGTCATCTCATAATCATTCATGCTGCATTTTAAACAAGCAACATAAATTGCTGCCTTGGGAAATTATTTTAGAGAGTTATGGAAGAAATATGTGCCAACTTAAGTTGTAGTTTGTTCTTGTAAAGCATTTTATATTAAAGAAGTTTTACCATGTGTACACAAGTGTTTCCTCATTATGCATTTTTTTCTGCTAAATGTGGGTTACTTCTCATATGTTAAAACCTAACTGCCTACTACTTTGTAACAGCTCAATTTAAAACAAGCATTTTTCATAGAGGTGATAATGTCATATTCATTAAAAAAAAATAACAGATCTTGCAGTATGAAACTGTTCAGAGAAAAATCAAAAGAAGAGAGAGAACATACAGAGAAAAAACTTCACAAAAAAGGAGTTTCACAGGACAAAAGTTTATTTTTGAGGGCTTCCTTTAATTTTTCCCATACTTCACTGTCAAATTATCTGCTTCTGGCATTTTGACAGCAAATATAATGAAATCAGACCCATGTTTGTTGACCTACCAATTAAGCAAATTTGACAATTAAACGGAAATTTACCTCCAGACAAAGGGCCAGCACAAATCTTACATACCACTTCAGTGCCATTTTTGACCCTCTTTGAGACTAGATTGTAACTAAGTGATATGTATGTCTCACACTGCATGGATTAACCCTTAACGAATGCTTTCATTTACATGAGGATTCACATCTTATCCTTCAGCAGCATGCATATAGCTCACTATTTTGTTATTAGCTTTAATGCTACAGGGTAAGGACATGTTTTTACAAATCTCCTAAATGTGGAAAGATATCTACCACCATATATCATACCAGCTAACCATAAATTGGGAAGCCACTTATCTGAGTGTTGGAGCAAGAGCAGCTAGATGGCGTTTTTCACAGAGGCAGAGCCAGAAGAGTAATTATTCTTTTGTTTAACACAGAAAATATGCTATCAAGAAGGCGAAGTGTTGCAAATTCATAAACCTTTTTAAGTAAAGAAGCATTTGTTTAAAGCTTCTACAATCTTGCAAATCATCTAAGACATGCTTTCATCTTAGCAAAAGTAGCTTGAAGTTTATGCACGCTTAAGGTATTTATCTCATGAAGAGAAAGACTGAGACACTGTGCTGTAAGATCCCTTTTTGGGATTCTTTTCCCTCAGTGTTTCCTCTCCTATACAACAGTACAGCTGAACAGACCAGCTGATTGAAAACATGATTTGTTGGTTCTAAAAGAGCAGACCCTTCATCAACAACAAAATAACTTTTTTTTTTTTTTTTTTTTTTTTTTCCTGTCTTAGGAAAAAGAAAAGGAAGAAAGCCCTATGGTCTAGGTGTACATCTCCTTTTATTCCATCTTAGCTGAGATGAAACTCCTCACTTGTAAGATCTGAACTTTATAGTTTATAATTTGACAAAGGAAACAGTTTGCAGCATTGTATCTGAAAATGGTCTTAGTCTAATTCAGTGAAAGCCTTGCATTAAATACTTAAGCGTTTATTGAAATAGAAATTTCTATAAACTCAAATCCAGAATCATGTTCTCTGACAAAATATTTACCCCAAGCAAGATACAGCTGCTTTAGTACCCAGCTGAAAGACTCCAAATACTCTAAGCCTAATGATTAGCTTTTTCCTGTTGAAAAAGAGAAAGGTGGGTAAGATACCAGCAAAGTTCTTAATGCCCCACACCATACTCTACAGACTGAAAAATCTCCCAATGGAGGTATCTTCTGCCTTTAATCACACACAATATCAAGACAAGCTCCAGCTACAGGACAGCAATACCAATGTACCTGAAAATTTACCAGGAGGAAGCTTTCTTGATGAAAGCTGTTTTTCTGGGTCATTCCTTCCCCTTGTGGAAAGCAAATATAACATCCCTTTCACATGAAAACTTACAAATAGAAACACATATTCGCACCTGTCATTCACCTATGAGCTTTGCTTGTGACTTCACAGAAGATACTGTTCCTTAGTTCCTTCTCAGTCCTTAAGGCTTAAAAGGTAGAAGTCAAAGCTTCAGAATAAGCACTTCCAGTTGTGCACCGGGGGATGTGGAAAGGCAGATACTTTAAGATCCCTACAGCATGACCGGGAAACCTGACCTGTTGTTAGGTATCTGAAATAATCAGTTATGTGACATGGATTTGGGAAGCTCAACAAGCACTAGTTATTGGCTTAACTCTACAGTGTTACCTGTAACTGTAAGGAAAAGCCAGAGCTCAGAGCTGACCCCCCCCAGCCTCATTCTGTGAGCACTTTAAAAACCTTTTTTTTTTTTTAAAAAAAAAAATAAATAAATAAATAAAATTTCAAAAGCCTACATTTCCCAGCAGAGCAAACCTGATTGGTTAGAAAGCAGTTAGATTTTAATTATTATTTTTATTTTATTTTGTTAAATAGAAAATTTATTTGAAGAGTAACGGTCTTGTGAGGCACTTAGTTGAAAGAAAATGCATTCCATAGCAAAAAGCTAGTTCTGCTGGACAATTTCCTTACTGGCTGTAGTCTAAAGGATTTGATCCTGACCAAAGTGCTATTAGTAATGCCATTTCTATATTCTTAAACATTTGCAGAAGAAAATTTTCAAAGAGATAAGTATCCCTCTTTAAATGTCTGGTGAAAGAGGAAAGAAGTATCTTTATACAAGAGTTTGCAATTATTAATTGGCTTCACTTTTAATTAGTTAATGATCCAATTCAGTTGTGATCAAAGCACAACAGCTAGATAATTCAGGATAGAAAATGGAGTTAATTTACTTAGATATGATACTACTTTTCCTAATGACTTTACTTCAATGGAGCTTCAATTAGTTATTAGGTTATTTTACTCATTAGTCCAACAAGATGTCTGCAGGCAATTAACATGTCACTCCTCATGAAAAACAGAACATGCTTTTCCAGAGGGATATCTAAGATTTACATTACAAAGATTTAAAAATAAGTTTATGGAAAAAAAAATAGACATTTATTTTTGTTTATAGAATTATAGGATCTCCTGAGTTCAAAGGGACCCACAAGAATCATTGAGTCCAACTCCTGGCTCAACAAAGGACCACCCCAAAAATCAGACCCTATGTCTGGGAGTGGTGTCCAAACACTTCTTGAACTGTGGCAGACTCAGTGCTGTGACCACTTCCCTAAGGAGCCTGTTCCAATGCCCAACAACTTTGTCAGAAAAGAAACTTTTCCTAACATCCAGCCTGAACCTCCCCTGTCACAGCTTCATGCTGTTCCTTTAGGTCCTTTTCCCTGTCAGAGAGCTCAGTCCATGCCCCTCCACTCACCTCGTGAGGAAGCTGTGGGCAACCATGAGGCCTCCCCTCAGTCTGCTCTGGGCTGAAAAAACCAATGGACCTTAGCCACTCCTCATATGACTTACCCTGTAGAGCCATCACCATCTTTGTAGCCCTCCTTTGGAGGCTCTCTAATAGTTTTTAATGTCCCTCATATATTTTGGTGCCTTAAACTACACACAGTACTGGAAGTGAGGCCACACCAGCACACAGAAGAGTGGAAGAACCACTTCATTGACTGGCTAGCAATGACATGCTTGATGCGCCCCAGGATACAGTTGGCTCTTTTGGCTGCCAGGACACACTGTTGAATCATTAAAGTTGCCATCAAACAAAATCTCAAGAACACTTCACAAAGGGCTGCTCTCCATCTTCCTGTCCCCCAGTCTGTACATATATTCACAGTTGCACCATCCAAGGTACAGAATCCAGCACTTGCTCTTGCTGAACTTCATGCTGAAGGCCCAACCTTCTAATTTGTCAAGATCTCTCTCCAAGGACTCTCTACCCTAAAGGGAGTCAACTGCTTCTCCTACTTAAGTATCATCTGTGAAATTATTCAATATGCATGAGTCCTGCATCCAGATAATTTATGAAAACATTAGAGAGGACTGACCCTAAAATGGAGCCCTGTGGAACCCCTGCAGTAACTGGCTGCCAGACTGATGTAACCTCATTTACTATAACCCTTTGATCCCCTTTTGTATGGGTATGACTAATTTATTTATTTTTTTCATGTACAATTGGGAAGAGCCTCTTTTTCATACAAAATTTAGTTTTCAGTTCTGCTTGCCAGGCAAGGCTTTGCCTTACCTAATCAGACAATGCATTGTTTGAACTAGTCCACAAATCAAGACATCTAGTTTTCATAATCCAGGAATTGTCTTAAGCAGCTGGATATTGCTAAGCAGTGATAAACCCCTAGGAACAGTTCAAAAACCAGAAACTATAGCAATTATTCAATCAAAAATTATTAAACTGTTGAAGTCAATGGACACATTCTCTAATACAGCTATAAAATTAAGGATCTTTTTTTCCTAATGAGTAAAGATTTCCTCCTATCTAAAGTTGTGTAATTAACCTCTTCATTCCAAATTATTTTATCTTTCCAATTTTCTAAGCAGTAACAATATTGCTATGTATTCTAGCATTAATATCCAGAATGGTTGAGCCAGATGTGTCATTTGCAGCTATAAGCCTAAAATCATCAAAAAAAAAAAAAAAGGTTGGTTACTAACATGTTTCCTGATCACACACTTTTAGAAGACAGCTTCCAACATATCAGTTTTCATAATATAATCTCTCCTTAAAAACAGAAATACAAACCCTCTTTACTTTCTCCTTAGCCAGAGGCCCAGGTTGTCTAATTGCATTCCTCCAAGAGTGAATAGAAGAAAGGATTTCCTTTCTCAGTTGTTGTTCTTTTTTAAAAAATATATTGGAACTAAAATCCCTTACCCAGTAATTCATGTAGGCTTGCCCATAATGAGCAGCATTTGAGTGTGAGCAGTTTTAAAAATCTGACCTTTGTTTCTTCATTGTGTGTTTAGTACTGATCTCTAATCACACAGCATGAGAGGTAGCTCTAACCTTCTCCAATTGCTATACTGATGCAGAAATTACATACATACTAAATCTCACTTCCACATCAACTTGTGTTAGCAAGCTGAGAAGATAAGCCCCTCTGCCCAAACCTACCTATTGCATGGTGAACTATGGAGATTTTTTTTTTTTTTTTAATAAAAATAAACACAAGGACAATAGTAGGTCTTTTAACCTTCTTTCTCGATTTAGCATTTCTCAGTGGTTCCTAGGCTCTGAAGTACTCAACACTCACAACAAGACACAGTGGTAGGATAAAGTAAGGAAAGGGGAAAGTTTTAGCTGTGGATTTGCAAATCTTATTGCTTACAGGATAAACAATGTAGATTACCTAGACATACTGACCCTGGAGAAGTGAGGTAGAACTTCTTACTGGAGAGAAGCAGAATGAATTAGCTTATCCTTCTAAATGTATTTCCCATGAGACAAGATCTCACAGGATTCATCAGCCTTGCAAAAGTGCACAAGAATGGGTCAAACCAACTCAGAAGAAGAATAACAAGCCTGACAGACAGTACTACTGGGGAAGACAGCTGTGGAGACAGCAAGGCTGACAGGCTTTTTTATTGTTTTGTTTTTAATGGTAGTCTGATAAAATAGGACAATCAAATAGAAATGCAGAGTCATTCTCTGACTCACTGAACCCTCTTCTCTTATTTATGGTGAGATAGGAGGTCTAGTCAGAGAGGTTTTAGCTGATGAAGAAAAGCTGCAGGGAAGATTTGCTTGATTCCAAGAAACACCAACTATCATCATCATAGAAAATTAATTGACACATCCTTAAAAACTAACAAGTTCCCAAGAAATCTGTTTTCTAGATATAATTTTTATAGGATATAAATACAGAGTATTTGACTTAATTTTCTAGAAATGTATGTAGGAGGAATCCTCTTCTTTTGGCCCAAATAATAACAACATCACACTATATCCTGTGTTGAAAGAATTCTTAGTTTTATTTATCAACAGAAGACTCATACCATTATGACCCACCTGCAGAAATAGTCGGAAGAATTTCAGAAGTTTTCAGAAAGGTGAACCTACCTTGAAGATTTTTCAGGAATCACAAGACTAAACTTTTTTCTTGTGTGTCCAGTTCAGATGTAAGCCGTCATATGACCACAGCAGTAAGAATCTACATTTAATTCTTTCAAAGGAATTGGCTTAGAGTCAGACTGACCATCTGTGAAATTCCAAATAAGTATGTGCTCAAATAAGAGTTTAACAACATTGTCATGCCATCAACACCCTTTACTTCATGCAGTAAAGACTTCTTAATTACTACATTCTTCAAGCAACATTCCTACCTTGCAGGAAGAAAGTGAAGGTTTAGCTTTCAGGATGAGAGGAGTTTGAGTATAAATGATCATTTTTAAGAAAAAAAATAAATAAACGGTAATCAAAGAGATTTTTTTTTTTTTTTTTTTTTTTTGTCTAGTAGCTAAGGGATTAACCACCATGGGGAAGTTCCAGATCCTTTCTGCCCAAAGAGCTTCTGCAGGGGTTTAAGCTCTTAGGAACAGCACATGCATTACTATCCCTGAACTTTAGGCCCAACAACCCTATATTAATAGCTTAGGTTCTCTTTGTGGAGCAAAATAACCATCAGATTCCCAGAAAATAACCATCAGATTTTTTTCCTGTCTCGGACCACTACAATTGTGGTTTCACAAGCATTTCTTCCACAGGCAGAATTTATTATTCACATCATCTTATCACTGGCCCCATACATCATTATATAAGGGCAAAGGGTCAGTTAGGGAATTATGCTAGTTAATCTGACCAAAAAAAAAAAAAAAAAAAAAAAGGAAAGAAAGCATTTTCAATTATGTGCTGAAAGAAGTTTACTTCTACTCACTCTAACTTTTTCTCAAAAAAATAAAAATAAAATAATCAAACCCCCTGTCTTTTCCTCCAGTTTCTCAAAAGACAGGGAGAGAAAAGCGGGCTCTCTGAATATGCACCATCAAAATACTGAATTATTTTATTAACCAATTTCTACTTCAAGCTAAAGAGAGTCAAATCTAAATTTTCCCTGTCTAGAAGAATACATCAGCCACCCTGCCATAGCCACTTTGAAGAATTTCAGCCAAGTGGCAAAGGTGTTCTCCTTTGGAAAAGAGCCCTTACACTTTGAAGTGTTCAAGGTGCTAAATAAGTGTGCACGGAGTCCCTACGAAGTCCAAAGCAGGTTGGAAGTGGTTGTCTCTACAAAAGAAACCTGTAACACCACACTTATCTGTCAAGACTAGACAATGACTGAAAAATCCTCTCAGGCACTTATCTCTGAGTAATTGCTTCTGAACAGCATATAGTGTCATGAATACAGTAAATAAGAAAGAGATAAGTAGAAAATGAGTTCCAATATCAAAAGCCTCATCATTATGAACTCTTTGGAAAACAAAAAGAGCTACGTCTTTTTGGTTCTTTTTCCACACACACAGAAAAGTAACCAGCAAGAGGGAACAGCCAGCAGCATTATTTTGGACAGTTTCTAATCCTGCAACATTTGATATGCTTAAGCTTTCAGTTAGCTCAGGCAGAGAAAGCTAATTGTTAAGTTACTAAGGAAAACAATACAAGAATACAGCACTCTATACACACAACACAGATGCATATGGATATGCTCTTCAAATGCAGTTAGAAAGGAGCACAGAAATTGATAAACCAAGGGTGAGCCAATCTTTTATTTATTTATTTATTTATTTATTTTGAGGGAAAAGGGAGAGAAAAAGGATATGTTTGCAGATAAGATCAGATTGGATTTGATCTTTCAGACAAACTTGTCACGGTAAAACAGTTAACACTGACAAAGCAGCTCAAATTACAAAGCAAGTAAAGTTTCTTTAGCTAATTTTGAAAATTCTGGATGATAAAATTCCCTGATTACATAAATTAGAAGGAAAAAATTACAGCTAGAAAACCATAATCATTCAGCATCTAAGCAACTTTCTATTCTTAAGAGCACAGTAAAAGCTGCACATTTTTAACCATAAGATTTAATCGGGTGAGGAAGCATCAGGGTGGCTTCTTACTTTTTTCTATTCTGGGACTCACCTGTCTGCTTTACATTCATACTTCATGATTGCACAGAGATACGACATACTAAGGCTTTCTCAAGTTAAGAGCAGAGTCCACTAACAGGGTATTTCCTCATGTTTGCTTTTGATTAAAGTTTATTCAGCTTTGAAAAAGTAGTCATTATACAGATGCTGTATGAGTAACCTCAGTAAGGAGTAGTATTGAAGCTAGTCAAAGGATAGATCATTGAATTTTTCAATTTATTAACTTTTTCTAATCAATGTTCTACCAAATAACAAAATACAGACAACAAAACAACTGGTAGAAGGACTGCATCAGAAATCAAAGAAAAAGCTGCATGGTACAAACAAAAGTAAGCTATCTTCTCTATTGTAAAGGCGAACCTGGATCAAGTATTTACTATCACATAGGTTGTGCATCACCAAGTCACAACAGCAGCTTTATCAGTTAACACAGAAGTCATGTCCTGTAGCTTCATTTTGAAACAATTTCAAAGTTAATTGGAAGTGAGTAATTATTTGTACCTAACGAAAATTTACTGTCTTCTGGAAGCAATTGATTCTCTCATTGATGGACAGCTTTTCATTTCTAGGATTTTTGTGAGAGTTCATGCAAACTCAAAATATTGTTCTAAATTAAGCCAGGTTTCTCTGCTGCTTCTTCCCTCTTACTCTTTCCCTCTGTTCCAACATGAGTCATTCATAGGCTGCTGTCCCTTCAGGGTGTACCTGCTTCAGTATATGCTCATCCATGTCCCACTGTCCCTTTGGTAAAATAGCTCCTCTTCAGAGAGCTCATCCATAGCCTGCCATCCCTCTGGGTGGGCAGGTTACCTGCTCAACCATGGAGCACCTTCAACCTTGGTGTTCTCTCTGCTGTTTCCACTTGGTTTGTTCCCTCCTTCACTCCCTGTCCAGTATTTTCTGTTGTTAAATCCCTTTTCATGGAGGCACCAGCAGCTTTGCTAATGAGCTCAGCTATGTTCTGGGCTAGGTCCACTGCAGAGCTAGCTGAAACTGGCTGTGTTCAACACAAGCAGCTCATAGACATCACTCCTGCAGCTCTTGCTGCTATGTAAAACCAATACCAATGTTCATTACCAAAAAGCATTTTATTTTTATATTTTTTTTTTTAGAAAAGCCTACTAAAAATACAAGTTTGATGCAATACCAGAAATAGCACATAATAGTATAAGTTTAGCAAATGGATAACAAGGACCTAAATGGATAACATAGGACTTAAGACTCAAAAACCTTAGAAAATAGTCACCAGCTGTGGGCCTATTTTCACTGGGTCACAAACAGACTAATTTAATACAGTGAGTAATTTGTATATAATGAAATCTAGTTTATATATATTTTCAGTTTAGAATTAATGTACAACATTCAATCTCTGATAGCATTTTAAGACTACAGGTAGCCAACCCATTTCCAAGAAATCCTGATGCAAGGACAAAATGTAAAATCTGTTTCCAAACATTCACATTTTTTAGGCTTCAAGATAAAAGTAGTTTTTAATTCCAGAAAAAAATCTCTCTCTGCACCACAAGACCTGTGCATGAATTACTTCTTTTAGAAATCCCAGTTAATCTTTTTCATTATGGAAAAATCTCAAGGTGCAGGCCTAAATCAGATAAATCTTCTGGTCCCATTTCTATACATTTTAGACGTTTTCTAAATTATTCAACTTTTTGTTTGTTTTCTATTTTAATAATACTCTTATGTCTCAAATCAGTGAGTACTCTATTATGAGAGGCAGTAGGTATTTGCCTATAACATCAAAAAGATGCAAGTTAGGAGACTGTAAGAAAAAAAAAAAAAAAAAAAAAAGGAAGAAAGAAGCAGAACCTCTTGCTTTGAGCCAGCCACATATTTCAGTGAGAAACTACAAGCAAAATGGTTCCCTCTGCTCACTCTGGTTGTGGGATTAGAACCTAATTTCTTGTAACCAAAACCTTATGAATAAAAATGAAGCTAAGCCTCTGACCTTTATCCTCTACAAAGAGGACAATAAAACTCTTTCATCCTGTTCAACTCAAAGATACACTCAGAACATTTGACTAAATCTGCCAACAAACCAAATTCTGTAATAAAATATATATATGGTTATATTAGCACAAGGTGTCACAGGTCTTCAAAGGAAAATGATTAAGCTGCCTTATGAAAAAATCAAGCACTTAATGCTAGTGATACCAAAATTCTGACCGTAACCAAGAAAAAAAAAAAATCAGAACTTTCTTTACAACAACAGCTACTTTCAAGCACAAGTTATGGAATAGCACCATTACAATGGGAATGTAAACTACAGCAAAATTGCACGTTACTCTAAAACTATATTGTGTTAAAAAAGCTAAGAACTCTAAAATCAGATTTACGTGCATGTATAGCATACAAGAAATAAGAAACCACGAAACACTTAAACCACAAAAACCTATATATATTATTCATTCTCACTTAATCTTATGTACTTTCTTCTCTCAACAGCCACCTTTTATTTTGTTTTTGTAAACTTATATGATGTTAGCTCTAATTCTTCAGCTCTCTGAAGAATTAGCTGGGTTTGCTAGGAGACACAACCTGGCAAGCTAGCATACTTATTAATTAGGCCCCACCCAGGAAAACTAATTGCATTAATTATATTAATGCAATTAATTCCATTAAGTGTAGGGCAGAGCAAGGTTTCTAGCTAGGTGCCTCTACTTGTGAAAGAAGTTAATATATTTTCAGGGGAAAAAAAATAATCTGAGAAATCACCAGATTCTCTTCTCACTCTATTATTAAAATCATCTTCATATGTTTTCTGTAGATGCAGACCAGTTTATCTGTCTAGTCGCAATTTTCTGTGAACAGGTATTTTTGTACTAAAACATAAACTTCATTAGGCTTAAGAAAAATGCCAGTTCATTAGATATATCTGTGCGTTACCAAGTCTAGTGATATGATGATATCATGGGAGATGAGTATTCTTAAGTCTTAATCTAACTAGAGAGGTGGAAGAGGTGAAAGAACAGTTAACTAAGGAAAGCTCTGCAAGAAAGATGACAGTGTTGTACTGAAAGGCAAAGAATGTAGCTGAAAGGAGATCAACAGTGGAGGTCCTCTAGGCTCAGCCTGGTGAACCGATCTGATGTAGAATTTTCACTTGAGCATGTAAAGTAGAAGATTGGCAATGACATGACTTGATGATTCAAAACTATCAATACAAAAAATGCTGGATATTATCAAAATAAAAGGATGCCTGAGAAGTAGTGGGTCAGCTTTAGAAGTGCAAAGTGCAGTGCTAAAAAAGTACTATTAAATAATATGAACAGGGGCCTAGAGTTATGAAAGGAAACTGAGAAGGCTTAGCATATTGGTCTTCACATACTGAGAAAATGATGCATAAGTACATATTAGAGAAAGATGGCATTAAGCAGACCTTTAGAAAGATGAGTGTGAAAATATAATAGAACAGACCCTAGAACTGTGCTTTCACATTTAGTTTGAGGTCAAACTGCATCCACCCATCAGGGCCAGGCTGGTTGGCGCCTTGGCCATCTTGATCTGGTGGGTGAGTGGCATCCAGGGATGTTGGAGTAAGATGATCTTTAAGGTCCCTTCCAAACCAAGCCATTCTATGATGCTATGATTAACACCAGTTTGCTAAAATGCTAGAAATTTAGAAAACAGGTTTTAACAGGAAAATGCTTTTCAATGGGTTTTACTTCTGTGTTGTGCATATTTACAACTTGTTTATAGTAAACACATTTTCACTACACACCTACTACTATCCTGCCACTTACTCTTCCAGAAAAAAATATAAAAATCCACTTTCATACTGTAGGGATGCCAAATAGTTCTGTATGAAGGCTCTCTAAACTACCCCTTCCAATAAAGAAACATGTTAATGTCATATTTTAGCTACTGACAGTTCCTATTTCACCATGGCTATTGGATGCTCTATCTGTATAACTCTATTATACCCGTCCCTTCCACCTCAGCTCAATTCTTTGCTATGGCACAAGACAGAATATTATCCTTCTGAAAATTACTGTCCAGCTTTAAATTTCAGGGCTGTCATATGCAATATCTTGAATGCAGGGATTAGCAACAGTTTCCAGTGAGCTTCAGAGACAATACCATAAAATTTTTATCAAAAAGATTTAACACAGCATTTGGAATCTTTCTTAAACTTGCTTTCAAATAAAACCTTACAAGTAATAAATATACTAGGGTTTTCTCACATACCAGAGGCAAAATGAGGAGAGTGCATTTTTCCACATTAGGTTACAACAAAGCATTAAAATGTAGCTGTGCTTTAATACACAAGGATATACATATTTACTTCTAATTTTTCCAGAGGTTATTTATCATTCTCTCTAGTGTGGCCCTAAAAGAGATTTTATTCTTCAGCATCTGACAAGAACAATCACTTCTCCAGCCTTTTCCACTCAGGAAAGCTGGCATATAGTCAGCCTGAGTAGGGCTTTACAGAGCAGTAACTGCTCTTCCTAACTGCTTGCATTGACATTGTTAATGCAAAGTAAAAAATAATAATGATAGAAAACCAAACAAATGAACAAAAAAAAAACTAGCAATAGTGGCTAGCAATATTCCTGTATGCAGGCTGGAACCTGGCTGGAACTACTAACTTTTAGCAAGAGGGTATAGGTACTTTGTATTCAAATCCAGGTTTTGCATAAATCAGACCACAACACTGCCTTTCACTTTTGGAGGTTAACCGCCATTTGAGCACCCTGACTTTTTCTGGAAGCTTTTCAAGCACCTTCACAAACCACTGT
>CM021734.1:59573219-59734490 GCA_011075105.1 Heteronetta atricapilla
GGTTGTTCTTTACACTGCTCTCTTTTGTCACCATATCTTATCAAGAATCCATTTTTTTTTTCCTTCCTTTGGAGCTTAAAAATTAAATGGTGCAACATGCAGCACAGATTATAAGAATGAGAGCTGCTCCCCCTTCTTTACTTTCTTTAGAGAGCAAACACAGTCCTCAAATTAAAGTTCTTCCATTCTCTGATACAAATGCAACTTCAGGCATTAAGCAGATGGCATTACACACTCAGTGTTTACATGACAGCTGCATCTCCTGAGATAAAGGCATCTTCCCTTCACTACTCACTAGCCCCTTTTTCCTCCTTGTATAGGAAGCATCTGGATCTGACTGCTCGATAAGCTTCAGTTGTATTTCTGGCTCTAATAATTAACTCTTTTCTGCCAGATATCTTCAAATGTTTGAAGGCTCTAGGTTTGGAGAAGTTTTGTTTCCCATCACAAAGGAGAACTGAGAGTTTTCAGGCACTTGCTAGCTGACAATAATAGAAATGTTCAGGGAAAGAGGTGAGGTTTTTTATAGTGGTTACATGAAACTAACTGTATCAGCCAAGTCATGATTACTGGGGAGAGGCTGAAATGTAGATTAATGGGACCTTCAGCGATGCATAGAAGTGCCATCTCTTCAAATACATATTCTAAAAAGCATTTCTCTCTTTCTCATAAAAAATAAACTTTGAGGGGATTCATAAAGATATCACTTAAGCAGATACAAAACAAACAAAAAAAATCAAACAACAACAACAACAATAAAAAAACCTCAAAAGTGGATATGTTAATCAATGTTTAGTGTTTTTTATTATTCTTATGGCTTTGTATGTATTTTACTATTTCACTGTCTCTGGATGTTATTAGAATATTGCTGCAAACATATATGAGAAAAGTACTGCAACAAATGTGTAGCTGACAATAAAATAAAATTTTACTGAAATATATAGCAGTAACTCAGTAATTGTATGTACTAAAACATGACTTTTCTATATGTCAATAACAAAAAACTGATGAGAAAAACAGAAGAGACTGACTGATGTGTGGAGTTCAAATTCATGAAGCTTTAATGAATTTCAGTGAAAACTACTAGAGTAGTTTTCACCTACATATACCCTCAGATGAATAGAGTGAAAGGAGAAAACAATCTCTTGTTAGTCTTATGTCTAAGGTGAGTTCTCTCCTGATTTACTAATGGAATCTGAATTTCACTATCTTAAACAAAGATTATAACAATAATTGTATTGCAAAACCACCACCAACAACAAAATTAAAAAATCCATTCTATCTGATGGAGCTTCCCACCCTGATGGATAATGGACAGATAATCAAAACAGAGATATCTCAGCACCAGTCACTAGAATAATCCTAATGAACATGACGGTGGAAGAGACCCTGCTCTTAGATACATAATTTAGCAGGATGCCTCAGCTGATGTTTAGCTCTAAGAACAGTGTTACATTCATTCCTATGCAGCAAAGCCTTTAAGCATAGTCATATGTTTAAATATATTTGTGAATCACGGCCATAGCCAACTATCAGAGAGCATCTGTTCTTTGAATCTGCCTCAGCCCTGTCTAGCTCCCAAATTTTCTGTTTAATATAGGAAATATTTTAAGTCTATGCCAAGATTTATTTTCTAGAGTTATTTGTTACCAGGCTGCAGATGGCCAATGCTGCAATTTGTAACTCATACAAAAAAACATTTTACCCATTGGATTTCTTATGTAATATGCTCTGTAGATCAGAAATATATGATGTTTACCTAGGCCAAGAGATTTTTGACCCTGACTGGAGCTAGAGAAACTCCTATAGACTGAAAAGTAAATTGTAATAGGAAAAAAGACATTTGTATTACTAGCATGCTGTTGTGATACGTGTTGACAACCTATTCATCAAGAAATCATAAAAATGCTTGGAAAGACAACAAGTCTGGGGGTTTCAGTTACATGAGTAATATCAACTAAATGAATTTGTTTATCTTACATTTCCTTGTAAGAAGTCAAAGGTGATAAAAATAATTATATGAGGCAAATTTCTGAGACTATGACGATGGATTAAAGATACAGGGTCAGATTGACAGATGATATAAATTGTCAAAGTCAATGGAGCTATGACAATTTCCTTTGATTAGAATTTTTCCCATATATTATAAGTTCTTGATTGTAAGATCAAAAGAAATTGAAGAACTATGAGGTTTAGTTTTAAATTGAAGCGGCAAATGTTATGATATTCTTGGTATGGATCAAGTAGCTGTCCTCCATACAGACCCTCTCATATCTTAAAAATTTTATACATTATATGCAGATAAGTATTGCCAGAAGCACTTTCTATTACCAGATTCTATTGTAATGAAAGATAGGGATAGAATTTGGAAGGAGACATTCATCATATTTCTTTCTTGATTTAGTTAATATAAAATCTTTTAATGTAGCACTGAATACGAAGACTAAGCTTTTACATTAGCAGCATTTATACTTTATATCAGGACCTGCTTAAGAAAAGGTATTCTTTCTCTTCATAATTATTTCTTATTAATATTGCTAATATAATTGTACAGTACAGAACTCTCCTTGATCAAATTTAAAAGTAGGAATGAAACTCCAGGCTGAAATTGTTCTTTATAACTAGCTTTCATTTGAAGTGGAAATGAGGGATTTTCGCTGACCTCATTCTCTTTGTTCTTGTGGTGGTGGATAGTCACTTCTGTGGTGTGCATGAAATACTGTCATTGCTTTTGGCCCAATACTGCTTACCTTTACATTGACAGCATTCATTTGCACAATTAATTAGAGTGAAGTGCTGGGATTTCTAACAGAAATAAGGTGCCAATGAAAGGCTAGGAGAATTAAGCCCTGCTGAGACTTCAAATAAAAATAAGTCTAAGTCCCTGAGCTTACTCCAGAAAGCCTTTTGAACATGCTTAAGCCCCATTAAAGTCAATTGCTAGCCATAGTCCATTTATTTCTCAATTTGCAACATTTGAAAGTTTAAACCAAAATCTTAACTAGTTTTAGGAAAAGTATGGGTAGGAAATATACAGATGAAGTAGCCCCATATCTAAACTAGCAAAGAAAGGACTTCATCCTGTGCATCTTTCATTGAAATTGCTTAGATATGTAAGGAAATTATAGAAATGCAGGTAACTAGACGTCAAGAAGGCTTCCTGCATGTCTGTGTTTTGGAGGTCAGGAGGCTGAAGAAGCTCCTCAAGACATTTAAGATTTTTTTTTTTTAAGAACTTAATTTGACAGAAGTTACACATAGCAATAACCATAATGGTCTTTGCATATAGCTAACATTATTAAACTTTTTAGGGTTTTCCAAATCATAGCCTTGAGAAGCAAGGCAGAGCAGCAGCATTCACATCCTTGTACTTTCCTATTAATTATTCCTTCTTTACTAATCATTAATTTGTGCAATAAGTTAGCTTTAGTCACATCTCCTTTTACCCTGACTAATTATCCTAATTATTTCTGTATCTCCATATTTTTTTGCTGCCATAAACAAGACTGATAACACGGTTGGTCCAGATTATTTGCATTATCCTTTATTGCATATGATTCATGGAGTTCTGGGGATAAAACTTTAGTTGACATATTTATCTTAACAAGGAACAAATTACTCGGGCAAATCTCCCATTCAAATCAGTATCGGGCAATAGGAGTATTGCCCAAGTAATGATTTCATTTCAAAATTAAATTAAATTTTCCCTTGAGGCTGCCCTTATGTATATTGCTGGAATCAGATGTATTTACAGTCCTCCATGTAACCCTTACTTTGTAGAAGTATAGCAGTGGTTGAAGATAAGTGTTAGCCACTAAGTCCAAATCAGTCAATTGTTCTCTACACAGTGTATTTGGTTAACATTTCTTACTGTCTACTGCATTGTTTTTTGTCAAACCCAAATGAGAACCAGGAGAACATATGTGATGCTATATTATTTATATATTAATAACAAACAATCCAATTGCCTTACATTCTAAAAATAAAATAAAATTAAATGTCAACTAAGTCATGTTATCTTCATCATCTTCACCTTACTTTTTCAGATATTGGAAGCTACAAAATTAATTGGTATAGAACTGGAGGGAGCTAAAAGGACATTTATTTGCAGAACTAGTTAAAATGATTGGGTTGAATTGCATTGCACACACACACACAAATGTTTATTTGACAAAAACAAAATGTTTCTTCGAAGGTCATTAACTTTACAGAAGACTTGGATAATAAATTCACAGAGTACTTCTTCCTTTTGATGTAGCTGAAATCTTTTGTTGTCAGCTGCTTAGCAATTCATCATGAAAATTTATAATTTCAGTTTTACACCAAGATTGAAACAGTAGTCTGTTTTCCAATGGGCTTTATTCCCACAGTTAAGACAATGTAATGCCAACTTAGAAAATGCATTTTATATCATCATCTGTCACACAAATACCTATGATTCAATGCAAATCACTTAAACCTGACTTTTGAAAGGAAAGATGTTCCTCATACTTTGAGTGCTTATCTTGTCACAGCAAAGTTTTCATTTGCAATAATGCAGTATATTCACAGCTTCAACTGAGACCAATAAAAATTGGGCTGTGAAAAAATAAAGTGATAGACTGAAAATCTGCATGTAGGTCATTTAAGTTTGAAAAAAAAAAAAAAAAATCTTAATTCTGGATTTTTCTTAAGTTTGTGTTTTCTAAATGCAGTTATAATTAACAAATTGTCCTTATTCAGTGGTTCTTATCTAAAGATAAATCAAATTGAAAATGCAAATATCCTCATTTTGAGACATTGGAAAACAATGACAAAAAATTCTTGGAACCCCAGTGATCAATGGGCAATTACATTCAAATGATTATTCATGTCTGAATGGTTTATGGCTAATTTCTAGCAGGAGAATCAGTCTCAGGTGATTCACTTAAGATTTAAAAGACATTCACATGACAGCATTCAGAATTTTCCTCCCATTTCATATACTAAGCTCTTCATTTCTGCTTGAGCACCTTCAGAATGTAATCCACCCAATAGCCTTTACATCCCATATAAAAATTAAAAGTACCAGATCAAATTATTTTTCTTCCCATTGTACTTCCTACCTCCAGCATTAATTATATAAAAATAATTATAATCATTTATTAATTATAAGTTAATAATTCTGAGGTATGTGGAAATATCAAAGCCAAAAAGGTGTTCAAGATGCCGCTGATTATAATCTTGAAACCTGTATTCAGTAAGTGGTAAGAAAACCACATTGGGGCACCTCTTGCCAAGCTATAACTATCTGGACATGACTGTTCATTGCCTCTGTTATTCCTCTGACCAGAATAAACAAGCTGGTGTGGACTCAGTGCCCACAGAATAATAAACAATGGGTTTTCTTAAAGTAGCCTTGATTATCTATGGCTACATTTACAGTAACAGTAATTAGCCATTCAACTGGAATTTAGGCTCCTTTATGACCAAAGATTTTTCATCATAATTGACTGATAACAACCATCATTAAACAAACAAGCAAATCAATATATAAGTAAATAGGAGGAAAGCATCAAAAATATGAGTTATTCTTACAGAGCAACACTCCTGATGAATTGTGTTGATAGTTGTTTTTGTTGTGGTTGTTTTTATAGTTGTTACTTACAACGTGTGTGAGTGGCCCGCACCAAGCAATTAAAAGCGACAGCCATACGAATTATACTACGTGTTACAGAAGTAAAAGGTTGGCAGTCCGAGCCTGAATTTCCAGTACTCTTTGATGCCTGCCATGAAGATAATTTATGCAAACACGTAGTACACAAGCAGTAAACATAATCAGCAGGAATTTGTCCTTCTGCTTTTATTCATATAAAAACCTGTTCCTTTATTTCATCTGTCTGTTGGTATTTGGTTTTGTTATCACAATGAACTATTCAAAAACTACATGATAAAGTGTCTGTTCCCTGCAAAACCAGGCTAGAAACAAAACAGCTTTGTTTCTGTTACTTTTTTACTGAAAAATGGCAAGATGAATTCATGGTCTTATATATTATACACTTAATAGCAGGGACACTGTAGTTCAGCGAGATTATCTGATAGCTACAGACAGTACAGCTTCATAAAGCAGAAGACAAGAACAAAATGAATAGAACTTCTGTTTTGCTGTAATGTGATTTTCTGAAATTGTTTTGCTGTCCTCCCTCAAACTCTCTCACAAAGTCTTGTCTTCTGGTTGCTTGTTTTGACTGAATCCTGCAGCTGTTAGCTTTCCCTGGAGGAGTGTAAAGTTTTGTGAAATGTGAAGCAGTTGTGCACCAGACTATTTCTGGAAGAAATGGAGAAATTATAACCTCAGATGATCAGTCAGTGACAAGTAAATAGGACAGAGGCACTGTTTTAACATTATATATAAATTTTATATGTATATATAAAAGAATAAATAGTGCTTCTGTTTCTGTGTCTGTAGAATGAAAGCAAACCTCTCGTGCTGATATTGCAAAATCTTTTGCTTTCCTTACCAGATTCACTTGGAAATGATTCACTTCTACCACTGGGTATGTTTTCTGATCATTTGATGCGCTGACTCAGAGGCTCAGCTGTGCAATCCAGCCAATTTAAGGCAAGAAGAGAGAATGATGGAGCCAAAAGCAGGAGAGGAAGAAAAATGGACTAAAGAATGGAGACAATAGCATTTTTCCTTTTACTGGAGTTCTTTTGTTAGTTCAGATCAGCTTTTTTGTTAGACTAAAATCAAGAAAATATATTACCTGAAAGACATGAAGAACTCACCTTGAAGACAAATGGAAGATAACTATGTTTCACTGATTTGTTTGTTGATCTCTGTCTTTAGAGATGATAGCTGCTTTCTTAAGCTTTGCTTTTCACTGTTAAGGACCCTTTTTGTCTTTGCCATAAGGTTTGCCTGAAGTTAGGAGACATCATAGGAGTGAATTCAGGGAAGGCTTTTATGTCACTCACACTGATGGTGCTGAACTCTGGAATAAGGTCATCAGCCCCTAAGAATGTTCTAAATTGAGCTCTACAAAGCTGCAGAGCCAAGGCTGGAGGTCAGTAACATGGTGTACTGGCTAAAAAAAGGAGTCAGCATTAGCACAAGGGTAAGCTGCTTGGTGTCCATCAGGGCAAAGATGAGAAGACCTGAGACACACATGTACCTTTCGGAATTGTGTCAATGATGGTACTAACACCATGAATAGCCTTGCAGTTAAAGGAGAGCTTTATTGGAGAAAGAACATGCAAGTGGAGAAGAAGCCAACAAATTTGAAGGAAATAGGTTAAAGGGTTTCGAATAAAAATGAGGTAAATATTTGCCGGTGTGTCTGATACATAACATGAAAATGAAGGTAGTTTTTCTGAAGTGTAGTAATACTTTTCATATGCAGGCTACCTTCAAAAGGTGCTGTAGATATATTTAAAGCAAACCATTTATTGGAAAACACATGAGGAAAGACAAAGGAAATCAGCATCCACCTTTTTCAGAGTAAATGCTTTCTCAGCAATTTGAACCATCATTTTTGTGCGCTCAGAGAGGGAAATTTAATCCAGTGTCCTGAAGCTGATTTTTTAAAAAAACAAACAAACAAAAAAAAAATTAAAAAAAAACATTGTGTTTATAGTGAAAGCAAGTGATTATTAAGAAAACTGATTAATCAGTTGGTACAAGTTTGTGGGAAGATTCATTACAGTTGACACTGTGGGGATGCTGTACTGCAGCTGTACTGCAGGTTTCAGAGCTCAGGGAGCAATAGAGAGCACCAAAGAGGGAGGCAAAGCAGTTTGTTTGCTTGTACCCATAACAAAATAACTTTATTAGCAATAATTAATACCACTTCAAAAATAATAAAGTAACAGTTTCAAACTATAGCAATCATAATTTTCTAAATAAGGTGTGTGTATGTGGCAAAAAGCCTGACACATTATTACATTCCTCTAGCATTATGGTTTTCATCATTTCTTTGAAATCCATACCTTTCATGTGCAGTTCATTAACACTGATCAAAGCATATATCTTTCTAATGAAGTCAATTTTTCCTTGTAATCTTTTGTAGATGTTTTAATTCATGTAATATTTTGGATGTTCTTTATCCTTAAGTCTCGCTTTTCATTTGTGGCTACAGTCCAAAATGTGACAGTATATAAATGACATCAAGGTGTACTATATATCTCTCTATCAATGACATCCATAGCAAGCTTCTTACTCCATGAGGCAAAATAAGATTTTTATAACTGCAAATAAAGTTTGCAGTTATAAAGTTATAAGATTTTTATAACTGCAAACTGGTGCCTGCACAATCAGCTGTTTGTGCTAAAATATATAATTTCTTTGTTCTATATAAGGTTAATTTCCAAAAGAATTTTCTAATTTGAAATAAAGATATTGAATGTACAAATCTCAGTTGCACCTCTCACTAGGTAGCAAGGTGTACGATGGTTTGAATTTTATATTGGAATATCTGCTTTGCACATTGGAAAGACTGAAACGTGGCTATTTAGCCCCTACATCAGTTGATGATTTATTTCTGATCCCTGATGAGGATGGTAGTTAAGAACATCCACATCTTTTAGTGATGGATTTCAGTAGGGAAGTGGGATATGGTAAATGTTGTGTACCAACATCTCTAGTAATTGAAAGGTTTTTTAAAATAAACAAAAATAAACAACAAAAATGTTTGAACTGGGTAAGATGAGATCAAAAGTGACAGCAGAATTAGAAGACAACACTCTGGAGGTTAAGTGGCTGATGATGAAACAAAACATATTAGGAAAGAATAAAGAGATTGAAAAGCACACAGTCAGATGGGTTTTCCTGCTCTATTACAGCTTTCTTCACTAAGACTAGTTCTGTTACATTCTCTGATTAGGCAAAAGATCTTCAGTGCTTCATTCCACAAATTTTCTGCTGTTGTCAGTGGCACTGCTGATATGTAAAGCCCTGCAGCTCAGCATTAGAAAAGATAATAATAGGCTTGATTTGCTCACACTTCTATTATTTAAAATTACTTAAAGTCTCCTTATTAAAAAAAAGGAAATAAAAAAAAATAAATAAAACCACTCTTTTCCAGGTACAGACTGAAAGAAAAAATAAATTCTGTGAGTCCAAAATTCAATAATTATTTACTGTAGAAGAATTGTTTATTCATTTTGAAATAGCAAGATTTACTGATATAGGTAAGCAGGAATAATTTTTCAGTGATTACTGAAGAAACTATTTTTTTTTTTTTTTTCAGGTTTGTTGTTATTGCTATGCTCTACATACATTAACAGCAATCTTAGTAGAGAATCAAAGGTTTTACATCCAGTAATAAACTTCCCAGTTCCAGATTATTATTCTGTTATTAAAATATATACTATAACATTGAAAGGCATTAGAAAGGTGTCTGCTACTTCTCTTTAATATTATTGTAAATAACAGTGTTTATGTGTCAATTTAGGGTGAAGCTTAAATCCTCTGCTTTGTCAGTGGTAAAAACAACATTTTTGGGGAGGTTGTTTAAAATTAATATTTCCACCTACTTCACCTTTAAGACTGTGCACTTATGAAAAAAGTATGGTAAAAAGAGAGTTATTTTGGTATGCAGTGAGGTATATAAACTCACAGACCTTATAATATTTAAAATGTAGAATGTGCAGCATGTATATTTACCTTATATATACAAACTACGTGGCTAAAGAATTGTTATGTCTAAAAGCCTGTGGATATGAAGAAATACAAATACAGATACAGTAGTGGGAGGTATTCAATAGCACTAATTACAGTTAAGACTGAAAATATTTCAATGATAATCCCCTGCTTTACCATGCTAATAACCTTCTAAGTGTTTCTCGTAAAGATTTTCCATGCATGTTTTGTGCCTGAAGGGCTGTGTTATAAATTATTATTACTATATAATATATAATATAATTATTATTACTGTGTTTGAATAGAAAAAATGATCTACTGTTAGGTTAAAACTGAAGAAAGATACCTTACACCCCTTAGAAGAAAATATTAATCACATTTTCAAACCAAGTTTCAAAAGAATGGCTAGCATTTGAGACTTCAAAACTGGGCTGAGCATCATCTTATTTGTAGAAGTTAGAGATGGCAAATAGCAGGTTATACAGATCATAGTTTTCAGATGCATATCTATGTTGGGCTAACATACTTTTAGGTTTTCAGAGACTAACCAGCCATCTCAGCACTATGGGATGCCTCCAGCCTTGCTGCCCTTTTGTGAAGAAGCTCTTAATCTCCTTCATATAGACAACTGTATGCCTCATCACATGAGGAACTTCTCTCTTCCTTGTGCCATTCTCCTGAAATTCAATGTGACAGAGACACAGAATAGCTCTGACTTCAAAATCTCCATATCCAAGCACTTTCTTTATGCCTCCAGAAACGCACAGTGTTTTTCTAAGGCTGTATCACTTTTTCTAAGGCTGTATCACTTTTAATTTGTTGCCAGACTTATCTTACGTAAGAGATAGTAAGAACACTTCAGTGGGCTGGGCAGCTTTCTCATTTCTACTAGTGACTCCCTGCATGATAAAGCAAGAACTATGGCGTGCCTTGCTGGAGGTCCATTTAAAATTTCCTACTTTGGAAGAAGGTTCACACACACTGATCTTCAATAGGAAAAACAGACTTATCAACTCTCCAGGACCAAAGAGCCTGCAATAAAGTCACAAAAATATCAGAGGCTGATTTTATTTTTAACTGTGATTCTATTTTCTCTGGTTTTTATGCCATGGCACATACAGTTCTTTACAACACATTAATTTTATGTGCACCACTATGCTTTCCTTTTTAAGTCCTTGTTCTTCTGAACAAGGTATCCTACTTTCTTTGGTATCCTACTTGGCCTCCTATGTCCAGCACCAGAGAAATCAACACCAGAAGATGATTTTTGCAGGTGAGGCAATGGATTCCCAATGTCAGAAGCAGTAAGCTGTGCAAGTTCAGGTCAAAGAAAAAGTTGTTCACTGGATAGGACAGATGGCTGGGGGTACCGGCTGTCCCTGATCTGCAGGATGCATTATTTTGAAATTATGGAATCTCTTCATAGTCTGGGTTCTACTTTTATTATTATTGTTATTATTATTAGTCAGCTGTCACACAGGGTTCAGAAGACTATCCTTTGAAAACTACAGGACAGATGCATTGAAGCTATTTAACATGGGAAGAAAGGACAGAGTCCAGGCGCATTAATGCTTTTATAAGTCTATATTCACTTTAGCAGACACCTTCTATATCACACAACTTCTGTATCCAAATATTTAGAAGACAAAGAGACCTCACACTCCTGAAAATAATCCATCTCTCAGAGTTCCTGACAGTGCACATAATATAAAAATATCAATTTAACTGAGAACTTAGAATGGGCATCCACGATGTGGTAGATGATTTGCCTCTAGAGTGGGAACCTGTTCCTCTTGATATATGACCCAGGCTAGGAACTTTCAGTAGTTCCTACTTGATGTAGAAATGACATATGTGAGTTTTAGCCTCAAGGTAATAAAACCAAGAGAGAAACATAGTTGCACCCAGAACCTCCTTTGCAAATTCTGCTTCATAAACAGAGATGTAAAGAAGAGTCACAGCCCTATCAGCGGTGCCTTGACTAGTAGGCCACTTTATCAGAGCTGACAAAAGGCAGAAGAGAAGAAACTGCTCCTGGGCATGTACTGGGCTTTCCTATTCCTATAGTGTATGTCCTTCCAGAGTTGCAGGAAGCTCAGTCAATGTGCTGAAGCCCAATGCACCTCAGTGCAAAGAACGAAAGACATAACCACATCTCCTTCTCATGTTGATTGTAGTAACAGCTGGGGAAATAATAAATAAATAAATAAATCAGATGTTAATATTTTTACTAGTCCAGATGGCTTGTAGAAAAATAAATATTATTTGATACGCAATTTTAATAATATTCAAAAATGTGCAGACAAATGCTAAAAAGTAAAATAAGGGTATCAAGATTTATTTTCAGCCTTTCTATTCACTATATTGTGTGCCATCACACATTATCTTTTATTATACACACAAGTCTCTTTAGAATACTGCCTATATATTTCTTGCAAATGGGAGACAGCTCCTTCTAGGTTATTATTTTATTGATATAGTGCTGTAAGTGTATGCAGCAAATGTCCTTAAAGTGTTGTTTCAGTAGATGTACTTTACTGTGGGCTTTTTCTCAGGTAATTTCCTCAGTTCATGCTTACCTAATCATATTTCCTCTGATCACAAGTCTTTGATAATCAAAGCACTAAATACTTTGTGTTTGTGTCTTTTGTTCATGAAAAATACCTCTTTCGTGATGCCTTTTGAAAGGATAAGTGTTCATTCCTATACTTCACAGATGTTTACTGGGGCCTGACCCACTGAGTTCAATCAGGTCTGTCCAGTCTTTACAAGAAATCCAAGGAGGATCCCTTAGGAGGACAGAGGAGTTGCTTTTGGCAGAATCATTTGAGCTTTTAAATATTTTATGAAAGAAAATAAATAGGCTCACAAGGAGGACAATGCATATCCACATATTACAATGCAGCCAGAGCAAATATAATCTACTTGTCAAGTCACTATGATCTAAATAATTGACCCATGGGGAAATAACAGGGGTTCATGGCAGTGACAGGACTGTTTCAGTAGCACTGTGACATAAGTGAAAATACTGGCAATTCGTTGAGCTACCAAGTATG
Organism: Heteronetta atricapilla; assembly: GCA_011075105.1. Lineage (NCBI taxonomy): Eukaryota > Metazoa > Chordata > Aves > Anseriformes > Anatidae > Heteronetta > Heteronetta atricapilla. The sequence goes on from CM021734.1 coordinate 59,585,877, forward strand.
TTTCAATAACCTAAACACTTCAGGCTGCTGACGAAGACCAGAAGGCAGGTCAGAATACACCTATAAATAATTTAAGTATGCGAACAACAAAAGAAAGCACAAAAATTAAACTATGTTATAAGGAATAAGTCATTATAAAGATTTCATATTAATAACAGACCATTATAAAATTAATAAGAATGAGAATGAGAGTAAGTTATTAAGCATAGTCATTAACTGAACATTAAAAACATGTTTGGAGGTCAGTGGATTTGCAGCATATTTGAAAAATTTGTAGCATATGAGATTAATTCCATCTTTGTTTCCTCCAGAAACAAAGTTTATTGTGCTGTTATATTTTTGTTCATGTGTAAGTTAGGCTGCTTATTGTCTCACAATTTGATATAAAGTTTAAAGTCCTTAAGCTCCTACAGAATTCAAGGAAATAGTCTGCAAAATAGAAGTTTGATAAGTTCTTCAGCTCAGGTTTCATCTTCTATTTACACCTTATTAAGCACATGCAATCCCTACAGGGCAGGGCACACCTAAGTGACCCAATTACAGAAAAACTTGAGATTATCAGGCTTGAGACACTAAAGCCAGTCAACAATGAACAAAACTGTAGGAAACTAGGATTCATAGTTCTTCCTCACAGAACTATTTTTTCAGTCTATTCCCCCCTATGACCCTGTCCTTTTTAATTTAGTCTTAAAACCACATCTTTCAACTTAGAAAGATGAACCACAGCTATGAGAGATGTTATACTCCTGAAACATCCTTTTCTGTACATAGCAACAAGCAGAAAATACTACTTGCCAATTTGCCTGTCTGTTGTCTCTTTGTAGAATTTCCTGTTCCCCATATAGTCTCCACCTGTAATTCTGAAACATAGTGTTGGGTTTGGTTCCCCTTCTGTCCTGTCCTTGAACATGTTAACCTGTCTTTTAGCTTTTATTCTTCCTTTCTAAGAGGAACAGCTATCAGTTTCAATTCAACTGACAGTCCTTCACAGTTTATATGGAAAACAACAACTCTCCACCCCTCTAAATGCAGCCCCCCCCCCCCCGGGGCCCCCCCCCCCCCCCCCCCCAAAAAAAAAAAAAAGGAATAAAAGAAAACCTAGATTTTCCAATGCTGTGATCTTCAAAGACAGCACCTATTAAATCTAGCATAATACCAATGGCCCACAAGGATCTAAATATAACTGTTGCCATACTCTTTTTCATGCCTGAATATCTTCTTTCAAATACATTCTTTGTGTCAACATTTTTTATTATAGTCCTTATGAGAGAGAAAATAGCATGGCTCAAAGAGTGATTTGAGAATGGAGAAACTTACCCAAAACTTGGTTGAAACATTATATGGAGTCCATGATACCCCATATAAATTTCTGGGGCTGCATGAATGTAGCAGAAAACTGAATTACACTTCAGCTGTAGTGAGAAACTGGAGCTCACATGCTGCTTTTCTCAAAAAGAATGTTGCATTTTGTTTTTCTTCAACCCAATGCTTTTATCTTTGATTACACTTAGTGCAACAAATGGTGAAGACAGCTACTGTATTCCATATCTAAATAGGAGACAATTCATATACAGCTAGAGCATAAATTCACATCTCGTACAACTTAAAATTTAATTTAAACTGAAGAGGAAGAACAGAACTGGTCCTCCCATAAATAAATATATGCCCTGTTTTCACTAGTCATTTGTTTTCTGGCTATCACATGGGAAGACACTAGATAGTATCACACAATAACCAGACAACAACCAAAAGTACTAATAAATGTATAACAGCAAAACAGATGCCTCACAATTACACAGCATGCCTTTGCTTTATTTCTTTGAATGATGTTCTTCATACACGTGTCTAACAGATGAGAAAGGAGGGATCAGGAATGGACCCAATGGGCTCTTGTGGAAGTAATGCTGCAGCCAACAGACTACTAGTGACTGAGTCACCACACACACAGACCCCACTACATCCGTATACTACCATTGTGCTGCTTTAAAATTCAGCCCTGCATATACCCAGTCCTGCAATTAAAAGCCAAGGATCTGCCTTCTTGCTCCATTTCATCTCTTACTATTTCCCTCAACAGAAAAACAGACAGATTTATTTGACACAGTGCTAGATTGAGCTAATGTGACTCTTGTATAGTGTTTGTAGTGTAAGTCTAAGCTGACATTCTAGGAGCTGACATTCAACGAGGCTTTTAATTTAACTTTCCAGATAAGGGATCCCCCCATTCTTTTATCCTCACCTACCTGAGGAATCAGCTACCCCATTGTAATACCTCTGTGGATCTCAGGAAATTGTAAATGCAGCATATATTTTTCAAGACTCACTGATACCTTTATGCCTTGCACTGTCTTCAGCTCATAGTCAGCAAGTATTTAATCTGAGTTCTTGATGGTTAGTAATGCCATTAAACTGCCTCCTTCTGCTGTGCTTTGGTGTGGAGCAAATGGCAGAAGGGTATGGACGAGCTACCCAGGTATTCAAAGAAAACATGGGAATTCCTGGCTAGACAGAGTGAGATGAACACAATTATTTTCACCTATTCCCTTTATTCTCCTGCCCTGAAGAATAATCTTTCCAATATCTCTCAATTGCTGAAAATGGCTGTTGTGAATTCTCTGAGAAGGCTCATTATTTAACAGAGTGTTTGTTGCTTTTCCCACAACTCTTTGCTTTAATGTCTCATAACTAAATAATGTCATCAGGTATATGGACATAGCTCCCACTGGCTTCAAAAGAAAATAAAAAAGGGAAATTTACTTCATCTATGTAAATGAGGCCTTATCATGCTATGCATAGTGGAAGCACTAAGATAAGCTAGCAAAACTCTTTATAGAAGACAATAATGCTTAATGCAAGAAAGAAAAATGACAGAAATCATGAGGAAGGGAATAAGAGTGCACATTTAGCCCTCTAAAAGGTTGCAGCCATAAAACCAGTGCTTAATTCAAGAAGCTAGATACTAAGTGCAATAAGCTGGATATTAAAATAAAGTTTATTTGGCAGTAAACTGATGAACTTTAAGAGTGCAGTGAACCGTGTGCCTTGTATACACATATTAAGCCAAAAACCTTTCAGTTAAACTAATGTTCAAGGTACAATTCAAAGACACAAAAGCAAGAAAATGCCCAGGATAGACTAGAATTAATGATTTTTGGGTACTAAAACACAGCTTTTATGATATAACCTATTGTTTCTAGAGCTATTCAGTACCAATGGCATCAGCTTATGACTCTCAGAGGAAAATAGCTTGACTGGGGAAAGAGACCTTCTATTAAAGACATTATATTATAAAGACATTTATTGTAAAATTGGTATTTTGAAAGAATTCAGTATTTCTAAGCTTTAAAATAGTGTGTCAATGTGAGGAATTTGATTTCCAATCATCAGCTCTCTGAACAGGCTGAAAATTGAATGTTTATTGTAACCATTATGTTTACCAGAGAATAAAATCCTTCACTTGGTTTTAGTTTATCAGAAGACAAAAAGGAGATGATGACATTATTTGTAGGTTGTCTTTCTTTTTTTTTCTTTATTTACACTCATGGCCTGTTTGTGAATCTTTCCGATTGAAACTGCTCCTTTCTGCAGACATAGTATAGCATTCATTATAGCACTTCATTTGGGTCTGGTATTGTTCCAGATACTTCATATTCCACACAAGGAACTTCCTTACTGCAACTACAGAGCTTCTCTCTTCTCTGCATCCAAATGTCTCACCCAATATTCTTACTTATAACATCAACTATTACCACAGACCTGCTGTTTTACTGGGGTGGAGTACCTCATTTGTGATATTTTCAGTGCGAAGTAAAGCAGAGCAGTCTAGTAGTTATTGTTTCTATGCCTACAGAATGTGAAGAAATACTTATTGTTTCAAGCACTCTTCCATAGGCACCCACCTGTGGTCTTTGTCAGAAAAAGACTAACAGAGTAGCTGGCTCTTTGTTTTTTCCTAATACAGTCTTTTGTGCATTCTTAGGAGCATGTGAATGATGTATAAAGGTGGAAATGCCATTTACATGCCTAGATCTTCAGGATTAAGCCTTGCTTCTGTGAAGAAGCAGAAATTGACAGTACTGAGAAGTCTTAAGCAAAGTTGTATCTTGTTCTCCCAGCTTTCTTTGCACTTGTGCTCTGTCTCAATTAGATAAACAATCAGAAATGTTTTCCTCTGATGGACAGGAAACCTGACATTGTCTCTTTAAAATCTAAAAGACATTTATTCTTAGAGACACCTTTGTGCACAAATGTACTTAACTGTTATTTGTAACAGAATAATTTGTGTGTGTGTTCAGGATCAGCGATGCATGTGGTTGAGTGTTTGTCTCAAAGATCATGTCAACTAATACACAAATATCTTCAATGGAAACAACTTGTCTGAAAACATTTACAATTAATTGCTTCTTCCTGATACTTCTTGCACTGGTCTGAAAAGTTTCTAGATTAGATGCCTGCTAATTGAGCATTCAAGGAGAGTTTTAATGTGGCATCAACATTACTGACATATTGGACAGTAATTTAAGCACCGGTAAACTTGGGAATAGTCAGCAATGAATATGTACATGTCTAATTATACAGTGGTAAGAAGCAATATGAAGGAAATTTTAAATAGTTTCCTTGTTATTCTTTGTTTATTTTTTAATTGTCTGTGCCTGTAACAGGAATACTGAAACTTGATTCTCTATCTCGAGTTTTCAAGAATCATTCCTGATGTCAGTTGTAGGGCTGCCAAGAATAAAAAAAAATAAAATTAAAAACAAAAATATTAAAGTTATCTTATTTCTACAAAGTTTTGAACAAAACAGTATTTTTGGAGGGGAGGATAAGAACTCTACTCTTTCTGAGTAGAATTTTCAATGTTGGGTATTTCTAACCATATGGGTAAAATTAGCACATTTCCTAGATACTAGGCATATTTCAGCAGTTGCATGCCCCAATTTCAGTTGTATGGCCCAGTCTTCTTCATATACCATATTGTCCCATTCAATATATTTAATTTTTAATAATGCACTGTTACGGGGAATCACAAAATATACTGTCATCCAAGGAAGAATAAGTAGAGAGAAAAGTAGCTTAACAGACTGGTAAATCAGTCGCTGGACAGAATGGCAGGAGGACAAACCTGAACCAGAAGTCCCAAAGGAAAGTGTTGTAGCACTTTCACACATAAAAACAGGCTATCAATGCTCAACAATAAAGTAAATAAATAAATAAAACCCCACTGTTATAATTTACTTTCACTGAAAAGCTGTCTCTCATGTGAGTAAATCATCTTTTATAATAAACTCTAGATGTCACCCAGATAATAGGTTCCACAGAAGAAGTGATTGTTTTTCAGTGCAGACACTCCCAGGTTTTATTGGGTCCTGACATTTTCAAGTACGCTTTAACTCCAAATCTCATTATTTGTATCATATCCCTATTAAAACTTTGACAGTCATGATTTTCCTTCACATTTTTAGTTCCCTCAGTCTAAACAATCATAGGTCCTCATAAACTGAGATGACAGGATCCTAAAACCAGCTCTAATTAGAGTAATCTTGTTCTTTTACTAATTTAGAAGTCCAAACAGCAGTCTATCATCTTATGCAAATTGCAACATGTACGGAAAAAAACCCTCTGTATTAAAACAGAACCTATTGTTATTTTATTAAAACTGTCAAAAATGAACAGCATTTTCAACCAGATAATTGCACAAAAGTTCTAGCATAAAATTAAAAATTATAAACAAATATGTAGCTTTTCAGATTTATACTTGTTTTAGCAGTCATCCAACCACTACAAAATGCAAAAATATTAATGAAATGAAAACTAAATTGAATAAAATATAGTTTAATTTAAAACAGTTCCACAACCAAGCTGCACAAAGGAAAATCTCTTTTATCCCTTGCTTTGATGAATCTGGCCTGTGATCTTGTGAGCTTCTAAAGATGATCAAATTGAGCGCAGAACCCCATGAATCCTAACACAGCACTCTGACTGATGTCCTTAATGAACACAGTATGAGGTATTTAGACCATCTTGAGAACAACTGCTTCCATCTAGCTACCAATATCTTCAAACAGCTCTTTAGTCAAGATACACTGTGGGTCAGCTATTGAAGCACTCATCTAGTAACATCCCCTTCTATGAAACATATTAAATTTGCATATTTTGCCACATCTCAGAGTATTTCTGTCACTGGAAAGGTTTTGTTTTATTTTGCTATTTTTTCTTACTTTTATTTACTATTGCTATTGTTATGATAGTTTTACAGAGGAGAACTAAAGGGAAAGAAACAGCAAAGCAAAGAATAAATGTCATATGAAAATAATATTTTTATTACTTCTCTCTGCATTTCTATTACCAGCTGTAAAATTATTAGTTTCACCTGAGCATTAATTTTTAACAGAATGAAATGGGTACATTTAACAGAATGAAGTGGAATACAGGCCAGCTGAGAGGCCCTAGGCAGCACATCTTCTTGCTGAGAAGTGTTCTCACCCACACAGAGCCCTGCCTTTTACAGAGGGGAGCTGCAGAGGCTGCAGCATGTTGTGAACACTGACTTCTGCACCGATCAGGTTTGGCTCCAGCCACTACCAGCATTAACAATGCAGCAGGGCTCATTCAGAACAGGAAGATACTGCCTTGTCTGGCTCTTTCTGCACATGCACTGCTTCCATGCAGCTCATCCAAAGCCATACATGCTGCTCACCTAAGCTATTTGTCTGACAGCATGCACTTACAGCTGGGGCAGCAGCCACATATGTCCTGCATCCAGCACTGACTGTGGAAGGACTTTGAGGCTCATTTGACCCAGCAACTTCGCCTGTTTCATCACTTCTTTCTCAAGTTTCACTGTCTCTCCATTCAAAACTTGACTCAGCTGGACACACACAGTTTCTGAAGCCTGGGCTGATAAGAATCCAAGTTCTTCCCCCCCCCCCCCCGGAAGCGCCCAGAAAAAATAAAATAAAAATGATCTGATCACACAATTACACAGATGGCACTTCCCAATTTTTACTGTCTTGATTTTACAGTGATGTTAGCATTTTGACATGAATTTTGGTTTTGAGTAAGATGTAAAGACACTATTTTGGAGGTAACAGAGAACCACAAAAAAAACACAGACAAGTCCTGTTACATAAAATTTCTTCTGAATTACCACAAAAGTTTTGTCTTCTCAGGAACACAATCACTTCAGCAGAGTACTACAATGAAATGAAGATTGCTATCATATTAGAGAAAGTTTTGTGCTGACATGGAGTTTCATACATACAACTGATTTTCCTTTCTTGTAAAGCTACTGTGAGACATTACAGTAAGCAATTTTTAATTTAACACATTCAATAAAATGTCCTATATATCTTTTTCTTTGTGACATCTTCCTTCTTTTTCAAAATGACACCTTTTTGTTCTTTTTCACAAGAGAAAAAATACTCAGTCCAGCTTTTAATGGGTGTGGAGAGTGAGTTTTCCATTTATCCAGCCCAGATTCATGCAAAATCCTTGCAGAATCTATGCATAAATGACACTATCATTTACAGTGTGAGACCTATTCATTAAACAATGAAAGAGATGCAACAGATGATATATTCTCTGGAATATCATTTCCTGCTGAAGCACACACCTACCTTTAGACTAGTCAAGATGTTAACAGTCCCTTCTACTTGCACTGTGAAAAAGTAAGACTGGAAACACCAAGTAAGTGTGGCAACCCTAAAGCTGTTATTAGCAGAAGGAATTGGCAGGAACATGGTCATTGCGGGCTTACCTTGACTCACAGATTTGGTAAAATGAAAATGTAAAGCCTCTACAGACTTTTTCATTGAAGAGAAATATAAATATATAATTACAGTGTAAGCTGTGTTATTTGTTTAAAAGTGCTGCTAGCCATCAATTAATAATAAAACGGGGTATTACACATACCTTTTCCAACAACTTCCAAATTATCATAAATTAATTCTACTGATGGCTTTTTGCAAGCTTCTTAGTTATGCAGCAGGCATTGTGTAACCTTAAAAAAATCACCTTTGTGTGGTTCTTGATTTTTTGTGGGGTAGAGAAAACTTTGTTAGGTTTAAGGTAGTATCATACTGAAGTTCACTCTAGGAGCAATTTCAATATAGTCTTAGAGTTCTAAATAGCTATAGAGGTTATATTTCAAGGCAGAATATAATGCTTATTAGCAAGAACTTCAAATAGCACTGTTACCTGCTGCTACTAAATTTCCTATTAGAAGGAGGAGATCATAAACAACACTCTGGTGTATTTCACCTTACCTAGTGGAATTCTAGTCTAATGCTTATCTAGGCATTTTGTTTTCCAAAGTAAGTGTTGACCTTTCAATAGGTCAGTTACTTACATATATATGTATGTAAGTACATGTATGTGTGTATGTATATGCATACAGCCCCATTCTTCAAAATTTTATCGTATTGAGTAATGTCTTTATTGACTTCAGTGATGTCACTTGCAGAGTTCAGTAATATTCACTATTGAAGAATGAATACTACTGAAGAACGTCAGTCTTAATCAGCAGTTTATTTAAGAAGTAATTGTTATGTAATGGTTACCAGTGTGTGCTACTGGGGAAAACTTAAAAGGGAATCAATCTGCATATGCCTATTTACTCCTTTCAGACTTTCCTGATTGAATATGGCAGCCACATTAGGATCAATGAATTCTGTGCTCTGAAGTATTTTTGGCATTCATGCCTCTAGGTAGATGGGACGTAGCTGACTAACGCTGCTCACAGTGTATAAATTTTGTACATGGGTAGCTGCACAGATCTTTTTTTTGCGTATTTTGTACTTGAAATACAAAATGTATTTCAAATGCCTATGAAATACAATATTAGACTCCTTCTAATATGTCTAGACTCCTTCTTATATGTGTAAAGAGACATATAAGAATATGTGGCAAAGCTCATCAATCTCTCAGCAACTTTATTTTGAGATGAAAATAAAGGTCAGCACAAGGCCTTCTCCAATACTACACCCTTCTCAAAGACTGTGGAGAGCTGCAGATGGGCGCACAGGGAAGGTGTGCTGTGAAAGGCATCCCTGCTGCAACCCTACCAGGGCAACCTGCAGGCAGTAAATGCAGTGTTGACACTGACTTTGTATATATATTTAAAAATAAAAATAATAATAAAAAAACAGCACATGCCCCAAGATTTGTCTGGACACTTTGCCTGCCTGCTGTTTTGTTCTATCTTGTTTAGCTGTAACAAAATTTGTCTAATGATCAGCTGTCTGTTAGCTGAACTATGGTAGCTTTTGCTTAGCTTTGTACAATTGTGTGATGCAATGCTTATCATTATACATCCCCATGTGATGTGAGGCTTATTGCTGTATAATCTAGAACACCAAAGATTTGTAGCATAGGCCCATGTGAGTACTCTGGGACAGGCCTGTGAGGGGCCAGACAATGAATGTTCACAGTTCGCTGAAAAAACACACCAAGTGAGTGTGAAAGGAAGCTGCAGCTCCTTCTCCATGTCACATGTTGGCTGAGAGGCAGCAATGATGTGGTGGAGCAATGAAGTGAGGAAGAAATGGATGTAGTGAAAATAAAGCTTGACTGCTTCTACTTCCACAGTCATTTTGGAGGGAAAGCAATGCAGATGTTCACCAGGCCATAGGGAAACGGTCACTTCTTGTGTAGGCAGCAATTCTGAGACTGTACTGTTAGACCTTCATCTCTGTTCCTTGCTTGATTGCCATTCCTCAGTCTTCAATGCTTGTGTTTTTGCTACAAGCTCCTTACAAAACACTCAGGCTATTTCATTCAAGCCACCATTTGAAAAAAAAAAAAAAAAAAAAAAAAAAAAAAAAATTTTAAAAAAATTAACTTAAAAAAAAAAAAAGGTATTTTTATAAAACACAAAATTTAAAAAAAAAAAAAAAAAAAAAAAAAAAAAAAAAAGTGCAACTTTAGTCAAGTTTAAGCTAAAGCTAGGAAAGGGAGATCACAACAGATCCTCTACAGTCTACATGACTTAAAGTCCTACAGTTGTTCAAAAAGGAATGAGATGGATGTCTTTAAAGTATTCAACTTACTCTAAAGCCTCATAAATGAAACCACTTATCTATTTTCAGACTAAACAAAAGTGTTACAAAATTGCAGCCTTCCTCAAGTATAGTATGAGGTGTTTACCATGGACAATCCTGCAAAAATATTTCTTATTCAGAGGACTGTATCTCATCTACAGGCTATTCAAACAAAGAATTACCATGTACCAACTGATATCTATATATCTAGCTGCATTCTCTTCACAGAAATTAAGAAGTTCTCCACATCCTTTAAAAAAATGTATACAAAACACTTCTTCCAGATGCTTGTCTAAAATATTTGTGATGAATTTTATTTAACTTCTATGTAAAGCGACTCAGTTTCTCTCCTCAGTTTTCCTCTGCTCTACAAAAATAATAAAAACTCATGTATGAGCCCAAGACACCTTCACCAATTTCCCAGTTCACCTATTCAGAAACAGCAAAATGTATTGTACTCAAACAATACTGAAAATGAAAGAAACAAGAAAAGACGTGAATGATACCAGTGCTGGAAATGACTGCTAAGAACTGGTGAAAATATAAGATCTATGAATGAAAGAATATTCAATAAAAAGCAAGCTAAATATTTGCTGGGGGATTCACTACTAGGATTAAGACTATTTAAGTTTATTTAAATTTGGCACTACTTATGCAGAAGCAGAAGCATGATACATTAAAAAGAACTTCATTGTTCTCTTTTGTAAAGCTCTTCTAACATAACTCTGTTCATCACTGTGGATGATTAAGACGATTAAGACAACAGGCTTTAATTTCTTGCAGGAGAGAGGGGAATTTCTTGCAGAAGTGGCTTGGAATAACTTGCACTGCTCCTGACAATAAGGAAATAAGGGTAGTTTTGGCCATGCCATTTGATCCTGTGGCAATACCTTTTAATTTACCTTGGGCTGATGGGAGGAAATCATAAAATCATAGAATATCCAACTTGGAAGGGACCCACAAGGATCATTCAATCCAACTCCTGGCTCCTCAAAGGACCACCCAAAAATCAGACCACAGGTCTGAGAGCATTGTGCAAATATTTCTTGAACTCTGGCAAGCTAAGGAAGAATTAAAGCAGAGTTAAGAAACATTGCCTGAAATTTGAATCAAGTGCTGTAGGCAGTTTTGAGTTTGAATGCTAGTTTACACTGTGAATACAGCCACCCTTCCTTTCACTCAATCTTCCTCAACTCTACTGAGCAAACGTTTCCATCTTTCTCTACATGACTGAGTATTACAGTACAGACTGTGAGTAGGCCTGGAGTACATATGCCTAGCTGTCAGAAGTTGGAAAAAAAAATGTGGGAAATGGCAAAACTCTGTTTTTCACCCATTCCCTGCCCAAGTGTAATAATGCTAGGATACTGGAGACACCTTCTAAAACCCATGTACCTCAGGCAGAGTGGATAAAATCAAGAGAGACATCAGTATCTGTTTTTCATTGTACGCCATGATGTGAAGATATTTGATACAATACTAAGTTAATGCAAGCATGAGAAGCACTCTCGTTCTCAAACTCCTATCAAGGACTCATAATTCCCGGTGTCTCACTCTGGTGTCTCTGATACAGTGCTCAGCGGTACTCTCCTTGAAAGTCTGACTTTCCTGAATTGTGGAAGCTCTGAAACACTCCCGCAGTCAGACCTTAAGGCTACTTGCCACTGCTTTTTGGTATGTGTGGGTTGTGGGTACTTTGCAAGCGAGAAAATTTATAAAGAATTCAGTGTCTTGTACCAAAGTTGCTGAAGAATTTGGGCAAGAACAAATGGAATAGCTTGCTCCCACTGGGCCAGTATGACTTCTAAGGAAAATTATTTCAAACAAAATATAACTAACAAATTGCAGCTTTAAAATTTGTGGAATGCTCAGAATGACTCACAGTACTTGTAAAGCTGTAGCAACTGCTCATGGCCACACAAATTTAAAGCAAACAATTGTCATTTGCAGAACTTTTATCAAGGGTAAGTTTAGTAATAAACATCTGACTTGCCTATTTTTAGGTATTGTTCTAAACAATGTAAAATGCCTTTCCTATGTATGATTGACTTATAATTAATGTTAAAACACCTGTTTGGCTAGATATTTTGAATGTAACAAAAGACATAGAAGAAACTTTTTTTTTCTTATTTTACTTAGAGTTGCTATCATTTTTATTTTAGTTATGAAACATAACTATAGCACCAACAGAAATTTGACTGTCATCATCAGGAGGTCAGTGACTGTTGTCATAAAAAGTTAAGCCAAAGTAAATACATTACACTTTGGAATTAAGTGGAAATTTTTATACTTATGAGACATAACAGACAAAAAGCTAGGCAAGGATGGTAGGACATAGTGTATTCACGACTGCAAACTCACTTAAGAGAAAGTAATGTAGGCAAAATGCAGTGAAATATTACTTTGAAGGTGGGATCTACTGGGTTCCTAAAGAGCTATAGCTAATTATCCCCCCCGACACCTGAAAAAAAAAATGCACATACAATATTTTTGCTTATGTATTAGTTATGTATAGTTATATATGTATAGGTAAACATGCATAGACATAGTACCTGCAATAAACAGCTGAAGATAATTTGCATTTAGGATTGATATAATTTACACTTATTTACACAACCTACACACTTAATGGAAAGATGAAGAAAAATAAATAGAGGAAACAAAAAGGCATATTTTATGATGAATAAAAAGTACTGAACTTTTACAGATATATATACATATGCCATGTAAATAAGCAATAATGCATCAACACATGAGATGTTAAATTTCTAGCTTTAGGCTCTTTCCTCCCCAGAACACTCTGTAGATTTGGATACCCATGAGGGGTGTATGTATATATGCACATATGCTGCTCATCCCTTACTGCATTATATAAATGAATTATGTGGCTTTTATGCTATGCAAGAGCTTGTTCTGCCAAGAGCTCTATATGCATATTTCGTATGTGCAATGAATTACACAGACTATTTTGCCATTGTTGAACTGCTGAGGGGGAAAAATGATAAATGTTAATGAAAAATTCAATAATATAAATAGACGCTACCAAATTTAATGGGACTTCTGTCATATTCTTCTCTAGCACCAAGATTTCAGCTTTACTCTTTACCATGGGCAGAGACAGGAACGAGTAAAGATGCTTTGTTATTCTCTCCAGTTCAATTTTTCTCTCTTCAAATTCTTCTCTTCCCTCTGTACTGCATGAATACTGGCACCCAGAGTTTAAAGAAACTAATCCTTATACCTTGTGAATACCTCTCTCAAACTGAACTAGATTGCAAAGCTCTGAGCTGAGTTGAAAAGAAAACAGGAAAGTGAGCCAACTGAGAAATAGATTAAAAGAAGGAAGGGGAGGAATTTTCTCATAAAAAGGGCAGTGGCTGTGCATTGGAGCACACACCACATTATTTCCTTTGTATGTATAGTGTATTTTAATAAGTTGAGGTAATGTTATTCCCAGAGACACTGTAGGAAGGTATATCACTGTAAGGAATTTACAGAGCAGTTGTGTATCTCCTTAAGCCTCCTCATTTTAAAACTGCATGCATATAGATGCTTCAGGTTTCCCATGTATTTAAAATTTTAAATCATTTTAGCATTATTGTTACCCATCTTCAGAGCTTTCATAAGCAGTGAAAGACCACTATGCAAATTTCTGTTTTCAACAGAGTTTGGCAAAGTCCTCACTTGTTGCCCTAACTTTATGTATAAACTTCTGATCCCCTGAAGGCCTAATCCAAAGATCCTCAAGTCAGTTGAAGGAGTCCCATTTGTTCCCATAGGTTACACAGCAAACTCTCTGTGAAGACTTCAGAACTCAGATCATACTGGATTTCTTTTTCTTCTCTGACAGTGTCTAATTGCAACCTCCTCTCTGGAAGCCATGTGCCTGACATTCCTAAAATACACATTTCCTCATTTATTGACTAGCACTAATACCTTGGTCTATTTCCTTTGCAGACCAATTACATTGCTCAAATTTAAAGTCTTTATCCTACACTGAGCAAGACTGTTGACATACTGGAAAGAGTTCAGAAAAGTCTCACAAGAATTATCCAAGATCTAGAAAATCTATTTTAGAATGAGTGATTATTTTGGTTAACAAAGAGAAGGATACCAGATGAATTGGTCTTGACCTGCAGAGACCTAAACATGGATATGAATTTTGACAGTAGCAGACTCCATAGTATGTCAAAATTTAGAGACTGGAAGTTTAAACTGAACAAGCCTGTGTATTTCCACCAGAAAAGACAAGGGGCCCCGTGGAATTATTTGCTTAAGAGAATGCACACTCTCAATTTCTAAGTGTTAAAATCAAGCAACAGCCCTTAGCCTGTGCAGAATTAATGTCCTGTTGTGGAATCTTTTAATGAAATTCCATGACCTGCGTATGCAGAAAATCTTGCATACATCTGACTAGGTTTTCTCCCCACCTCTTTTTTTTTTTTTTTTTTTTTTTTTTTTTAAGCATGTAAGTCTTTTAACCTAATTGCACCTTTTTTATGCATAAACACATCAAAAAATCAGCAAACATTCTAGTTAGGCTTCACTTTTATCAATTTCACATTTTAAAATCTGTTATCTGAAGTTTTTATTGATACAGGAAATCAGGTCGGGATCAGTCCTAAGCCTTAGTGATGAAAGTGCATCCTCTTATTTAAAATCATAGGCATTGAGTCAGTTTTGTTATCTGTCAATATAAATCATCTGTGAGTGTTATGCACAGTGTGACCTCTTTTTTGAACTACATAAACAAAATCTATTTGTCAATCTCCTCTTTAACCAAGTGGGTTAAACTGCTTTTAATGATATCCACTTACCAGTTTGTTATTAATTTCTTCCCAAATATTAGTTTTCTCTAGGATCCTCCTCAGCTGTGGTAGATGCATTTGCATGCCTTGTTCATATCTACAGGTATATTCAATCTACAGCACAAAATAGTATACCATTTAGGAGAAAAATAATATGGCACAGTAACATGTTTTAACGTTCACTATCAACAAACTTTCCTTTAAGTGTTTCATTTTTTTATTATTTTTTTTGGATGCATGCAGATCAGTATAAATAAAAAATAAAAGCAAGACTAGCTGAAGCTATTTCACTAGCTACCATTCTTCCATATTGCCCATGCAGAGTGTAGCTGATTTACTCTAACATGAATTAGAAATCATTAGGCCTCTTAGGATGAAAAGTATCAGTGCAAAAACAAAAACAAACAAACAAACAAACAAAAAAACCATAACTGCTCCTATAATCCAAAGAAATCAAAGACTGAGCAAATCCTACTTGATACTATCCTGTATCTTCACCTTTGGTAGTTACTGTAGATCCATCATTTCTTGGAATCTAAGAAATGGTCAAAAGATCTTCCAGCCATCTTTCTGACTGACCAATAACCCCCAACAATGTAACAAGGCTTAGAAGAAATGGACAAGGCATTGTGCCCACGAAGAATAATGCAGCATGTAACTGACCACAGCTGATGCAAAGAGGCTCACTACATCTCAACAAAAAGGGGAGCAGAGAGAGGCCTTTGTTTTAGATTAAACAGCCATGACAACTAAGCAGATCAAGTGGCTGTATCATAGTTGAGTGGATAAACTGGTGGTGTGAATGTTTCCCTGCATTAGCCAGACCATCATAGGTGGGGCTCAGCCCAACACAGAGTACAACCAGCAGAACAGCCAGCAGAAGAATTTTGAAGAAAGCTTTGAACTTTGGGGCCTCAACCCACATGGTCCTTCCTGGAGAAAGGGGATGTCCACTGTCATGATGGGGAGAGACTGGTACTAGGCATTATATTGGTATTGAGATTTAACTGTATATTGCAATTGCTGAAATTTTGCTAAATGTGACTTACATTTGTACTATGATTTCAGTACATTTTGTGTCACTCTGCAACATCAAAAATCCCATATAGCATCAAATATCTTTCAATAAGTAAATATGATATTAAACATTTCCCCTTCCACATGTGGAATACCTGAAAGAACCTGGTCAGAAAGTAATGGACCCTGACAGACTTACAGGAATGCTATATATCTATCTATCTATCTATCCATGTGTGTGTTGTAGGAATTGTACAGGTATGTTTTTCTAAGCTTCTTGTACAAAAAGAGAACTCATAATATCATGTTCCTTGACTGACTGAAGGAGAAAGATGTAAACGTAAAGGAATCACAGGAATCACAGAATCACTGAATGCTAGGGATTGGAAGGAACCTTGAAAGATCATCTGGTCCAATCCCCCAAAAGGAAAGGAAAATCTTTTCATCTGATTTTTGTAGTATTTTCTTTAATTGAATAGCCATGTTCATTAACGCTGAGTAGTATCATCTTCATTTTTTTTTTTCTTTATTAATTTATCTATTCAATGGCCTTATACAAGAGCAGTTTTATACTAACTCAATTTTTATTTCTTGAAATACCACACAGATTTTCTTTTCCCATTACAAACTTAATTTAAATCCAAAATGTATAAATGTTCTATGAAATTACATTTAAAAAGAAATGTTTCAGGTCAATCAAATATTATTTTCAGATTAAATTAAAACATTTTGTTTGGAACTTTTATAAACTTTTCACTTCCTTGTATTTGAATTATTTTAATTTATAGATATTATTTTAAAATGAAAAATCCAGTTGATCTAAGCATGCTAAAGTAGGATGCTGTCAAAACATTTTATATTTTAGGCAAATTTTATATCTTCCACTATGTGTATCAATATGACAATAAGAACATTTCTCACTAAAGATTTTATTTAGTAAGGTATTATAGCTATCTTCCCAAGACAGGGCATACAACTCCAGGTAATACATTTATGGTTTCCCTCACTTTTGTTTCAACAAGATGATCTCCAATTAATAATCAAGGCCTCAACAAGTATCTATATATCTATATCTATCTATCTATCTATCTATCTATCTATCTATATGGGAGTGAAGATGCATCTGCATCATTTTTTATAAGATATGCTTTTGTAATATTCTGGTATTTGTATTTACTCATTTTGTTAAAAATAAGAATATTCTGAGTAGGATCTAAATGAATGCATAGACTGTGCTTCATTTAGCTGTCATTAACATCCTAAAGCATACTCTCCATATTTTTTCGTGGTGCTAAGCAATACAAAAGGCATCATGCACTGCAGTGTCTTCTATTTCAAATACAATGGACTTAACTAAGGATAAACATAATTTAATTTGCACAGATACTCATTTCAGCTAATGTTATTCAGATTTCCATAGAAGAATGTTTTAGCAAGAGATTCTGTAGGATGTCCTCAAAGTAGTGTGCTTGTATTGTATTTTGTAACTACGTGTGTCATCCTTACACTATCTGGCACTTTTTTCTATTTTGTTGAGTAGCCAGGGGGCTACTTGCAATATAAGCATTATTCAACGTGAGAAAGAAGGCAGAAAATAGGGCCCTTGTGTGCAAGTTAAGCTAAATTCTGGCCCATCACTTCTAAGAATTTTCTGTCTTCCTACATAATATTATTCACTTTAATCTTTTTCCTACATATTGAAATTAATAAAAAAATAGCTTTTTAACATTTTTTTCATTCATCTTGGAGTCTTCTCATATACAATCTCTTTGTTACTATTCACTGTTCTCTTTCTGTTCTGTCTAGATATTTCTAGAATCCTTTTACATTTCTTTTACTCACCTAGGTAGCATTGTTATATTTGATTTTGCTTTCTTTGCTTCACTTATTTTACATTTGCTTTGTTTGCCAGCCAGATTCCACCTAGTCCTTTTGATCTATTTGTGTGTTAGTTTGGGGGGTGTTTGGTCGTGCTTTTTCTTTTTTATATATATATTTTTTCTCTTTTCTTTTTTTTCCTAGGGTGAAATGAATAATGCAAATTACTTTGTTGCTACCTAACAAAAGGAACTATGTAGCTTTAGGTCCAGTTCTTTATTGCTTTACTTACTTCCCTGCAGTGAGTGGTGTCTTTTGATCGACTTTCATCAGTCTTTACTTTAGCTAAACAGCTGAATTTAATTGACTGCAGCATTTTATTAAAATGTATCTTGATTTAAATAGCTTAAGAAACAAAATAGCAAATGACAGTTTCTAGCAATCATGTCTGTTTTCCCAAAGAAATGGCTTATTTATTTTAGAGTGAGAAAAAGAATTGCATGTTAAGGCAGACATAGATAAAAGCTATTCATATTCATATACCATCTTGTATTTAAATTTTCTTTCAAATAGCATAGCTTTAGCAAAGAAAATATATATAAAAGCAAAGACAACATTGTAAGTTATGTACAGTAAATGCTAAATTGCCGTATATCCATTATACAGCACATCTGGCATGAATGCCAGATTTGTAAGCAATAACTCTTGTGATTAAAACATCTTGATACATTACATTGCTAATATCCTGTTCCACAACAGCATCTTTCAACTAAAAGACTCTGCTTTATGAATAGGAATGTAAAGTAGAACCTGGATCCAAATATTATTGCCATTCAGAATTTAGTTAACTGATGAAGTAGCTGGCAAAGTGTCTTACTCAAGACCCAAGCATATTTTCCTCTTCTATGTCTTCTACCCATCTTTGGCAAAACCTATGTCCCATTTGGAAATTCATTTTTAGGAAGTTACATTTGGATCCCTTTGTTTACAATGCATTCACAAACATTTTCCTCTGTCCTTTATCCATTATATCTGATCATGTCTCCATTACCAATCTCTTAGAATACTGAAAAGTATCAAAATGCCATAGTCCCAAAGTTCCAGTATTAGTGCATCTTTCTGGAATTTCTGAAAGGATGAAAAATCACTTATATAAGGATGTTTACATAGGGATTGAAGTAATGCCTTACAAAACTCCAGTCAGGCTAGGATCAGTAAATCCTTATTGAGGAAGAAAAGAGAACTGTATCGTTCCCAACTTTGAAGAATAAATAATAGTTCTCTAAAATTAGGTGAATATATTACAAAGATGTTTGGGTCAATGCATTCCAATGCAATTTGTATAGGTATTTCTGATTGTTTGTTTGCTTATTTTAACAAAGACAGCTAGTGCATGTTCCATAACATTTTAATTTCATCTCAAAATGTTTCTCAGCAAGCTTTGGGTTTTCATACTATACACAAGAATGCATGCAGTTTTATTCCTTTAACTTCCTTTAATTCCTTTAATTCCTTTATTCCTGCTGCTTTAGTTCAGCAGCATACAATTGAGGCATATTTGTGAGCACATATTGGCTTGAACATTAATATCAGAACGAGATCATTTGCAAGTAATAGGGATTTCAGTTCTGAACAGTGATCCCCTTCTTCACTGAGAATCCTTCATAGGCTTGACTTCAGGTGTTTGGTGTCACGCTCAGGAATGAATGCAAAATACATCTGCCCATACAAGCTCATGCATTGCAGGAATCAACATTTGACTATAAACACAGATGAATTTAACAGGTTTACCTTAAAAAGGAGGGGAAGGGGGAAGTAATTCAGGTGCTTTATTTCAGTAAATTAATAGAGAAGTTATATGTGTAACAGGTAGGATGTCAGTAAAAGACAATTATGCTAGCAGGGAATGAAATAGACACCTTACAGACAGATGTATCAGCCAAGTCAAAAGCTTCTTGGTTCAGTAAAACCTCCTGGCAAAACCATTTAAGACAAATTTTAAAAACATTATAGAAAAATGTCCTAGCGTACCTTATAGGAGCTGCTGGTTAGTGATGTATTAGATCTCATTTGATTGATTTCTGTTAAGATTAGGAACATACAACATACCAGCTTGCAAAAGGAAAACTGAAATACATAATAAAATAATTTATACAGCCTGTATATAGAGAGCAGTTTTACTCATCACAGAAATAAATCTACTTCTCTGTCTGAAGCTATCAATTCAAATGGTAGCCATTATTCATGAAAATAAATATATAGTGTGTTATTCATGACAGGAGAATGTATCATGTATAAGTGGTCAATAAATCATTTTAGAGGAAAAGTGATATGGAAGGCAGTGGCACTTAAGCTTTCAATTTTCATTAAAATTGTAGCTGCAGCAAGGTATTCACCAGAGATTCAGTCTCTGCCACACAGTCCCATGTGAGGACTCCCTTCTGTTCAATACTGATCTCTGAAGTTTACAGAAAACTTTAGCTCCTTCTCTGACTCTTCTGAGTTCCAAAATCAGCCAGAGAGCTGGAATGGGACAACACAGGGCTGAGCTCTCCCATACCATGTATACACTTCCTGATCAGTTTTGAAACCTACCCAGCTTTGAGTGTCAGTCCGTAACAGGCACCAAATTTGCCAAGGGGAGCATGTAAAAATTTGCATGTGGACTAGATGCTATTAGTAAAATAGGACAGCAGAAGTAAGTCTGTTTTACAGCATATTTAACAACATTTTCTTGTTTTCCTTATCTTCTTTTCTTCTTGCTTTATCAAAATGTCCTTAATCTGCCATCACTGCACCTAACTGTGCTCCTCTTTAAATCAATAGGTCACCTACTCTTATGTGATCACACTGTCACTTTCAAAACAGTTAATTCTAGTTGGTTTTTTTTGACTAGATTTCCAACAGAGGTTTAATTTAGTGGCAGTGAACATACTGGCAAACTCAAATCTTGCTAAGCCACCATCTCAGGCATATGCTGTTTCATACACAATATTACATGTAATATCATGACAAAAATATCATGAGTATGAAACTAACCCAATGCCGGTTATAGAAAAATGTTGCAAATAAAATTAACACTGCAATGCAGTTACATACCAATTGATCTTCTCCCTGCTCCTCCAAACTTATCCCAGGGTAGACAGACTTTTTCCTTTCCCCAAACAGGGACATAGATGGAATGAAAAAGCCAGACAACCATTATTCTTTGGCAGTCCTCAGGTCCCAGAACCATCTTATTGACATTACAGTGCGATCAAGAGGCTCAAAGGCTGAATTAAGTTGTGTCAGTCCCAGAGCTCTCACCTCTGCTTTGGGAAGCACAGGTGAGTTGCATAGTCTCTATTTCCTCTACTTATAAATACTGCTGAAAGTATTTCACAACAGGACTTGAAAATCACTCATGTAGGTAAAGAGAAAGAAGGCAAAGGGAATGACCACAATATCGGTTTCAGACTGGAATGAAAGACCTGATTTAGTCAGTGAGAGATTTGTTAATGTCTCTACTAGACCTTCATCCTGAATATATGAGTTAAAGAGTTTATGGCAGTAAGAGCCATATGGTAGCTCCCTTTTTGGCTAGTTATCAAGATTTAATAATTTTTCAGTTTAATTTTACTCATAGTCTTAATCTTTTTTTCAGGCTTAAATTTTCTACCTGACATTAATCTTTCTTTAGATTTCCATTTTCAGAGGTTTTCTCGGAGAACAAGTTTTTTGTCTATGGATTTTTGCTGCTTACAGAGACAATTAAACTGCTGATAATAAGTGCAATGGTATCAGGTTTTACATGCTGTACTGACAATAGATCATCACAAAATCCTCCCTTGCAGTTTACCTATCTTGTAAGCTATTGCCTTTTATTTACAGCATACTCATAGCACACTGTTGTTAGCCTTTTCTGCATTGACCTTCCAGCTCAATGAAAATGGTTTGTTGGAAGAAATTAGATTACCAGTTATGGTAGTACAAGTTCAACTTCTCTGATATTTGCTCAGCTGCTATAGAGGCAGATAAAACTCCAAGAGAATTTTATTTGTGTAGGCTGTATATTGTCATCTAACTGACCGACCATGTAGCTCTGCTCTGAAGCTACTCACGTGATCCATCAATGTTTTAAAAATACTGAAACAAGTTTCCCCTTCCTAGGCAGAAAGCAAACCTTCAGGACAAAAAGTTTTCCTGGTCAGTTTCGGTCCATGAACCTCTTGTGACCCCTTCTAAATTCGAATGTGCTGTAGGGTTCAGATAGAAATCCAAAGACTATCCAAGAGCAGAAATGACAGGAATGGAGGAACAAATAGCCAACACTGCACATTAGGAGATCTGTCTCTATATAGACCACAGTAACTGCCACACCTAGTGAAACTCAACTTCCCCCTCTTAGGATGGAGAAACAATGGTTTGGAGGAACCTGGTACCAGCTGTTGTGGTGCTAGGAGTTTTGGTCACTAATTGTAAAACATTTTCTAACCCTTTTGTTTTAATGTCTTATTTCTTCTATCCAGTGAAAGTACATGTTTCTGGACACTGGATCTCTCTCTTTCAAATAGTATTTCTCATTGGGAAGCAGGAGATGGCAAAAGCACCCACACCGAGCTTAGACATACCTATTGCTTTAATTTATAAATATGCAATGAATTCATATGCCCACAGGGAAAAAAAAAAAAAAAAAAAAAAAAAAAAAAAAAAAAAGGCTTATACATCATATTTGGTATTCTGTTTATCACACATTTCATAAATATATATATATATATGTAACTATGTGTATTTGTTTCCATAGAACATCCTAGTCTTAAGTTCATTTACTTCTAGTGGAGTAAGAGAAATAAAACTAATAACATGATTACATGCAACTTATCTTTAAAAACACAACAACAACAACAACAACAAAACCTATCATTCAAAATCACTGCAAGTAATGATATATCAACTAATCAAGGCAAAAGTAACTCCAAGTTTCACTGTTTACCAGCAATTTCCTGCATTGCCACTTTCTTCCTCAACAGTAGTCTTTGGAGTTTCAGGTTATAAAAGGCCCTGCTCTAAAGTATTGATTCTATTTAGTGATCTCATTTTCTCTTGAATGTGGGTTATATTTAAGAAAACATGGTAAATTGGCATACATGGATGTTGGAAAAGAACAGTGCGTTGTGGTCTAAAGACAATCTCACATGTAAGGGGTTATTATACAGGTAATGGTGTTTTCGATGAAGTTGCAAAAGGAATGAGAAGGTTGGTACAAAAGAAAATCTCATAAAATGAAGGTGCATGATGTCCTGTGCCAGCCAGCTGAGGCTGGAAAGGGCTTAGGTGATTATTACTGAGCAGTTTGAGTAGATTTGTGCTGGTTTGGTGTTTGAGGTTTTGGAAATAAAGCAAGCCCTGAAGAAGTGTATGCAAAGAGATGATGTATGGTAGGGGACTTAATTTTTCGTTGTACAGCTGGTGAGCCTGCATGGTGACTAACAATTAGCAGTAAAGTCCAGACAGTGCTTTACAAATCATGAGCTAGGTGAATCCTTTACTATCAGAAGAATTGAATACCTTCAAAGAAAAAGAAGTCTTCAATGAATGCCTGCTGAAATTTAAATGCTAATTCATTCCAGCTACGCTTGGGCCCCTTTTAGTTTCTCTTTCTGTGAACATTCAAGCAAGCAATCATTCCTTGTAGAAACCAAAATTTAACTACATGGGTTCCATATTCATATCAGATGAAATACATTTTTATATGGAACGGGAAAATAATTGAAACAGCAAGAGGGAGAAAGGGATATGTCTCAGAAAAACCTTATCTGAGCCCTGCAAGAGCAGCAACTGAGCACCCACCCCAAAAAAATGCCATTCATATAAAAAGAAGTATATGTATAGACATCCTATAGGACATGCAGGAAAACATAATAATATATATATATGCAGAAATTTCCTATATATTATAAATATCTACACCTATCCAAATATATGTATATATTACATACATTTTGCATCTGTGACCTATAAATGGTTTTTATTAAAGGTGACCTATAAATGTTTGGTGCTTTAGTTTTTGGAGTTTTTTCTCCTTAGAAAGAGGATTTCAGAATGATTGTGGATTCCCCAAAATCTGCTGCAAATAAATGCCCATATTAATGACCAAATGTACATATCCATGAGCACGACTGTCAAGGTGATTATCAGTGGTCTTTAAAAAGAATTTTAAGATAGTTCCATATGCAATGCACATGATGAATTATCATCCCCAATGGCAGCTTCACAAATTGGTTAACTGTGGTGTCTCATTTGAATGTAGAAAATGTCAGAGAACACACAAACACTCAAGCCTTGTTATTTCAAGGCTTATATGTGTCAGAGAGCCACATAACTTGCTGCTATGGAGCAATGCCTATTTCCTTTAGAAGTTCAATAGACATTTTTATCAGACAATATTTCTTATTCTGAAAATAAAAATAAACAAAAAGGTAGTATCCTACTATCTGATGATAATATACTTCTAAAATAAAGCCTCTTTATGTCATACATGCATGTGTGCACATCAAGTTTGAATGATCAGGCTAGGGAGCTCCACTAAAAATAGTAGTTTCAACTATTCAAATGTTTCAACATAGTGAATGACACATTGATTCTTCTGTTACTTTTCCTCAGACTTCTTGGTACTAGGAACTAGGATTGTGCTGGCATTGCACACTCTTTCTCTCAAGCAAAAAAGGATTGCAGCTGTGTCCACCATTATCATGCAGAAAGAAGCAGTAGAGGACTATGATTTCAGATTTGAGGGCTTGGATTTGTGAGTTTATGAGCACTTTCAGATCCTGCTAATTCCAGAGGAAGTAGGAAATGTCTAGCACTCAACAGGAAGTTGAGGCCTTGTTCATGCTAATATCAGCTTTTGTGTTTTAACATAACTTTTATGCCTGTGCAAGCACACAGATGAGATTTTAAAACCTGAAATTTTTTGACTGCAGATGAATTACTGTAATTACATCTCACTAAAGCAAGGACAAAATAATCCTTTCTTAGCTATGAAGAAAAAGGCTATAAAGGGGAAAATGTTTTTTTTGTTTTTGTTTTTTTGTTTTTTCTGTGCCAGAAAATGAATGCATTCCCTGAACTCAATCAAATTCTGAATCATCACGTGTTGTCAGTATTCGTGACTAGGAAAAAGACAATAAACAGTGTAGATACCCAGTCAACTCTTCCTTTAACTGAGTAAATTGCTAATCTGAGAATTTACTTCTCTTTAACAGGGATGACCTGATGAACATAGTCATTAAGACTTGAGACAAATTGCCAGGCATTGTGCACTTCCTTATTGTATTGGATCTTTTATTTAAACTGTTAAACTGAAATCACTTGTATACCAGTTAAAATAATACCTACAGGCTGGTGGGGCTAGGAGGAAAATCATTCTTCCTATTTATTGAATTTTCATATTGAGAAAAACGGCTATAGAATTTGAAAGCACATTTGTTGGGAAAAAGAATTTGCTAAAGGTAGAAAACAGAGTGGGGCTTTTCTCCAAATTCCCTTGCTGATAAATGAGCACTAAAGCTTAAGCCCTTCTAATGAAGACAAGTTTACCGTGGAATAAAGTCGTCAATGATGAGCAGAAAATAGAGCATTTGTAAATACAATGTAGGAGAGAATGATAAAGCACATCCAATTTATGCAAAGATGTGCTTGCAGCAGTACGATAAATAATACCTGCATAATCAATTACTGGAAGAAAGACAGACTGAATAAATTGTTTTCTGGCAATTTATGGAAAACAAGCCTAGCACAAAAAGGACAATTTGACTTTAGTCTTTTAACAAGATTGCCTGATGAGCACTAAAACCAAACTTACTAATGATTCAAAGGACACAATATTTATAACTGCCTATTTTCATTAGCAATAGGATATTCTAAATAGTTATAATAATGGGATACCATAGGTATTTGAATTTGGTAGAGTAGATGTGCACTCACTGGTCTTAGTGAGGAAGTTTTTATCGAGCTGGGTAGCATAGAAGCAAACCTTCAGGGAGATTTCAGAATAACATTGAAACAGAACTGGGAAAGTTGCAAATTACAAGACCACTTCTTTTCAGAGACATTTATTTTATGATCTTAAATATCTCTAAGATGCAGAGAGTGTTTCTAGAAAGCATCAGTAACTGTTTAGTATACTGAGAATATTAGAATGAGTAAAAACAGCCATTAGGTATCCCAGGATTAGATTTGGAAGACAATGTTACTGAAGAGAAGCAATTCTCCAATTCCCACACCCTTACACCAATCAAAAGAAAATAAAAATTAAAGAGAAAATAGTTGGGAGCTGACAGCACATAGAGTATTTGCCTGTAAGGGTATTCAAATTTTTGTTAGAATCTGCATAAAACAAGGAGTTAACTAACTGAAAAAAAAAAACACCATTCAGCAGTTTATGATCATCATTCCATGCAGAATGTTAAAATTCACATAACCTACAGATTCACTTTCCTTATAAAACATTCAGTGATGCTTGTAGCACTATTTATTCTATTAGTAAATAAAAAACTGGTTTTATTGTGATGTCATTCCAGCATTATAAAAACCTCTCTCTTCATTCATCCACATACAAGGTACATCCAAGTTCCAGCAGGCTAAAGCTTGTTATTTGTCCTACTTAACATGACACAGCCCAAACTTCATCAGCTAAGCAGATTAAAAGAGAAAATCAATAGCCAGCTGATACAATGCTGAGTGAGATTGTTGATTGCCACTGAGAAGACAGAGTACGAGATCAGACTCCCTAAAATTTGCTATTGACTTTGGGATTTGGGTAGGTGTTTGAATCTATGCACATGATGCCATCCCTCTGCCTGGGACTTCGTGATCTATTGCCTGTACAATTTGCATGTTTCAGGGTAATCATACCTTGATTAGCCATGGTCTGATAGAAATACTTGGTTGTTCAGAGGTCTAATATCTCCCCAGAGGTTTTGCATCAGCCCATAAATCTTCAGGCACTGGTCAAGCCTCACTGCCTACAGAGTTACTTCCCAAAGTCTTTATGACTAATTCAGGACTTTAAGACTTCACTGCATAAAGATTTATATGCTGAAGCATCCTCATGTTAAGATTTAGTACTAAAAACCTGAAAAGCAGTTGCTGCTCTCTTTCTGACCCAATTAACAGTTATGCACAGAGAAAGAATCATAGAATCACAGAATCATAGAATATCCTGAGTTGGAAGGGACCCTTAAGGATCATCAAGTCCAACTCTTGACACCGCACAGGTCTACCCAGAAGTTCAGACCATGTGACTAAGTGCACAGTCCAATCGCTTCTTAAACTCAGTCAGGCTCGGTGCAGTGACCACTTCCCTGGGGAGTCTGTTCCAGTGTGCAACCACTCTCTCTGTGAAGAACCCCCTCCTGATGTCAAGCCTAAACTTCCCCTGCCTCAGCTTAACCCCATTCCCGCGGGTCCTGTCGCTGGTGTTAATGGAGAAAAGGTCTCCTGCCTCTCGACACCCTCTTACGAGGAAGTTGTAGACTGCGATGAGGTCTACCCTCAGCCTCCTCTTCTCCAGGCTGAACAGGCCCAGTGCCCTCAGCCGTTCCTCGTACGTCTTCCCCTCCAGGCCTTTCACCATCTTCGTAGCCCTCCTCTGGACACTCTCCAACAGTTTCACGTCCTTTTTATACTGTGGTGCCCAGAACTGCACACAGTACTCGAGGTGAGGTCGCACCAGCACAGAGTAGAGCGGGACAATCACCTCCCTCGACCTACTAGCGATGCCGTGCTTGATGCACCCCAGGACACGGTTGGCCCTCCTGGCTGCCAGGGCACACTGCTGGCTCATATTCAACTTGCTGTCTACCACGACCCCCAGATCCCTCTCTTCTAGGCTGCTCTCCAGCGTCTCATCGCCCAGTCTGTACGTGCAGCCAGGGTTTCCCCGTCCCAGGTGCAGGACCCGGCACTTACTCTTATTGAACTTCATGCGGTTGGTGATCGCCCAGCTCTCCAACCTATCCAGATCCCTCTGCAAGGCCTTTCCACCCTCATCTGAGTCCACAACTCCTCCAAGTTTGGTGTCATCAGCAAACTTGCTCAAAATACCTTCTATTCCTACATCCAGATCGTTTATAAAAATATTGAAAAGTACCGGCCCTAAAATGGAGCCTTGAGGGACCCCACTGGTGACCGCCCGCCAGCCTGACGCAGCCCCATTCACCATAACCCTTTGGGCCCTGCCCGTTAGCCAATTGCTCACCCATCGGATGATGTTTTTATTTAGCTGTATGGTGGACATTTTGTCCAGTAGGATCCTATGGGAAACCGTGTCAAAAGCCTTGCTGAAGTCCAAAAAAATCACATCAGCTGGTTTCCCTTGGTCCACCATACGGGTGATCTTATCATAAAAGGAAATCAGGTTAGTTAGGCAGGACCTACCCTTCACAAACCCATGCTGGCTGGGACCAATGACTGCTTTGTCCCCCAGGTGCGCCTCAATAAGTTCGAGAACCATCTTCTCCATGATTTTACCAGGCACTGACGTGAGACTGACAGGCCTGTAATTGCTAGGGTCTTCTTTCTGACCCTTCTTGAAAATCGGCACAACATTTGCCAGCTTCCAGTCTACCGGGACCTCTCCAGACTCCCAGGATAGTTGAAAAATAATTGAGAGAGGTTCCGCGATGACGTCCGCCAGCTCTTTCAGCACCCGGGGATGAATCCCATCCGGACCCATGGACTTGTAGGGATCCAGGTGGAGTAGCAAATCCTGCACACGTTCAGGGTCAGTTGGGAGTTTGTCATCCCCACCGTCCCGGTCCTCCAGCTCAGGGCACCCTGGGTTCCGAAGCCCATCATCGGCATTGAAGACAGAGGCAAAGAAGGCGTTAAGCGTCTCTGCTTTGCCTATGTCATTGTCTGTGAGGAGACCTTCCCTATCAAGGAGCGGCCCTATGTATTCTTTAGTTCTCCTTTTTCCATTCACATATCTAAAAAAACCCTTTTTATTATCTCTCACAGACACAGCCAGCTTCAACTCTAGGTGTGCTTTAGCCACACGAATTTTCTTCCTACAAACACGAACAGCATCCCTGTATTCTTTCCATGTCACCTGGCCCTCCTTCCAGTAGCGAAAGACTCTCTGTTTCCACCTAATCTCCATTAGAATGTTCCTGGTCAGCCACGCCGGCCTCCTGCCCCGCCTGCCTGACTTGCGATATTTAGGAACTGCCTGTTCTTGTGCTTCTAGGAGGCATCGCTTAAAGAATGACCAGCACTGGTGGACATCGAGGCCTTCAAGAGCAGCTTCCCAGGGGACCTTGCTGACTAGTTCCCTGAGCAGCCTGAAGTCCGCCTTCCCCATATCTAGGGATAAGGTTTTGGTGGCACTTTTCCTTCTGTCGCCGTAAATTTTGAACTCAACCACTTCATGGTCGCTATGATCGAGGCGGCCACCAATCACCACATCTCCCACCAGGCCCTCTCTGTTTTCTAGCAATAGGTCTAGGAGGGCACCTTTCCTAGTTGGCTCCGTTAGCACCTGCACCAAGAAGTTATCATCTAGGTGCTTCATGAACCTCCTGGACTTGCTCGTGTCTGCCGTGTGGCACTCCCAGTTAACGTCTGGCAAGTTGAAGTCCCCCATAAGGACAAGGGGAGTTAATCTCGAGGCCTCTCTTAGTTCTGTAAAGAATAATTTATCGGCGCTATCGTCCTGGCCAGGCGGTCTGTAATAGACTCCCACAACTACATCCCCTTTATTCGTTCGTCCCTTGATCCTTACCCAGAGGCTCTCAACTTTGCCATCGCCGACCTGAAGTTCCACACAGTCCAGCCCCTGCTTCACATACATCGCCACCCCACCACCTCGCCTTCCCTGCCTGTCCCTCCTGAAGAGCCTGTAACCATCTATCGCAACACCCCAGTCACAGGACTCATCCCACCAGGTTTTGCTTATGCCGATGATGTCGTAGTTGCGGGACTGGGCCAGTACTTCTAGCTCATCCATTTTATTCCTCATACTGCGTGCGTTTGTGTAGAAACATTTCAGGTGTGTCTCCTTACACTCAGCACCTTGTGGATCTAACCGAAGGACCTCACTGGCACACAGCCCCTCTGATTCTAGCGTACCATTCCTTAGGTCTTCACCGGCGTGCCTGGTTTTAGCCCCTTCCCCCTTCAACTCTAGTTTAAAGCCCTATCTATCAGCCCTGCCAACTCCTGACCAAGGATCCTTACCCCTCTCCGAGAGAGGCGCATCCCATCCGGTGCCATCAGGCCCGGTGTAGCATAGACCTTCCCATGATCAAAGAACCCAAAGTTCTGCCGGTCACACCAGTCTCGAAGCCACGAGTTTAGGTGAACAGCACACCTTTCAGCTTCGATCCCCCCTATCGGAAGGACAGAGGCAAACACAACCTGCGCACCTGATCCTCTAAGTAGTCGCCCCAAATCCCTAAAGTCTCTTTTGATCGCCTTCAGACTTCTCTTTGCTACTTCATCGCTACCAGCCTGAAAGACCAGTAGCGGGTAGTAGTCAGTGGGCCGTACCAGGCGCTTGACTTTCTTGGCAACGTCCCTGACCCTGGCCCCTGGGAGGCAGCAGACTTCCCTACGGGTAGGGTCAGGCCGACAAATAGGGCCCTCTGTTCCCCTAAGGATAGAGTCTCCCACAACGATCACTCTCCTGTCTTTCTTGGTGGAGGCAGTCCCGATGCGTGGAGTCGACCTCCTCGCCCTAGGCATCCTCCTGGGAACACTTTCTATCTCTTCCTCAGTTGCCGGTCTCTCAATCTCCAGGGCCTCAAACCTGTTTCGTAAGGGCACCTGGGAAGGTGGGGCCGGAAGGGGAGGGCATCGCCTGCGATGTCGAGCAGGGACCTGTCTCCATTCCTCCTCAACTGCCAGATCCCCTCCCTCTGCCCGACAGCGACAGGGCCGGGGGTCCACCCCCATTTGGGGTGTCTCACCCCGGTACCTCTCCTCGAGGCCCTGCAGGGAGTTACTCCACAAGTCTATCTCCCGCTCACACTCCCTGATGGCCCTCAACCTCTCCACCTCCTCCTTGAGCTCCGCCACCATGCGGACCAGGTCATCCACCTGCTCGCACCTCACGCACGCAGCGTCTCTGCCTCCCGCAGATGGCAGCAGCAGGCTCTGACACTCCCTGCATCCGGTGACCTGAACTGCTGCATTCTTTAACGGGCAGTCGGTCTGGGTGTGTACCGACTTCCTGGAGAGAGCACCGTGCCTGGTGGAGACCATTATCGCCTCGCTATCGGCTGTCGTTAAGAGGTGTTCGTGTGGGCAGGGGGTTGCTCTCCGCCCTGCCTGCGCGAACTGCCGCGCTAACTGCCTCGCCACGCCCTGTTTGCCCGTCCTGGTCGCCGCGCTCCCTAGGGGCTGCTTTTGAACGGCCGGGGAGGGGGCGCTGCTGGCTCCGCCTTCGCCTCGTCAGCCTCCCTCACGAGGGCTGCCGGGTCCTGGCGGCTCCCTCGAGTAGGCTCGATGCCGGAAAGTTAGCCCTGCCTGGCCCGATCCCCCGCTCCGCTGCAGAACGCGTCTGCCCCGGAGCCGATCGCCTCGGCAAGGGGCTGTAAGAATCCTGAGAGTGGAGTCAAAGCAATCCAAGCAAACACCCAATGCAAGTCCCCAGGGAGCCTTCATAAAGGTTAGAAAGGTTTTGTGTTGGAGAAGCTATGCCTTATGTAAAGTGTTCATCCGTGAGAAGGTTAAAGATTTCTTGTAGATTGGAAATTACCATGTTGAATATTCAAAGTGTATTTACCTTGCACTACACCATGCAGATCCCTGAAATATTAGAGCTTCACCCGTCACTGAGAAAAATGTGTGACTAAAATATACTAGAATAAACTGTAAATATTTACATCCTGAATATATACTGAAGTATAACACCGTATAAATTACTTTCTAAAACAAAATAGTAATAGATAGTTCATTGTTTCACAATACTGCTTCAGTGTTTAGGATTCAACTCTGTAATACTAATAGGAAAAAGAATTTCAGCTTCATGGAAATATCACTTGCATTTCCCAAGTGTTATACTTGTGCAAACTGATACAGCACCAAGGCTAGGAAAGTCTTACACAGAACATAAGGATCTAGTCCCCATTAATAAAATTTCCAGTGAAAGCATATATTCACATTCTGTAAGCACAGAATATTGGAGACATTGTCTAATATGCTGGAGTGAACCTCAAATGTAGATATAAAGGCACATCGATATTTCTGGATGGCAAAATCCCTCCATAAAACAATTTTTTCTTTTCTTTGTTTTTTCTTCACAAGAAAAAAAATCAACATTGTACCTGCTCTATAAAGTTACTTCCTCAGAGAATCCTCCATTTCTAAATGCAACAGAACCCCATTTTACTAACTGTCCTCAGAATAAAATCTACATCCAAATTTCCCTTCTAGTCAACCATGCAGTGTCAATGAAAGGCTTTCCTGTCACAGAAACTACAGGAAATACATGTATTTTCACTTTAATACAGTAACTGATACTGATAATAAAGTTTCAAAAAAAATACTTTAAACCTTTATCACTGTGTTTCTTGTGGTAACAAAATGAGTCAAAAGAGAAAATATCTGATGAACAGATTAATGTTGGCATGCCAGAAGACTATTAAGCATCCTTGAGAAGGTAAATCCGTCATTTTGATTTCACATTGAAGTAAACTATGGACATCACTCCCTTCTTAAACAGCAAAACTTTTTATACAAAGACCTGAATTAGCATGGGATAACCTTTTCTTATGCAGCCTTCTCTCAGCTTAGATCTATGAGGGAGTGTCCTCTAGGGTCAAAAATATGTATGTAGAAAGAGGCAACAAGACTGGGCTAAACAGCAATAAGAGGCATGTACCATTGCCTTAGCAGCACTATTCAAAATTTCCCTAGAGGTGAATCTAATCTGAGGCTTCTAATTGTTGTATCTATTTTGATTTCTGATTAGAGTTACTAAGTACTACAGAACATCTTTCATAGGGAGTACACACTCATATTGCTCCCAGACAAAAGTCCAAGCTTCAGTCTCCACTTAGATCATACTTGTGAATGGTTGTAAAAAGCATTATCAAAACTCAGGAGGACAAGACAGGTGACACTCTTTCAATGATTAATTTACAAAATCCAAAGTTTTCAGACAGCTTAATGTTCTAAGTTGTTCGTGCCAGAATTAGAATCAAAATCTCCTACTTCACTGAAGTAATCTAGAGAAAATGCAAAAATAAGAACTACACACATTTGCAGCCCTCTGACCATCACATTTTTCCTCCCAGCCAGAGGCCTACCTGAGCAAAACATTAAAAGAAACATTTGAGTTTGAGTGCTTAACAGAGCCATATACTACCCTGAATTTAGAAAGACAAAATAGGAACAGTAAGTTGTCATTAACAATTAAATACAGTTATCAACATGAAATTGTTTGTAGATGGATTTTTTTTTTTTTGGCTAGATAAGATCTATTTTTAACATGCTAATTACTTCAAGCTGACAGCAAATTGCACAAAGACTACATCGCGTGAGGAATAGAAATAGTTCTACCTACAGTACATTCACCTGTGAAATACTGTGTGCATGCACTTTGCTGGTTCCTGTGAACTACATTTTGAACAAATGAACCACAGAATTACTCAGGATGAGATAAAGAGGGAAAAAAGAGTGGGAGAAGGAGATATATTTCATGAATAAGACAGCATTAGTGTTCTAATAAACTTATTTATTTATTTATTTAAAGATAACATCAAGGACTAACAAAGGCATATTTAACATAAGACACATGAGGAAATAAATGAAAGTAAGTAGAGAAGTTAAACATTGATTACTTTTTATGTAATTCTGATTATGATAATTAATTCTTTTTGTATTTCTCCTCTAAACAAATACATGACCCAATCATTCACAGCCCTACATTGTCTTAAAGACAACCTGAAACAGACTGCCTGTGAAAACTTGGTGTGCAAGGAAATTTTAGAGATAGCATTAAAAAAACTGTAGCAATTAAAAAACAAACAAACAAACAAAAACTTTTTGGCTTGAAGTAGCTGAAATAGCCTGAATATTGACCTATTACACTCACTGATTTTTTGAGGACGTGGGTGTCTCCTACCAATAAGTTTCTGTAAATTGCTCTCACAATATAGATGAAAAGAGATCTGATCAGCCTAAGCCACAGGCAGCACACAATCATGAAATCAACCACCACTACTTCAGCCGCAAATACTGTAAGAGCTATTAGCAGGTAGTTTTCTAGGTCACCTGTCCTGTATGTAGAAGCAACTTGTTAAGAAATGCTGAAAGACATCCTTGAGTACCCTTCACCCAAGTTGCCTTGTGTGTTCCTTACCAGCAGCCAGGGGTCTGAGCCATTAAGTTTAAACAACACAATCTACTCAAACTTTAACATTCCATTTAGTGTTAATGCATAATTGAAATCTTATGGAACTACAAAAGCTTTACTATTTTTATTAAAACTGAGTACATTTATTAAAATCTGAAACTGCAGCAAGAAGGTTTTGGGTTGAATGTTTCATTAATGTAATTTTCCTTTCTTATTTTAAAATAAAAATCTTGGGGAAATGTAGTGTTCGTGAAGGCAAGGTCTTTAAGTTCTGCTTCAAGAAAGTACACAAATATTACAAATACAAAATTGTGACTTCAGTGAGATACTGCATATAGTCCAAGGTAAAGTTTCACACAAGTTGATTTTCAGAGCCTAAACTCAAGGAAGACATTATTAATTGTTTGAGAA
This sequence comes from Heteronetta atricapilla, assembly GCA_011075105.1. NCBI lineage: Eukaryota > Metazoa > Chordata > Aves > Anseriformes > Anatidae > Heteronetta > Heteronetta atricapilla. The sequence goes on from CM021734.1 coordinate 59,620,310, forward strand.
AATTCTGTATAAATATTATTCTATGTGCCTTGTTATATTTTCCAGTATAGCCTATTCTAACACCTGCTATTCTGAATTTCTGACTACATTCTTTTACTAAGTAAGGGATGCTTTTTTTTTTTTTTTTTTTTTTTTCCCTTTGACCCATTTACACAAGGGGACAATGACATGATTAGCTACATTTTTCACTTGCTTCTCATGATGGGCCTGGTCCACTAGCACAAGGAACCTCCCTCTGCTGCAATTTGCTTATAGTTAAGAAAAAAAAGCTTAATGTTTCTATTGCAGCTAACAAGATGTGCCAAATTAAAAAAAAAAAAAAATCTTAAAAAAATATCTCTGACAGTTCAAACTAGGAATGTTTTCCACAAGCAAAAGACTCTCTAATGCATGCAGAAAACTGAAGAGATGCTGCATATGTAGTGTCTGAAAGATTTTCAAGTGTTGCTACAGACTACAGGAACAACCAAGTGTTGTCTCACATGGGGATCAGTGCTCTGAGCTATGCACTTTTTGTCAACTCTTGACAATTTTCCTTACTTTATAATTCTGAAAAGCACATCAGACAGTTCCTTGCCAGGTGGTCAAATTGTATGCACTTTTTATAAATGAAAAAACCAAGAGCACAATAAATTTCATCTAGTATTTGTGGACTTATTTTTACACATAATGGAAAAGAAATATGAGGTCTGGAACATTTTGGTCATTTGTGAAGAAAAGCAGCATATCTTTTCTGAAAAATAAAAACTGAAAGAGAATATCCCTCCAGTGTTAGCAACAGAATGAAAGAAAGCATTGGGGTAGATGCAGACCCAAAGAACTATACACAAAAACAAAGCTGTTACTTTCAAGAGCATATCTCCCCACTTTTCTTACTGCATGGAAATTTCTCTATGGAGAAGTGGCTTGGGTAACTACATAGAGAAGGGGTAAACTTTGCTGGAGAATTTGTAGTCCACAGCTATTTCCAAGAAAATTATATATAGCCAGATACTGCATGGTATTACTAAAGGAATTAGGCAACTTCTACTTATAAAATCTCAAAGCAAGGAAGAATTTATTAAATGTAAGACTAAGCATTTTCTAAACAAGCTGTGGAAATGAAGAGCTCTTTCTCTTCCTTCTAAACTGCTTTTGAAGTGTTTTCCTACAGAATTCACACAGAGCGTGAGAACTTCTGCACAGAGCACACCTCAGTGAGGCAGAAACAGGACAGAGATTAATTATTTTAGAGAAGCAAACAGCCATTCGCAGAAAATCTAGCACAGTGCTCATGCTACCTAGTCACCAAGGTACAAAAGAAAGTGCCACTTCTCATTATGCTGGAGGAGTTGTCTGTTCTTTGTACATTGCTCTAGCACAGCAGGGCCTGGTAATAAGCACAGCTCCTAGGAGAGACTACAATATAAATAATAACGAGAGCAAGTGCCTTAGTGTATCTGTAAGAGACCTAACCACATTCAGAGCATCTTTTTAATTGGCACAGTTTTGTTACTTTTAGTGAAGCTACAGCAATTTAAACCAGCTGAGAATCTGACCCAGAGTGCTAAGTCCTGTTGCGAGAGTAAAGTAACTTCAAGAAATAATAGCCTCAGAAAATTTGATGGTCTGAAAGAATATCGGTTTTTAATATAATCTTTCTAAAACAATTAGGAAGGAATCCAGTTTTTAAGAAAAACTAGATGGGGGCATTTTATCATATTATGTATTAAACTAATAATATTCCCAGAAAACTCAAGGTACTTTATCCCCACAGTTGCCCTCAAGTTTCTGGTCAGTATAATTCATATACAAGCACTATGTTTTTTGAAAAAACAGTGACAGTTTGAAAATGGATGAAACAGACAGAAAGGAGGACAACTTGAACTCAAAGCTTGCAAACATTTACGTGGCTAGATCTCTATACAGATCCCTTTGCAGAAATGTGTCCTTTGCAATTTGCTTTTTGAGAAATAAGCACTTGTGGGGTTTTTATAAGAATGGGTGGATATCCTCATCCATTTTGCACAGTCCCCTGACTGGCAAAAGTCCCCTTTTGCTTTGCTGTTGTCTGAGGGCTTCTTGCTTATATAGTATCAGATCATTTTCCCCATGTCCTATAAGCATAAAGGGTATCAAAGATATTATATCCTAGCCTCTACTTCAGCTGTCTTTAGGCTCTGAAAGTTTTGATTTCTCATAATGTCACAAGTAAAAACTGAACTTGCCCCATGAATTTCAATGGCCACTTAAAACATTTTTTTTTTTTTTCTTTTACTGCTAGGGTTTCCAGGATTTTTGCTGTTTGATGTTGAGAAGTATGGACATGTAAAGAAAAGATCAAGGTATACTTCTGGTTAATAAAACTCAGCAAAAGTTACTGCACAAAATGCTGGCAAAATTAGATTTCATCAAAGAATCACAGATGGCTAAGGATAAGGGGAAAACATTAAAAATCATGTTTTTTTTTTTTTTTTTTTTTTTTTTTTAAATAAGAAGGAAGTAAAAAATCAGTTTTAGAAGATCATGATGGAAAGATGTTAAACATAATCTAATTCCATATATTCATTTTTACATTTGTTTACAGATAAAGTTCTGTAGGGTATATTGAAAAGTTTTTAGCTTGATAACACTGGTGGTGGTAAATGAGCATGCTCTCTGAATGACAAAAACTCAGTATTTATATTTGCTACTGTAATTCTTCATAGATTAGATTTTAAATTATGGAAAAAATACAATCTTGTTTTCAGTAACAATAGCAACAAGATCTTTACAAAGTAACACCTTTAGTTATAAACTTTAAGCTTAAATGCCTTATTATTTTTCTACTATAGAAAAATGAACTACTTTAAATTAGACTGTTTTTCCTTTGTGAAGAGTTCATTTGACAGGTTATAAATGAGAAAGCAACTGCATGTTCCTACTCCTACTTTGTCTCCTATTCAGCATTGTCCAGTATCTGTTTCAAGCAGCAACCATTGCTTTAATGGATATTATCAAAAACTATAAAGTTATCAAAGTTATCAAAAACTACATAGTTAATGAAGAAATACCTTGTTCCATAGGAAAATTATGCATCTAGCCCTCAGAGTTAAGATACTACACCCTATATAGTAGATTGGAAATCACGCTTATAGTACAAGTCATTGTCAATTATAATCGACCCGGAATCATAACAGTGCAAGTTACTATCAGTTTTCCTGTTATTGTTATAAATGACCAATCTTTCCCGTTAATGGTCTTAATATTTCCTGGCAATAAGTTTGACATTCATTGTATTGTTTAAGTTGTGATTCCTCTTACTTGTTTTAAATTTCCATTTTAAATTTGAATTTATTCTTGCATCAGAAATGAATAACCAATTTTCCATCACTACCACAATCCCAGTCCTCTAAACCTAACTAAGTATTGTTGTCTGTATTCAGTAATACAGAATGCCACTAATAATTTTTGTCACCCTTTTGTATTCCACCTGGTTAATCCAAATAGGACAAGGAGTTCACATTGAAAGCAGTGTTGACTTATAAAAATGTTCCATGCTACCATTGATCAACTATTCTTCCTCTTCATGTGAATTGAACTCTCCTGGCTTGGCTGTTCCAGGGCACTGTAAAGGAGTTTTCTTACACCTGTCCAAAAAGATGTTAAATTTTGCTCCAGACAAGTAAGATACTGACAGGTGGAATAGATTGCATCTGACAGGTGGAAGCTTTATTGAACTAATCCCAAAGGAGCAGTAAAGATATGTGAAAGAGTGAAGTCCTCCTCTGTAACCATCACAACTATTTAAAGAGTCCAGTCCACATAGAGACCATGAAGGGAGAAAAACTATAAAATTTGCACAAAAGTGTAGGATGATGATGATGAGCTTTTTCTAGAGTTTCAGAACAAGGATTCAGTGACATTTATAGCTCAGGGGCCTTCATCTTGTCAGATACTGGTTGAGAAAAACAGTGGCATTCCCCTGGAGTGAATGAAATTTAAAGCACACACAGTCCCAACCTTTGCTCTTGAACTGCCTATGCAACCCGTTGCTGTGGGAGAGCTGAAAAGGACAAGTGAACATGAATATGTCTTGTCCATTGAGAAATTTCTTCTTTCTGGTCCAGGAAAAAACAACCTGTCAGATTGTAGGACATGCCCAGGCAACCAGCAGTTCCCCTAAGAACAAGACAAATATATATATTATGTGTGTGTGTGTGTGTGTGTATATAAATATATATATATATACATATATAAGAGGAAGAGGAATAAGGGAAATACCACTATGTGAGGGGAAAAAAGGCCTCCAGTCCTTCTTCTGGGGGAGCTAAGACACTATGCCTTGAAGACCAGTTACTGCTTTGTACTGAGATAGCTTTCTTCTCCCTCACTGGTTACTTGTGGTAGGTAAGATAAAATGAAGAAAGACTTGAGGCAGTGACAGATAAAAAGCTATGGGTATTTCCTTGCAAATCCCTTGCCTGCAGAACTAACATTCTTACAATCTGTCTATCCTCTGTCAAACAAAAGCTGCTACTTTGCCGTGTTAGATGGGGTAAATATTTTACAAGTTGAGCTAGTTAGTGTAGATGTCAGCAACAGAGATGACCACCCTGACTTACCCTTTCATTGCATTTTGAATGTTGATTATAATTGCTATGACTCGGTGAGAACCAGTATGATGAGATGGGGATGTTCTTACTTTGATCTTTCTTTGCACAAATTATACAAAAGAATCAGCCAATGTTCATGTGTGAATTTATTATTTGTTTTTAAGATTAACATTTAACTAATGAAGAAAAGGGAGAGCCAACTCCCTAAAATTCATAAAGCACTGACCCAATTTCCAGGAGACATCACTGAGATGAGGTCACCTTTCACTTTCAGATTCACTGTTGTGGATTTAAAGTATTTTTAGAGAAGTTTGTGAAGCTTCTCAGGATTTGACTGCCCAGTCACAAGCTATGAAAACAAATTGCTTTCAAGCAATTGAATAACTTGCAATATCGGTTTCCATGAGTAGAAACAGAGCTTTGTTCTCATTTGTGCAGATTCCTTGGAAAGAATCTTATTTAATGGACATTGGCAATTTGAATTCCAATCCCCTTTATTTCCTGGTGTGTAATCACAGCAGAAACAGAGTATTATTAACCAGTTTCTCTCTGGAAATATTTTAGAAATCAATTTTAGATCTGACATATTTTCAAGTAGCTAACTCAGATTGTATTTAAAGTCTTTCCATACCTTTCCACATGTTTGCTCAGCTTGAGTTCTCATTTTTTTGGTGCCATAATTTGCTTCATTTCTTTCAGGTTTTCACATGCAGTGCATTTCATGTTCTCTTCCATTTCTTTCTCCCTCTCCCCTTTTTGCTCCTTCCTTCTCTTTCACCAGTTCTTTGGCTTTCTTTGTTACTCCACTTCTTCCACTCCATCAATCTATTGATCGACAAGCCGATGTGTAGCTTTGAAAAGGTTCTCTTAAGTATTTTCAGTACCAGAAGACCTACACAAGGCATGTTCATTTTCAATCCATTAAATCGTCATTGGACTATTGGAATTTCTGACGTGCAGTGACAATGCTTTTTGCTTCTTCAGAGACACAAGTTTGCCAGATAGCGGCAATTCATGTATACCAGAGGAATACCCATCAAAACTGTGGTCTGTATCCTGCACTTCTCAAATTAGAGTCTGCTGCCAGATTGTTTAAAAGAACATACAGGAAAGTATACAGCTGTGGCAGTCTCTTACCAAATGAATAATGCAATATCAACATCTGTACGATTTTTGAAATGCTAAATGTTCAGATATGAAGTTTCTGCTGAGGACACAAATGGTAATGATGTTGTTCTTGCAGTGGTTCCCATCACAAACAGACAGAGTTCCATAATCAGACTGGACTGTTAATGCCTGAAACAATACTTTCCTTTAGCAGCTCTAGCTTTCAATGCATCTCAGAATGATAAATGCTTGCTTTGTGGGTTGCATTTAATTCCAAGCTTTGTTAAGCTAAGGAAATCCAGTAATGAACACAGCATCTTCAAGCATGAATACAGATGCCAACACCAGCTGATAGCACTCAGCAGGTGAATTTAAACTGACAATCCAAGTTAAGGTAGAATAATTAAAATAAATCTTCTATTCAGTGAAAAAAAAAAAAAAAAAAGTGTAAGAAATTCCTCTGTTTACCTCAGCAAAACACAAATAACTATGCAAACTTCTCCTTTATGCACAACAGTATTATTTTGCAGGACTATATGTATATTTCTGCTGTTTAAAACATATCAGTACACATTGCCTAGTGAGAAACAAGAAATACAAATCATCTCTGGTTTCAAGCAAACAAACATAACTGTTCATCAAGTGTTTTAAGGTACCGATGAAAGAGAGCACCATGTCTTATAATTTATTCTCTGTCCATTACTTTTTTCCAATCAATAAAAATTGTGTTCCAAATGCATTGAGCAAATACAAAACAGTAATTAGATGATGTTCCTGTAGTCAGAAGAAAAGCTAGAAGAAATGACTGAAAAGCAAACATAAAATAAAGCAGAGCTGAGAGGCAGAGGAATTACAAGAGGCTAATAAGGAAAGCAATGACTATATGAATCAAGCCTCAGAGAAGGCATGATGTCACCAATCAGCTCATTTGGACAGTTGCAGACTGAACGCTTGATCCCAGACACAACTTATCTTCTTAGCTGGGACAGGCTCTCCAGAAAGATCAAGGATTATTTCCTTTGTGCATTGACACAGCTGAAACAAGTATAGTAGAAATTTTAAAAACTGTACTCAACTGAAGATGAATATTTGAAAGGCTTAAAAGACAGGGGGAAATGTCAAGATGCTAAACCAGAAATTCCAGGAAGTCTGTGTAGGCAGAGATGGAACAGGACACATCATTTCAACAAATGTTCTTGATTAACCCTGTAAGTAACTTAATAAATTACAAGAACACCCTTTTGTCTTTTTTTTTTTTTTGGTCTTTTTTTTTTTTTTTTTTCTTTAGGAACAGATGAGAACTTCAGCCAAAAGAAACCTGATGCAAACAGCAGTCACCATTCCTATTTAAATGCAGGAACACCATATTCAGAGACAGAACTACTCACCTCTGTAAATGCTAGAGTTTCAAAGCAGTAGCCCTATTGGAAGGAATGGAACATGCGTATTCCTACTAATGTTCTATAGAAAAATCAGAAAGGGATTTTAAAGAAATCAATTTAAAAATTTTCTTTTTATACAAAAATGAATGTCTTGCATCGCCCATACTGCCATCTTTAGGAGTTGCCTAACAGCTTTGTCAGTCTCATCCTTTCATTATGCCCAAACTATTTGTCCTCTGTATCCTGTGAAGACGAGGAGCCACATGCTTCTTCTGCTTCCTGACAGGTGTTAAGAAAAGTGGATTCCTATGTTCCTTTTGGGTACTTATCTTTGGGTTTGGCTCTTTCAAATGTTTGAGTTGCAGTCCAGCAGAAGGCTGGCTTGCCTCTGGGATTGGGGAAGCCACCTAAGCAAAGCTTGCAGACCAGTGTGCCTTTATCCCTGCAGCAGAGAAGGAATTTTCCTATACCTAGAAGTCTCATTTTGAAAAAGAATAATTGCTATTAGAAACACAGGGGGTTGAGGGGACAGACAGAAAGACACAGAAAAGAGCAGCATAACCACTTCAAGAAATCCTACAGAGCCTTGGAGTAGAAGGTCCTGGGGGACCATCAAATGGGTTCAGTAGTTTTATCACCTTAACCCCATGGATTGCAAAACTATGCACAAAATCCTCAGCTATAGATTTAAGAGTGTGAAAGTTCTTATAAAACAAAGCCTCTTAGGTCATACAATTCTTTTCCAGGAAAAGAAAAAAAAAAAAAAAAAAAAAAGTATACTGCTTTTCCCATAGGAGAAAGAGAATCATTCATAGCCAAGAAACAGAGGCAGACTGTGAACTCCAGGGTCACAGAAGCTGTTATAGCCAAGATTAAAACCCAATGAGAGTTCTTCTTAAGTAGAGAGGCAAAACTCAGGACCTCTGTGCTGTAAACTGAAAAAGAACTGCTACTGAAGCAACAGATAGGGATAAAATGTCCAGACAGGGATTCACGTTTTGAAACAGAGAAAGCAACTGATGAATCTTGATGCACAAAACATTAGCATTTTGCACATGCATGAATATAAGCTTCAAACCAAGCCACAGAGGGCCTTAGCGACTTGTCCAAGGTCAAAATATAAAGCCTATCTAAGGCTCTTTGATTGTGATTTGCTTTCTAATGTAGATAAAGCTCACATGCTGAGGGAACTGAAACACTTTTCAGGCATACAAGAGCTCCATCTAACTAATTTACTATTCATATATACTTTAAAGAATCTGATCCCAGTAGATGTTTGTTCACATCACAAAGCTACCACATATTTTGAAATAATCTGTTAGAGTTGGAAGACTCTGTAGAGGATAGGCCCAGAAATCCAGAACTGAAACAGGAGATATGTTACAAAGTAGGATCAAAGGATACACCGACAGATGCGGTCAGGTGGCCGAGATGGTGTTTCTGTGCTCTGGTAATAGCATGAATCCTGGGTATCTTGTGTACTCATATGTAAAGCATTTATCAAATACTTAAGAATGGCATTAATATGGTAATACAATTTCTACTCTGTTGTGGAACTTCTACAATTGGTAAGAGTTCTATTTCATTTTTCTTTCTAGGAATCTTCTACATTTTCCCCATATCTCCTTCCACTGCTCAGTTTCTTAAATAAGAAACTCCTGGTACGTACTCAGGCACATTATCACATCTACACTATGTGGTACAATATACTCAGTACAGTAAAGGCCTCACTTTTTGGTAATACCAGCTTCCTAAAAATAAATAAATAAATAAATAGAAATCTAAGCCAAATCTAGGAATGTCCCCTTATTTTTTAGCTACGTAGTTAACTCCAGTTGAACACTCACTGGAAATTTATTCAAAATTACACATATTGTAGATCTAGGATTTTAGGAGAGTTTCAGCATGTTGAAGAACCTAATAGGGAAAGAACAAAATGTTTTATAAAACCTTAAGTTATGTAAAATACTGAGATGTATTATATGAGGCATTTTAAATAAGGGCATAATAAAGGCTAAATACTTCTGAACTGTCTCAGAAAAAATTAATCCTTCTTAATTCATGCACCATTACTAGACTCTGATATTAAAATGCTGCCTGCCTTTAGGGTGATGTAGTTAATAATTATTCACTTGTTTTAATTCATATTTTATGTACTATGTATTTTTACAAAGCCCCAACGGTGATGGCATCCAACAATTAAAAACAAACATAAATTAAATGCACACTTAAAGGCAACCATCTTCAACTAATTAAGTAAAGGACCTTCTTTGGTAATTAAAAGTTCAAAATAAGCCAATACATCTCCTAGAGATCTTAAAAAAATCTGAACTTTTCAATAGGACCTTTTTGGCAATGCCATGGAGGCATGCCATGTTAAACCTGTTGTGAAAATACAAGCCAGATCATTTTGTCCCTCTGATAACAACTGGATGCTCCAGGACTCCACAGCATCACCCTTCCAGCACCACTTTAGCAGTAGTTAGTGTATTGTGGCCAATGTCAGAAAAATTATGCCCAATTTTTTACCACTGGCTTTCTGAACAACTCTGGGAAAGAAAACTGGTATTTTGTATACAAGTTCTGTGTCTCACAGAAGCACCACGGTGCTAAGTCAGGGAGTTAGTTATGACAGAGAACTTGGAAAAAAAAAAATATATCTTTTTGGGATGGAATAGCTGTAATAGCACTCATCATAGTTATTAAACTTTTGCATTCCCCAAATAAGCAACAACATGCAGTATTTATCATCAGAGAACAGATAATGTCAACACACCCAGCAGTCCAGTAAGCTTTTTCTTGTAGCCACACATGGCACCATGATGGCACCTGAAGAGAGGATGCAGGATTTATAAACTTCTCAAGCAGTCACACTCCTACATCTAGCACAGGAGGAAAAGTTGCCAGCTATAACCCATACAAGAATATGCAATGGGGAAGGAAAAAAAAAAATAAAATCAAATTTCATAGCAAACACCCTCAGGAAAACAGAAGAAAAAAATAGAAATTCAGACACCATTCCAACAGATTTAAGTTACATAATTTTTTAAGCCTAATATTGGACCATACTGGTCCCTGGTCATCCTTCCGAAGAGAATAAGAGATCACAGCAAAGATCCAACTCCCAAGTAGCTGCATCTTAAGCTGATAGGGTTTGAAAAATAAAAATCAATACTACCTTTACCTTAGAACTGTCCACGACTCTTGATGCCATGAGCTATCTCCTGCTGTAAAGAGAGAGAATTCATTGTAATAGCATATGATTGGTGAGTATTAAATTATCAGTATGTGATATAAATTCTTTCCATGAGTATGCTATGCTTCATAACCCATGTCACAGACTGAAATCCTGGAATGTATTCATAACTTGGTTGCAGTGGGAGACTGCAAACTTAATAAAATATGCAATAGTGCCCAAGAAACAAGATTCAAATATACAATAGAAAAGTATGAGTATACAGTCCTGGTATTTTGAAAAAATACCAGTGAAGTATGCTATTGCTTTTAAATTTCTACGACTTTCCTCTGGCAAAGCTGCTATCTGCCTTTACTTGTAAAATGGTATTTCTGTTATTACCTTTTGTAGGTTAAGAATATTCATGTTAAAATTTATATCAAGAAATATTTAGTCTCTTGTCTAAATTATTAGTAGAAATTTTAAACAATTTACCACATTTCCTTGGGTAGCCAATTAGAATATTACAAATAATTAACTTGTATCATACTTCTGGATTACCTCTCACACATGCAAGATACTTTTCAGACATAAAAGATAAGTGTATTCTTTTAAGAAAAATGGTCCAATAACTAAACAGCAAAAATAAATTGCTCAGTTAGGAGCCATGTAGGTTTCTCTCCCGTGAAATTCTGTATCAATCTGCCTCACACAGCAACCACCATGTGTAGGCAGAAGAGTCCTGGAAATTAAAAAACTCATGCCATACAGAGGAAATAAAACCAAACAGTTCCATAGTACAACACAGCAAGATGATGATAAAGCAGATTTCACCATGTTTCAGTCTCTCATATACCTGTTATACGTCCATTGTCACATACTTCCCATCCTGATTGCATACTATAAATCCACTTTTCACTTTAAAAGTTACAGAAAAACCCTATGCAACTGTAGACCCATTAATCCAGTGTTGAAATAAAAGGATTGTATTGCAATTTAAAAATCTACACCATATAAGCAGTGTTTAATTCAATTTTAACTTGCTTTATTTTCCAGAGCCTATTATACCTGACTTATCTTGGCTCATTCTGATAAATCAAGTTCCCTAGGTCCCAGATCTGGTTTATCTAATCTAAGACACCCTGCCCAATTAATTCTCATTTATTTTGCAGGAGGATTTATTAGCTGAAGCATAATGACACACTTAATGCAATTCCTGGCCAACTCACAAATCAGGCATAAGAATCTTGCATCTCCCTCCAAAAAGTTATATAGAAGCAAGTTTTGTTTTACCAAATTCTTGCCACAGTACTCTCTATTGCAGGTTCCTCTCCACAGCTCTCCCACCCTTCTTTTCTAAGCATACCTAGTTCTTGTTCTTTTTGCACCTGTGTCAGGCAGATTTCCTCTCCTTTCCCCTTGCAGCCAGGAACAGGCAACATCCTCACTACAAGATCTGAAGCTTCCTTTTCTACAAAAAGGAGGGCTGGAAAAACTCTTCATAGAACAGCAATGATGAAAAATAAGAAGTCTATATTTAGCTGCTTGAACCTGGACAATTTGGAGCAAATTTTCAAGAGAAGGCAAAGGTCACAGACATAATGCAGCAGCCCCTCTCTGCCAAACTCTGACCACTTATTTGACAGTAAGATTTCATAATTATTTTAAATTAGGACTAGCAAATATTTTTTCTATGCTAATGAGCAAATACTTTCAGAATTTTCCAAAGTAATTGTTCTCAAGTAGTTATAGAGAGGCAAAATTTGAAGCAAATGAAAATAAGATTTTGAATACTAAATGTCCAGTAACACAAACAGGTACTTTAACATCCCATACCCAGAAAAGTTGACCTTGAAAACCTTCCTACACAGACAAAAGTAAATCAAATGTTCTTCTTACATTCTGCAGCTTTTAATTTCTTTATCAAATGAACAATAATTCTCCAACACATAGGGCAGATGTGCTGTGTACATTTCTGCACAGTGCTGTTACATGAAGATATCAAACACTTGGCCCAAAGAGAAAAAGGCATCAAACAGTTGTTGCAACTCTCTCAATGGAAGAACAGCAACATTACTCAAAAATGTAGTATCTGTAGCTTATTTTATCCTCTTGTACTCAGGCAGGTGGACATTATAAAAAGGTCTCAAAGCTAAGGTCACACAGGGAGCAATAAAGCAAGTGTTCAAATACTGCTCTGTGCCTGTATTTCAGGCATTATCTATTATCTTAGAGGGACAAAAGAGGACACCAGCTCCTTGTCTGCTCTTTCATGTCACTGATAACACTTCAGAAAATGGTGTCAGTGCCAATTGTGAAGATACATTTTTTAATGTGGAAGCTGTTTTGCTAGGAGACAGACATAAGTCATCAACCTGGGACTCGCACGAACATATTAAGGGATGTTAATGCAGGGAGTGAAACCAAACAATTTTCTGACATTTTTAAAAGATATTAAGTTTCTACAAAAAGGAGAAATGTCTTCTTGCTGTCAAACAAGATGACATTGTTTGACACAGCTAAAAACAACAAGAACAAAAACAAACACAGTGTCTCTCTCTGTGACACCCCCACCACCCCTCCTTCCAAAACAAAAGAAAAACACCCACCCTCCTATCTAGCTATGAAATTGCATCAAAAGTTACCAAAGACACATCCTCATTTAGAAGCAGCAAAACTTGGTCCTGGAATGTCTATTTTAAAGCACAAGAAAGCCTTTAAGTAAGAATGGGAAGCTTTGTCTTCTTGACTAAAAATTTTTCAAAGCTCTTATTTTCTTGTCCCATAAAAGAATGAAAATTACTTAGTTCTCTCTCTTCCCTCCCCCTCCCCCCGCCCCTGGTGAAATTATAATGTAAACAGAAATCAGAGTGATTCCCATTGCTTCAATTCAAAATCACAGCCATTATTTTCGTAATATTAACAGGGCTAAACATTTTTATAATGTTCCCCCAAATTCATATCTAAATGTAATGAAGAGCTTTGCTCCTTTGACACAATGGATTTACACAGCAATAGTAAAACTCACCTTTGCAGGGAAAAAAAAAAAAAAAAAAAGTTTACTTTTTTTCAAAAATGATACCCTTTACTCATTCAAAAATGATACCCTTCCTAGATTCTATGTTAATTTCATGCATAATGAAATGAATAGAAGATTATCATTTCATTTCAATGGGCAAGTGATCAGGCCGTAAATACCCTTGCTGTAGTAAACTTCACTACTGAATTTCAATGGAGGGAACTTTACAAGCCGATTTTAGATATTGTTCTGGAAATTGATTGGGGACAAGTTACTCACACAGCAATGTGGTAATATTTTCCCAAAGGAAGGAAAAAATCATATTATCACTTAAATTAGGAACTTGATATCTCCAGCAGCATAAGGCACAAGAAATCCAAGGTAATGCTTGCATCTTGGTCTCCTCTGTGTTAATGTTATCCGGATTTCTAGACAGTTCTTTTTTCTTTATCTTTAAATGAAGTAGGTACAAGATGTAGCACTAAGTCTTATACTTCCGTCTTATACTTATACTTGATCTTGTAAAAATTGAAAGTTCTGAGCTGCTTTAGGAAAGTAGAACCAGAGAGTTCAGAAGGCATTCTTGTCAAAATATTCTACATAGCAGACTTCCAATACCACAAATCAACTCTTGTTCTTGTCATTGTTCTGCATGAGTCACTGTTTTAAGATCACTGAGGATGTTAAATAGATTTATGCAGGTGGTTTCCTTCACAAAATTTATTAGCTAGAATTTGGGTGGGCATGAGAGGCATTATTGGAGGCATTACTGCCTCCAATGGTGGGGAACATTATGAACAAGCCCGATAGATACAAAGGCAAGTTTCTTACCTCTATAATGTCACATATCTTATGTTCCTCAAGTTTTCTGCATTTTTTTCACTCCCTCAAAACCCAATAAGCAACATTTAAGTAAAAACACTACACTTCATTGAACCACAGGATAAAGTTCCTCCTCTTTGATTGCTGATTGCTCTTGTTTAAGAGGTCATAAACATTATCTGGAAAATAAAATTTCATACATGGACCACCCAAACATGCTATGGGATGCATCTTTGAATCCTAAATAAGCCTCCAAGATTTTCTTGGAGGTATGTTCTGTGTCATGTCAGGCAGTTCTGATGCTTTCACACACTCTTAGGCTTTCTGCTGGGAATGGAAAACAAGACTGTGGTTTGTGTTCTGCAGTATGTCCACAATTTTAACAGGAAAAACTGCAAAAAGTCATGCCTTACTGTTCTCTGTGTAAACCACATTCAGCCTTACACTTTTCTTTCACAAACTTTGCTGTTTTGGTGACAACTACTTGCCTCCTCATATTCAGCAACCGTTTATGCCCTTCACAAAATAAAGCCATAGTACAGAGTGAATGATGCAAAATCAGAAAACATGAGTGGATACACTTTTCACCAGTTGGGTTTGCAGTGAGGATTTCCTTCTACCTCATCTAACCAATGAGAAAAAATGTCCTTTACAGTTCCTAGATAGAGTTCATCCTCTGCAAGCAGCCTCTGTTTTTCCTTTGCAAGGAGAGTAGGAAAGGGCTACATGTTATACTCACTCAACTATTTCAAATGTTCACCTTGTATATCTGATTGGGATACATATCTCATGTAGATTTGTTCTAATCTCATCCATTTTCTTTATTTACTGTAACCACAAATTGCCCTATTTCAGGGAAGCTGAAGACATTCTTTTGACATAAGTCTACTCCTCCAGAAAATGATCTACAACAGGGACAGGCTGTTAAGAGAGCCTGGAGAAGTGATTTCTTTCCCTTTAGTAGAAGAGAAGCTTGGAGAAATGTGCCTCCTTGCATGTGTACACAGATTAGGTAGCTACATGCAAGTAGCAAAGTTACTTCTGCTTCCTTCCCTCGTCTGTATCCTACACTGAGTATCCCATAAGGCATTTACTTTTAGGGAGAGTTGATTCATATACTTCAGCTGTAGGCCCTACTTCTATATTTTATGAATTATTAAGAGCAAACCTCTAGCATAAATTTATTTTTTCCTGCCTTCCTCAGCTTTTCTCACTATCTGTGTAGCTATTCATAAGTATATACTTGTTACTAGTGGTACAATACTGTCTCTCTGACACCTACAACAAAATTGATCCGGGCCATAAATCAACAGTGCTGTGAAATGCAAGAATGCTGAGCTCTCATGGAAATCTCATCCATGTTAAGCTTTACAGTACAACCATGCATGTAACTGCCATGATTGTCATCTAAAGCTTTTTCCAAAGCATAAAACCAAATTATGTTAAATATTTCCTTCCCCACCCCAACTAAACATATAGACATATACTCAGGGCTTCCCATTAGTGACAGATCTGGGTCAATATCACTCACAAGAAAACACTTACCTAAGTGCTACAAGTGCTAACACTCTCTTTAAAGACCTGAGCTCACAGAAGTCACTGGCTCCCTTTCAAATTACTTGCATGCTGTTCACATCAGGCCCTGAAATACCTCAGGAAACACCTATAGTACTGAAAATTACTGTCATTTCCAGTGAGAGCCTTGTGTTGGTTTTACATAAAGTATTTATGAGAAAATATTGAACTGTATTTCACAGTGACTCACTAAATAACTCATGTCATGCTCAGTGCTTTTGGGTGGTAATTAAAGATTTAAGGTATTCAACAAAAATGTCATTGCTTAATTAAAACCAATAAAAATATTTCCACATTAAAATATTTGCTTGTTGCCACTCAGACTTTGTTCTAGGTGTACTATAGGATTTTTGTGGTTGATCTTACTTAAAGCAAGCACTAAGCTATTTTTCCCTGGATGAAAGCTTTAAAAATCATATTGCCTTAACCCTCACCATGTTAAGAATTTTAATGTGAATTTATTCTTCAAATGTGTGGTCCCATATGCATTATTTAATTTCATTAGAGATAATAGGCAAATTGATACTCACTATATTTTCATACTGCTTGTGTTTCTTTGTTGGAATTGCGGAGCTATAATCTGGTTATTATCTGACAGAACATTACAGACTGCATCAGCCTCTGACTGACTCTCAGGTCCCTCTCCAGCAGTTCTCTGGTCTATAAAACCTGTGCATACTGTTTCTACCTCCAAAGCAGCAGAAAAGTGACCTCCCTCCTCCCAGTCCCCCAAGGCAATTGACTTGATAAGTAACATTGACTGGTGAATTAACCTTGCAGAGGGCTTAGTTTGATCACGTGCTGAGCAACCACATACTCAGGAACACAAGAGACACAAAATGCCAGAAAGGAAATAAAAACCCTGAATCCATATGTATTGTCTCAGTGAGAAACGTTAAGTTGGGTTCTGTCATGACACAACTTCAAAGGAACAATTACGTGTCTAAGATATCCTCATATGATGCATTCAGGATTCCTGGATAACAGAAAAAATTAGAAAGCATATTCTAAATAACCTAATGGAAAAAAGGTCACATTGTCCTTGATTTAGAATGATAGAATGTCTATCCCTTTGCCTACTAACTCCTATTTTTGGACTACTGACATAAAATTATAAATACAAATCATTTAAAAATACCTCAGTTAAGTATTTGTATATCTTCAGTTTGGTCTCTTTCCTCCTCCTTTTTTATCCTGGATGAACAGTATTTAGCTGTATTCTGTGCAAAGAAAATGACAATTTCTACAAAACAAAACTTTGTAAAACCTTCTCAGTAAACCAATATATTTTCACAGAACAGATGGATTCAAAATACAATTTTTTTTCACCAGTATGACTGTATCACAAAACATTCTTCAAACATGGATCTAGACATATATTCAGGGCTTCCCATTAGTGATAGATCCATTTGGGCTAGTTCCAGCACCGGCATCAGCCTAACTATTCCAGTAAAACACTTAACTCCACTCAGCTGAGTACAAGTCATAGATTTTCTTGATGTTCAAATATCCTGTCATTGAATTCCTGTTCTCTACTACTTTTATTCTCATATTCAAAGAAGTTTAAGTAATTAGTAGGTTAGGCTTTTTTTTTTTTTCCTTTTCCTTTTTTTTTTTTTTTCCCCTCTGGCATAACTGTGATGGCAAGTTCAACCATATCATGAATTTTCAGGTGTTACATATTCTATATTTTAATTTTAGCTAATAAAAAATGAAAGCATTATTAGTACCAAATATTTTGGCTGACCCTAGAATACTGTATTTCATTTTCCACTTTAAATGGCAGTATACACATTTTCATTAATTCCTATCTTTGCTTCTTAGCATCCTAATTTCCTCATAGACTTCACTATTTATATTTTTAAGAAGTCTTTGATCTGTTTTGCACCTTAAAATATTTAATTTTTTTTTTATTTGATATAATCATTTTTGATGGGTTCTTTTGAAGTCTCCATTGTGTTTATTGCTTTGCTATATCTCTCTATTTTTACTTTCAAAGAGCTTTCTTTGTTCAGAGACAGATATTACTTTCCCAATGTTATTTTCCTGGTATGTTCATCTATAAGAGGTTTGCATCCTTTGTTTTTTAATTTGAGGGGCTTTTAGACTGCGCCAGCTCTTAATACTTACCTTCATTCTATGACATCCTTTATAGCTAAATACAATGAAAATGTGTCCTCTTGTATTTGGTGGCTGTACCACTGTTGCTTCTTGAGATCAATCCTACCTCAATAAAGGTTAAATAAAGAATAGCCTCTTCTCTGAACATTGGAACAAGAACCACTTGAAATGTTAATAAAACATCTCTCTGTTTTGTTGTACTGTGCTATTGATGAGCTGATATATAGCTAGTGGAAGTCTTTTATGTTTTGCCAGTTTTTTCTGCCTCTTACAATCCAATTCAGACCTATGCAAAGCACATCTGTTTTACTAATCTAAGGAAAAATACAGCACAGACTACTGATGGCAGCAAATTGGCCATCTAACCTGTCTGCATACTGCAAACTGCATACTCACACCAAAAACTCAGGGGTATGGTAGTTTTCTATCAGAATTTTTTAACAATAAATGGTGATATGCAACCTTCCAAGAACAACATGATTCTCTGATTCCCATGGACTTTCTTCTATATCTTACCTTTCTGATAATTACCAGCATCTATCTCTAGGAACTGATGTGGAAGGGTTTATTTGTTTCTGCTGTTGTTTGCAGTGTTCATAGTATGTCAAAAGCATCATCTAGTCTGAAACCAGGCAACACAAGTAAGTCAGATGCTGAGCTCAGAAGTTGCCTGTGCCTCAAAGTTCATTACGGAGCAGATCGTGGTCATTGGAAAGTATCCAAAAATGTAACTTCTAACATACTGGTACATAGAGTCATTGCCTCTGTTAGATACATAGATTACATTCTTCTCTGACATGAAGATTTATCCAGAGGAAAAAAATCCCCAGCTGATTTACTCATATAGCATTAAGGCCTGTTTTTATGAGAAGCCTAAAAGGGATTTAGGACAACACAGGTTCTATACTTATTCACAATTCATAATGCACTAGGATTATTTTCATTCTCACTCAAGGTACTCTAACAGAGGCAACCATATCAATCATTGGGACTTAATCATTGTGCATCTCCCAGTAGATGATCTGAGCTCCTGGAGTTAAGAGACTGGGAGAAAATTTCGGCTTTCTTGTAAAGGAAATTTAAGTTTTTATCCCTTAGGATTCTCAACAACAGCTAGAAAATAAAACTCCCAAGCATCATAAACAGAAATTAAAATAAAATCTAAACTGAATGAATAGTTTTAAGATGTGTAGATTTTCAAGCCAATTGCACTTCTAGGAGACACTGAAGAAATGGTTTATGGCAATAAAATCTACTGGGACACAAAAAGATGTTCTTTTGTCTCACCTTTTGAAGTACTGTTGCAAGTCAAGGTTCACACATATTCCCTGTGCTTCTCACACAGTTCATATTGCAGGAGGGGTTCACCTTCTGGCACCTCTCATCCATGATTCCCTGCTGGTCCACAGCACAACACAGACCTCTTTCTTTCCTGAGGCAAAACCAGAATTTGAAGGATTGTGCACTCTTGGGTTTTAGCCCCAGGAACTGAAATACTGTTTGTGCCATTTGGGGAGTGAAAAAAAAAAAAAAAAATGAATGAAAGAACAACAACAAAAAAAAACCACATGCACACAAAAAACGCTGCAACCCCTCACTCCCCACTTATCCACCCCCCCAAAAATGAGTACTACTTTGGATAAGTTCTTGGTATGCTTTTCAGGAGAGCAGATCCACATTTCCCTGCCCATATTAGTATTACCACAAAATAAATAAATAAATATAAACATTGTAACTCTGTGTCATGCTAAAAAATAAATGAAGTTGGTGCAGTTTCTTGGACAATACTTGTATGCACCTTCTTTCCATATAAAAAGGATCTTCACTTTATGTATGTGTCAGCCAGCCAACCCTCATTTATAACTTCAAGGTCTGTTACTATTTTAAAAGACAAGATCTGTGAAATAAAGAATACTCTTGAAGTTGTGCTGAGCTTTAGCAACTGTGGGGAAAATACAATGTTTCAAAGTTTAGTTCTTTGTATGGCTGTATCTCAGCATTTTCTTAAGTAATATTAAGAAAGGTTAGCTACCATATTACTGCTGATTTTTAGAAAAATGTTATCTTGGGGAAGGTGAATAGAGGGGAGTAACATCAAGTTGAAATTACCAACAAAGAAATCCTGCTTTCACTGAAATAAGCCCCACAGATATTGTAATGTAATTTCTTGTTAATGAATGCATTATTAGAATTTTTCCACAGAATAAACCTCTGAACTTTAAACTCTCATAGATCTTTGTTCAAACTATATGACAGAAACATTTTATATCAATTACATATTTCATTTTCACAGTTGGGTGAAACAATAGATACTGGGTTTATTTCACAGTAACTCAGAAACAATGATTAAAATTATTAAAACTCCTCCCACAGCACAAAAACTTGATGATGCAATGTTACTTGCAGATCCACCAGGAAGAGGCCTTCGTTCACCTCACTGATGCAGTGGGGGTTTTACTTGTACCTGGCTGCTGAGATCCAAGGTTTGAAACAGTGAGAATTTACACAGTGACATTCTGAACCTTGGAATATTTCCCCGCCCCCCTCCCTCCCTGCTCACATAACCAAGAGTTTGAAGTCGAACTAATGGGGGTTCCTATTAGACCTCTTCTGTTGCTATTAGAGAGCAACCCACACTGCACAGCAGCATCTAACCCTGTGCACTAATTTCAGCATTGGCAAGTTGCTTACCTTCTGCAGACCTGAAGGTTACACAGGTTACTTTCTAAGAGCCCAAGGGGTACATCCAATCTGCATATAAACCATAGACATTTAATATGAGTGCTCAGAACCATATTTGGTTGTACTTTATCCTTACACATTATGCAGATGGAACATAATTCATTGTAGTTCAAGTTCATTAGTGGCACCAACCAGCAGTTCTGCTGTTTTGTTAATCCTTCAGTTACAGGAAGAGGGCAGCTGGAGCCCACATTATATGACTCAGCAGGTCTCGTTTGGCCCTTGGGCTGCACATTACATGCCCCTGCTTAACTGTTTGATGTGCTGAACAATCTCCGATTTCCAACTGAGGATGTAAACTGATAATGAGATTGCTTTTATGCTCTAAATCTCAGTGGTATTATCACAAAGGCCATTTTCTGGCTTTTGCAGTTGCCTGAAAGGGAAAGGCAAATAAGCAGTAGAGGTGAAAACAGAATTGTTGTGTAAGTTACAAAGCAAACACAAGCTGCTGATTCAGGAGACAGTGCAAACTGGTTGCAGGCAAGTAGCATTTTTGCTTTTTTTCTGATACATGTCACATTGAGTATTTGTTTAAAATCCTGTTCAGGTGGACAGGCACAAAGGATGTTGCATTGTATTTCCACCAGCATCTTGGGAACACATAAATGCTGTAAATGCCTTGCAAACATTAAAATAGCATAGTAGGACATATGATCATTTTGTATATAATCATGGTATGCCAAGAGATCTGCTCTACATTAGCAACAAAACCAATGATCTGTTAAATGCAATATTAAACAATCTAGCAGCACTTCTCTTTCCAGGTGTTATGACAGTCCATAATTACTTCTCTAATTCTCACTTAACATTCGTGCTATAGCATAGTTTCTGGTTGTCAGGCATCGTGTAATTATATTTTAAAATTTGCTAAAGAGATATAGTCTTGAGAAACCATAAGCAGCAGGGGCCAAATTTTAATAAGAATCTCTGTTAATGTCACTTCAACATCATGAGTCCCACTATTTTAATCACAGGGGGTCTTTAACACGCCTTAAGGGACACACAGTTAAAGCCAAGAAAAATGTCACAATTATCCACCGACTACAAAGAAAGAAAAGTAATGAAGTTGCTTAAGCATTGCTGGAAAATTATACTCTTAATTAGAGCATTTGAACATTTTTATACTTCTCACTTTGGTAGCGAGCGGTAATGACGTATATATTTATATTGGGGGTAAGCACACAAGACACTGACCTTTACTACAATTAACTGGTAATGAATCTGTTGCAACATCCCTGAACTCCAGAGAAAAGTTGGTGCTGTCCTGCCAGGCTGGCCACACTGTATGTCTCCTTGGTCCACTGCCACCTGCCCTGTCCCACATCACACCTATGGCACACAGGGAGCATATCATAGAACCCTTCCCTAAACTACGTGCACCCTTATCCAGTGATGGTCTGTAAAGCACTAGAAGAGATCTGTGCTTCTCTGCACACAAAGGTATGTAGGAGCCAGGAAGATGGAGTGATAAACAGCCTAGTTAAGTAAACATTGCAGTGAAGTATGCATTCCTACACAATGCCATTACATCCTTGAGTTCCACATTTATTTTAAAAGTCCTTGAACAGTACTGTGAGGAAGGAGGAAAAAATAAAAATAAAATAGTACCATATTGAGAAAATGTCTCCCAAATTCTTCCAAAACACATAGCCTATCAGAACACCAGCATGATGGAACTGTATGGTATTATACTAACCACTTCATGCTGCAGGTGAAGTATGCCAAGTCAAATATTAGAGAGCAAAGTGTACACAACTGAGAGAAAATAAGGATTGGGCAGCAATCACCAGTTACCTCCATGGGTTATATTTGCTTCATCCTTATCTAATCCCTGTGCAAGACCTTAACTGCTGTTTTGAAGTTTAACATGTCCTCTGATGAAGACTGTCTTTTCTTAGGTTTTGACACCCATATGATTTCTATGGGTACCTTAATGTCTGCACTTTTTAATTCCACATCTGTTCCTAGCTGGTTACCATCTTCAGCTTTATTAGTTCCAGATGTACACAGTTGAGCTTGACCACCTAATTACAAACACATGTAACTTCTTTGTCAAGCTTTGACTGACAGCAACAAAGTCCATCTTGAGTTTCCAGAAGCCACTAATAAAAGCTGGAATGAGCCACCAAGCAAACATCCAGGAAAATAAAATTAAACTGTACGAGAGCTCAGTGAGTGAACATACGTTTTAGATTGATCAAGGGTTCTTTGAAGAGTGATGTTGGTCCTGTGTCCATACTTGGTGTCCCATGACACTCAAGCCTTTCCCCTCTTGGTGGAAACAAGAAACATGGAACAGCTGGCTCTTAAAGCATACCCAGTGGATCTCAGGCAACCAGTGTGAAACTCATGCTGAAAAACACAGCACAGATGCAGGTTTAGGAATGTAACAGATGAAATGAAATCTAACCTCACCCCCAGTTAGTAAAGAAAATGCACTGAGTGAGCTCAGCTTCCCCCACTCATAGAGAAGGAATGAAATGACTTGACAAAACTGTATTGAAGGGGGAGAAGAAATGGGAAGATAAACAGAATAAAATATTCTTTCTAATTTTTTATAATAGTTCCAAAAATAACAAAACTAACAATCATATCACAAAATGGAGAACAGTATGTAGCTCATTAAGGAGAAATACAGTCACCAAGCAAATCCAGGAAAGATTTTGTAAGGAACTTATTCCCATATTGGTTTCTTTATTCTGAGAAGGGTGTTACCGGACAGAACACAGTTAAGAGAGTGAAAAGACTTAAGAGTCTTAGACCACTGAGGTTATACATGATTTGAGGATGTACTGACCTAACCCCTGGCCAAGCTGAAAAATCCTCTTTTTTTTTTTTATATTATTTTTTTATCCTGCAGCACATAAGGCAACTGTAGGCCAGGTTTGGAAAAGGGTAAGCATTTTTTTTTTTTTTTAATATATTTTGTGTTGATAGAGGGAGAAGGACATTGACTTGGCATTTATTTGAATTCCTTACATCACAGATCAAGCCCACAAATATCATTCACAAATGTCATTCTACCAAAGGCAACACTGCTGAGCAGAAAATATCTCACTATCTGATTACAGTATTACTTGTTTAATTAATGTAATGGAGAGACAGGACAGTATCAGACTAAATAAACAAGCTGCTAATCTTAACGGGACTGTGTTTTGAAAATGAAATGCACTTCTGATCTATAGATGACTTTCATTATTCTAAGAATAACAATGGCATACTCAAAAATAGTCGTGTGCGCAATTTTGCTTTGCTTTCTATATATAATTTTCTTTACAGGCCCATCTAAGTTATTATTTATGTATTTATATGGTGCTCACATTTGTGGAAGAGAGTAACTTATAACCTAAGGCTGCATACTATCAGAATAGATCTCAGCTGCATACATCACACAGAAAACTACAGCATCTCCTTCAACTTTGTGCGACACATTCCACTCAGGTGGAATTTAATTAAACTGAACAAATTAAATTTGACTACTGACTCATTTCAAAGCATTGGAGCAGAGAAGTAGACAGTGACACTGGAACAATTTGCAACCATCTAGGACATCACCAGTTCTCATTAGAACTTTATTAGCCATTAATAATTTTGTGAATTTAAATTTGATTTGTTCAGTGTAATAAGTTGAGAAGAAGAGAGACCTATTAAGGTATGCATTTCAAGAGGTCTCTCAAAATGTGGAAATACCAAAGTATACACTTTTTGACAAGTATAAGGAACTGTTGTATTGGCTAAAACATACATTATTTCATTTTATTTGATTTATTAGCCTTTCCTTCACCAACTGAACATAACCTGTTGACCCTCTTTCTATATCCACGTTATACAAACTGAGGTTAGAGAACTTTGTACACACAATTCATGTTCTTATCAAATTATAATTACAGGAACTGCAGAAACAAAATTAGTGTTCAAAAATTCCTTTGCCTCTTTTGACTTAGTATTTATGTCTTTGTTTGATTGTCTTTACCAGTCAGATGCAACTCAAATTGAAATCATCAGTGAGCAGTTGTCAAAGGTCAGTACAAAGGCTGTGTGCTTAACTGCTCCATATGATCAGTCTGGTGCAACCCATGTCAGCTTCAGTATCTAAGCAAAATTTCCCAATCAGTTGATTTGCTTCATTCTTGCACAGGGCCACCTCACAACCTCTGGCATAAACAACTGAAAAATGATTTTATGATTCTAACTTGTGATAAAAAGCCTCCAGTGAGGAAGGTCCTCCAGCTTCCATGAGTATTTAATTCCAGTGCTTAATTCTTCTTACATTAGAAAGGCTTTCTACTTTAACTAGTCTCCTTAGATCTTGAAACTAGTTTTTGTATGTTTGAAAATTGTTCCTGGGTCTCTTTTTTACAGTCCTTTAGAAAAATCAATCCCAGTTCTCAGAGAGCACCATCTTCTGGATGGTGCTCTCAAGCCCTTTGAATTCCCCTGATTCTCTCTTACAAAATAACCTGTCCTCATATTCCTCTGGAGCTGGGTGGCTCTGCACAGGATTGGAAGTTGGGCTCTGATCCTTGGTAGGGTCTCAAGACACCTTCAAAATGCAATCACTGCCTTAACTCTTTAGTAACTGAAGAGTAGCAGTAGGTAAAATATTCCACATTTTCCAAGACAAATGGAGTGCACAAAATAACCCTGATATGATATGTCCCCATCATTTTCAGAATTGAACAACATTAAAAAAATAGAAAGTGTTTCTAAAATAAGCATTTGGAAAGCAGAAGGAAAACATAAATCCCTGTGATTGCTAAAACAAGTGAACAATAATGGATAAAACTCAAAATGAACATCAAATAGCACAGAATATTTAAATAGAGTAAACTGGTGCTCAGTAAATGTTCACTGCTCAGTAAATGTTCACAACATGTGAATAGCTGAGGATGATTTTTCTTTTACTGAAAAAAAAAAAAAAGTATAGAAATGAATGCAGGAAGAAAAAGCAGTAAGAAAATTTACAATCAAAGCCAGAATGGAAGAAAAGATTCAGATTCAGCCCTATCAATAATACAGGAAAAAGGATATGGGAACATTTAACTGACAAGGCAGATAATACACAATGATTTCCAACATGATTTTGTTCTCACACACTAACAGAGCCATCTTCAGTGTGGTTGTACAATTTCATGTGCAAAAACACAGAAGTCATCCATACAGATATATGAGAGAAGCACACAGCTCCTGTTTTACATGGTGGAGATCTGTGGAAAACCTCTACGTCTAGTGCTATAATTCAAGAAGCCAATAAATACTTATTACATGAAGAAAAGCCCATGGCTAACCACAAAAACTGTATACCAGGTTATTTAATTTCAATCACAATTTATCTGTGCAGAAAAAGCCAAATGAGGACAGACTTGAAGTGCACAGCCTTTTGTATAAGTTTCCATGTACTTTGACAACAGGAAGCTAATAGAGCTATCTCTCTGTTTTGCATGAATAATACTTGTTACCACATTAGTTCGATTAGATTTATGAATTGTTCATGAGCTAAGTCTCATCGTCATTAATACATGTGCTAAGCGTAAGCTTTCCTGGAACAGTTTAGACAACTAATTTGCAGGCTATTTTTTGTTAATTGTTTGGTTTATGTGTTCTCAGATTTGGATAGTGGGTGGTTGCTAATTCAGGCTGCACTGTTTCAATTTTCGTATTGGCTGACAACCTTCTTGAAAATAATAACAAATCCTCCACAGCCCCCCACCACATGTCCAGGAGGAATTCTTAGATGCATAATTGATCCATCTCAAATAATTAAAACATCTGAGACTTGTGAACATTTGTATGATTAACCAGAAGATGCTAGAAGGCTCAAGACTGATGATTAGTAGCTCACTATGGAGCACAGCTATTTAAAATTTGACACCTGTCCTCAGAAACAGACTTGCATTTATGAATCTGATTTAAAACATTTGTTTATTTTTGAACCAGCTGTGGACACTATATTGGAAACTATTTTTACTACTACCTCAAAGTGCACAAAATAGACAGTGCAAATGCTACAGGCATAATGTTTGGCTAGGATAAATCAACAGATTTTATACAAAGCTGTACTCCCCTTGACAACTGCTGAGATTTGGACAAAGAGAGTGAACAGACAGTTAAGAGATCTTTTGAAGCTATTGAGCAGTTAATTAGGCAGGGTCTCCATCTTTTTACTTTCGATATTAATGACATAAAGCAACGTAAAAGAAGCGTTCCAACTTTTTAAAATTATAAGTAAGTGGGAAAGGGGCAAAATGATACCTGTGAATAGATATAGAAGGAGTTAATACAATAGGCTACTTGGCTTGAATAGACACAGCCCAGTGAATACTCTGGGAATAAAGGAAAAATACGGAATTATTTACAAATAAAAGAGTGCATTAATGCAGTCAATAAGCATAGATGAGCTCTGAGAATTAAAACATTGGCAAATGTTAATCACTAAAGACAACTGCAAGGGTTATGAAAATACAAGCTGTGCAAAAACTAGGAAGCTAAACAATTGACCCCTTCCTAGATTCTAGAAATGTCACTTTTCAACTGTGTGTGCTCTCTCAGAAATCTATATTGCATTCAGCAGTGAAAAGCATACTTATGTAATGCTAAATAATGTGCAAACAGTACAATTGAGCATTTATGCTGCACTTCACCACTTTTTTCCTCTGAAATGCTTAAAAATTAAAGTCATATTCTGAGAAACACTTTATACAGCTTGAAACCAAGTCTATCACAGCACAGTTAATTGGGCTACTCAGAATAAATGATCTGGTTGTAAATACTTGCAGGATCATCCCTAAAAGAGACAATATGAGAGGTTTGGATCTAAATATTAAATGTTACCTAATCAAACACTCAAAAATTATCATAAGTCATTCAAGCAAAGTAAAGCATGACTAGACTAAATTATTTAAGATATGTTGCACATATAAAAATGAAATACTAATTTAACCCATTCAGCATGGTACAAGTGACAGAATAAAAAAAAAAAATAACAATTAAGGCGGTCATTTAGGATTCAAAACAAAATGAACTTTAATGCAATGCACTTTATTCTGGTAATGCTTGTATCATAATATTTGGACTGTGCAAGGTATTTAACAATTTTCCCACTAAATCCCTCTGTCTACTATTCAGCACCAAAAAAAAAAAAAAAGATAATGTGTTTTTTTCTTTCCAATAATATCTCCACCTGTAATTTTTAAGGAAAAAGTGAAGGCTTGGCTGTCCACCTGCTTGGACTTTCCACAGTTCAAATTAGGAATGCATTATACACGTTAATGTCCTTGGAAGAGAAACAGGTTTGTTAAAATCTCCTTCAAGGTAATACAGCTTAGAATTTAATCAGTTATTTCCCCAAGTTTATACATCAGAAAAGACATCAGAAAAGCAGTGATGGGTAACATTTTCGCTACTATCCTCACTGACAAATTCATGTTTATGTATATCTTCAAAATCTATCATCTGTGTAGGGTTTTTTGTTAGGTCTTTTTTTTTTTTTTTTTTTGGAAGGCAGAAATATTTTTTTTCAGTAGATTATTTGTGAACAGTTTAAAGAGATACAGAAAACCTACTATTTTCCACATGGTATTGGATGCAACACTTAACATTATTACAGCCTTCAAAGATTACCAAGAAAATAACTTATCCACTTTTTTTTTTTTTCCAAATTATATTTAATTTTTCCTGGTTCATAGACTTCATGTGTAGTTATTTTCCTTGCCTTCCCCAGGCAAGGTTCCTGTGTGGCAGGTTCCTTTTGTAGTTTGTGTGTACTTCAATACAACAGTAGTGTAAAAAAAAGCAGGAAAGTCTAATTATAATCTCACAGAAAAATAAGCTGAGAAGACCCTTCAGTAGGTGGATTGCTTTTAAATCATTTCTAAGAATGACTAAATTTCAAGTTCATGGTGTTCTCAATGCCCATAAAAGTTTCAACTTTGTCAGTCTGCAAAACTGTTTTTTTTTGTTTGTTTGTTTGTTGTTTTTTTTTGTTTGTTTGTTTGTTTTGTTTTTTCACTACTTCTGCAGAACAAGTGTGGCTCTGGTACAATATTTCCCCTATATTACACCCAAACCATTTCCAATAGATCACTTCTGCAGGGGTTAAACAGTAGTCAATTCTTATGGCACCTAGGATGCCACTGCTAGCTGGAGTGCTAAATGATAGCACTCTTTAGATAGCACTCTTGGCTATCTAAAGATTCATCGTATTGGTCTTGAGGGACATAGTGTATGTTTCCACATCTTCAGGAGATGGAAAAATGGTTAAAGCTGGTTAAATGTAGAGGTTATTTCAGCACGAGACACATCTACTTCACTTCTTATTTCTCTAAGTCTTTTGGAGGCCCAATGGAAAAACACCTGCTGAAGAGGAAAATTGATTGTTTTGAATTTACTACACTCAGCAGCTATTCCCAGCTGCTGAGCACTCCAGAAGTTGATGAAGCTCGCATGCAAGAGGTAGGAATACATTGGCAGTTCCTCATCAGTTGGCAGCAAAACTTCCACCAGATACAGATCTTGGAGGTGAGAGAGTGACTGACACAGTCCCCCTAACTGGAAGATATTAGCATATAAATGATAGTAAAATCTGTTATGCCAATGCTTTCTTACTGCTGCTGTCAACCACCACAAGGATGGTAAGCTTATTTTGTCTTTATATTTTATTGATGGATAAGATAACCACAACATATACACTGTCATCGTTCAATAGAATCAATACTCCTTTAATGTTGCTTTAACACTGGTTTAAAGTTCTTTTATCTTTGGAGTTTCTAGTGGGAAAAAGATTCTCTAACTAGCTATAGATTGAGTCCTTCATATAACACAACTGCGATTTTCTCAAGAGTAAATCCAGAGCAGAAAATCTAGCTAAATTTTTTCTTGACCAAATATTGCATGATCTCACTAAAGTATCGGGTTAAGCCTATAAAATACAGAATAACATTTACATTAAAAAGAAACTGCTACACATTGATTTCATTGACATCTCTGTCAGTTACTCTTTCTGTGACCCTGGACAATTAATTTACTTTCTGTTTTACTTTGTTTCTCTATTGTGAAATGAGTTAACAAACATTCAGTTATTGGTTATTGTAGATCTTTGTGAAAAGAGGACTGGAAACTGGTTTATGTTCATCAAATGAATTAAATAGGCCTGCATTTTTATACATATCAATGCCTAATAATTCTTGGTTTTCTTCAGAAAGAGTCACAGGGAAAAAATGTCTTCTGAAGTTCAGTCTTTTCAAAAGTATATTCAGCAGTGTCCATCAAATATTTAATTGAATAAACCATTAATCAGGAAAATAAGTAGAAATAAACAAATCCTTCTTCCAGTATAAGCATTCCAGTGGGTATTTTGCCATTTTTTTTCTGAATTTATCCACCTCTCTAATTAAAATGTCTCTGTGAGTCTCATCCTTTATGTCTTTAGTCTCTGATACTTGGAAAAAAAATCAGTTGACCCTACTGAAGGTACCTGGTGAGGTACCTTTTTACATTTTTTTTTTTTAATGGCCTTCAAAGCAAAATTTTACAGGCCTTGCTAGATAACATGGAGAGGGGGAAATGAAAGAGCATTCATTTTCAGAAAACTTGTCATCTGATACCTGTGGCTATATTTATATATTTATAAACAGGAAAACATCTTTTTTTTTTTTTTTTTTTTTGCCTAGACATAGCTACAGAATGAGCACGCATTTCTTGTGTGAAGTTGGATAGTCTTCAAAGCTTGCAAACAGGTATGTCTAATGGTAAATTAAACTATTTAGTTTCATGTTTTATCTTATTTTCCTGCTCTCTGATCCAACAGAATTTGAAAACTTACTAATAGGATAAATATGATTTAATTATATGTGCAAATGATCTGTGTCTTATTAACTTAATGAAGGGTTACTATCACAAGTTAGATCCTTGGAAATCAAGAGCAATCAGTTCATTTTCAGGAGGTAGCTAACCTAGGTGATAACACTGAAGTAGAATATTCAAATAAGAGATAAATGCAAACTTTTCTGAATTTTTCCTTCCAGAAGCACTTAAAATTAATATAATAATGAACAGAGAGGACTACAACAAAGGAAAATCTTATTTCGGAACTATTAGAGGACAGA
This sequence comes from Heteronetta atricapilla, assembly GCA_011075105.1. NCBI lineage: Eukaryota > Metazoa > Chordata > Aves > Anseriformes > Anatidae > Heteronetta > Heteronetta atricapilla. Next base: position 59,650,933 of record CM021734.1, read on the forward strand.
AGAGAGAGGATATTGCATTTTGGAATAAAGCTTATTCTTCTGTGAAGCAAAACCATGTAAATAGTCGCTAAACAAATACATCTGGGCATGTAGCAGACATCCAGCACAGACATGTAGCTTTTGTAACAGGTTCCTGCATCTGTCATCTCTTAAGCCTCTCCATCGCAGGTCACATAGAGAAAGAAGATCTCAGGAAGGAGTTTCATTTACATCTGCTCTTGCCCAGCGTAGTCTCCAGCAGAGACAGTATGTCACCAACTTATGTCTGAGGAGCATTATGGCTGGTCCATTTCTGCCTGGAAATGATTGGACTATTATACAGGGTTCGGAAGCATGCTTCCTCCAGGCACCTGATTAAATGTTATTTTGGGTTGTTGATTTACATTGAGATTAATCACAATCATGACCATGGCAAACTGTTATACAGTGATTTCATAGTATTGTATATGTCAAAGAAGACGGAGTTCGTATCCTTGGTATCAGGTAAAAGTAACCATACTGCTATTACTTATTGGCTGCCTGAGTTAAATGATTAGATGGTTATTTAATGTAGCTAGGTGGTCAGCCTTATGTCATTATAATTATTCAATTGTTACAGTCCTAAATGAAGTAGAGAATTTGGATCAGGAGCCTGAACATCTGACAAGCTGTGTGGTGTCTAGATCCAAAGTTGTGTTTTAGCGAACTATACATATGCGAGCAGCTGCACTATTTTAGATGTGGATCCAGGCTGGTTTGAACACTTCCTTCTAAAGTCTGGCAGATTTCAGTGTGATGGTTTCCAGTTAGGTCCATTTTTAACAAAAGCAAATGCAAATGAGAAGCTACCCAGAAATAGCATTGCATATCAATTTTCTACATCAATTTATAATGCAGTGGAAACAGATGGTACATTCAGGCATTGTCAGAGAAAGCCAATTGGGTTTTGGTGACTATTCCTTTTTTATTTTTGATGGTATATTTAATCTATTTCCATAGCTGACGTGTTTCAACACCTGTATAAAATAGGATACCACTGTGAGAACATGTAAACTAACCTTAGTAACATATGCAGCTTTCTCAGTCCTGAATTGATTTTCTGACCAATGGCATAAATTGTAAATACTACCTCTTTCTGATGGTTCTCAACACCATTCACTTGGTTTCCACTTGGAGAAAGAAAAATAATTTATCAGGAACCATGAGAAACCATTTCTAAAATCATGAAAGGTTCTTTCTATTTTTAGAAGCCATGCTTTTTGTCAAAGATGAGTCACCGGATCATTTATTTTTACATTGTACTCCATAAAGTATTTATATTCTACATTTTCTACAATATTTATATTGTAGAATGGTTATTGTAGAATGGCTAGAATGGTTATCTAAATTCAGGACACATATCTCAGAGAAAAGATTAATTCAGATAGGGCTTGGGGCAACACACAGTTTATGCAATTTACTGCCACTGCTTCCACTGCATCTTTTCTGGTTAATTCAGCTGCAGTAGAAAAAGTGACCAATGTTTTTTCAGTGGAGAAGGGGGATGCTTTCAGGGTTGCTGGAATGTACACTGGTTTTGCATAGTCCTGTAGCATCCACAGCTAGTCAGAAGTTCCCCAGTTAAAAGCCTTAATGGGAAATTATTTATCTGTGAAGAGATTTAGTCACTAAAATCCACAAAATATCTCATGTCCCAAAACAAAATTTCTGGTCATGATGAGCAAAAGCAATGCAGAGGGCCCAGCTGTCTATTGCTAGCACACACAGAAGCTGATTTAATTTTATGGAATGGACCTTAGTTTTCCATGTTCCAGTGGTCCTGACTTGCTGTTCTCTCCCACCCTCTTCAAATCTTATTCTACCTTGTATTTAGTAATTACTTCCTTGAACAAATACTTGAATTCCAGTCTCAGTAAAATGATAAAATTACCAAGCTAGAAAGTATTTCATCTGCTTGATCTTCTTTCTATCCTCAAGCCCACAGTATTGAATCTTTAAATTACAAAAAATCTCTCAGAACAATAAAACTATTTCCCTTTAAGCAAAATTTCTTGTTATGCAATAAAGAGGAAATAAATATACATCTTCTTGAACTGTTGACACCAGCTCTAACAGCATTAAGATTCTGAATATGCCCTCCACTGCATGGTAATTTTTTTTTAATCATAAACCTTTTTTTTTTTTTTCTGTATCTACCATAGGTAAATAAAGACTAATGTGAAGTATTGTAATAATTCTTACATCAGCTAAGACATATAGCAATTTTGGAAACTCAGAGAGAGGGTCACAGTAGGTTGAGAATGGCATCCTCAAAAATAAATCCTGACAACTGGAAAGAAAAAAAAAATATGAAAGAAATAGAAAAAGGAAGAGTTTATATCCTGTGCTCCATAAAGAAAGGAGGGAATATGACAGTTCAATAATGCACATGAAAGGGGAAAAAGATCTGAATTAACGGAAACAGTGTAAGTAAGAAAAGGATCAAGTAACATGCTGTGGGGTATAAAAGAAATTATTTAAATTTTATATGACTTGTTTCTCCCATTTTGTAAAATAGGGAATATACTTTCTCATTTACTTTCTTGTATTTTTATAGCATGAGGTCTCTACAGCAGGCTCTATGGAGCCTGGCATAATGACAGCTGCAGTCTCTAAATTCTACAGTATTAATCGATGAACCTTAACTGTTATGTATTTATGATGTCATAGCCTTCTGGATTAGTACTGCTGGTAACACTATTGAGTTTTCCACCAAAATGTTTCAATTGGGTTTCACAATATAGACAATCAGTATAGAGAGTACATTAGCTACAGCGTGAAGACATTAAATCTCACTAGATGTGTTAACCACAGAAACAAAACATTACCTCTTCTTGCACAACCACTCTTTGAGACAAAAAAAAAAAAAAAAAAAAAAAAAAAACTAAACACCTGTATAATATTTACTCCCCAGGGAAGTATAAGTTTCAAGACAGATTTAAGATTTACAGAGAAGCACACTATGTTATTTCCACATATCAGAAAATGGATGCTGTAAAAATCTTTGTTTACATATCTTAATTACATATCTGATATTTACAGATAAATAAAATAGACACAGATCAGGCATAAATCAAGGCAACTCATATGTTTATGTTCATCAATTGAACCTTATTTTTTGTGAATTTGTTGATAACCTATTATTTCAATAGTAAAAAACAAGTAAAAACTTCCCCAAAAAGATCAAATTCTTCTTCTGTTTACTATGCAAATAGAAGCGAACTGCATTTTCCATTTCTAATTAAATCTCTACCTGTTCCTCAATCAGGTAAATTGCTATTAGCTTCTTGCAAAGTTATTTTGGGGACTATTTTGAACAGAACTATTCTGGTTGCTATAATTAAGACTTCTAAAATTAATATTTAAATTTTATAATTGCTGGACTATGGCATCCTGAGAAATAATAATTACCTGTCTGATTGCAAAGTTGAAGTGAGCTGTTATGTGCATTTGACTTTCTTTAATCTTGCAGCCTGCATCCCTGTTCACTTGAACAATGTTATTAAGTTCTGAAGCTGATTACATGGGTTGGTTTGTGAGTCAGACAGACAGCCCTTCAGGCATCTAAAAATAATGTTCTGTTTCTTTTGTTAAGGGAAAAAAAATGCCTGTGCCACTTTAAGCAACCTGAACTAGACCTCAGAGTGAAAGCCAAGCCTGGTCCAAGCAATTCAAAAACCTCACATCAAACCTAAAGTTCTTTTATTCTGTGCTAAAGGCAGAGAGCAGAAAATTCTTGATCTCACCAGTTGAACGTAGAGCTGAGATGGATGTCAGTAACTCATCAAGTCTGTCTCCAGTTCCCGTCTTTAGGTCTGAGACTCTCTAGGCTTTCATAACAGCAGAGAATTTGCAACAGAGACCACAAGAAATGATTAAAGTAATTGCTTACAAAATATCAAATAACTCCATCATAGGCTATTACCCACAGTGATGTTATGTTAGTGAATGGGAAAGAGTTCAGTGTTCACATATAAGTCAAAATGACAAGATACCTGGCAAACAGAGGAACTACAAATAACTTCAAGGACAAAATACCCTGAGAGAGTTCAGTTCAAGACAGAGTATGTGTCCATTACCTTTCATGCTTCTGTTTAAAAGTCTTCAAGAAAATACTGTACTTCCTCAGGTGCATTAAGGGACTGTTGTTATGATTTTGTTTCTTTTTTATTTTTTTTTAATCCTTTATGAGAAGCATGTTCTGAGTCAAATGTTTTGATTTCTGTATTCACCCAATTAACCCAAACATGAAAAGCAGGCATAGAAGAAAAGGCAGAAGAGGAACAAATTCCATTCAGTATAGCACAAAAGGAGAAACAAACCACCTAAAGAGCCCAGTTCTCAACGTTTAAGTTCTGATCTCACCCTCTCTAACGTGAAGCAACCTAACAAATGTTTGTTAGGCAAAAGCTGATTAAGACTCAGCAGAGAAAGACAGCTTCCCCTGCAGTGATTGAGTTAATGCAAGACTTGAATAACCCTCTAGAAGTTTCTCTCTATGGATTATATGAGAACCTAGGACAACTATGCTCTTAATTAGGATCCTCAATTAAGTACTTAAAATTTGGTGGGATCAGTGCCAAATAAGGCAATTACCCTCACTTTCCTCACTTTTTTTTTTTTTTTTTTTTTTTTTTTTTGTACAAGTATGACAGCACGTCTTTTATTTCCTGGGAGACTCGTCATTGAAGATACAGTTTCTAAACTGAATGTAAATGTGCGGTGCTTTTTTTTTGTTTTGTTTTATTTTTTAAATTTTTGTGTCATCCTGATTGAGGGACCTTTGAAGAGCTATGGTCTCTGCAATACTATTCTTTTTTTTCCCTTTTCTTTTTTTGATGAAGGATTTACCCCCATTTCATTGATTCTGTATAAAACCACACTGACATTGTGCAAGGAGACAGAATCACCTTTCAAAACCAAAATTAATACAACTAGGCAACCAGATTTACAAATAGTCTCCAGTGTATCTACTTACGTCCTCCCCTCACCTTCAGTAAAAGAACTGTATTTCCTCTTAAAGTATTTCTGTTGCTCCATGATTCCAATTGCTCATTAGTATTTTCACTGTAGCCTTCCTAGAAGAGAGTGATTGGAACTGAACTGTCATTCATTTCCTCACCATGTACTTGCAGAATTTCAGAGCCATCTTACTTTCATTTTACTTCTGATTGCCCATTTTATGTCCTATGCTTATACTATAAGTTTAATATTACACCATGTACTATTAGTTTCCACACTGCTAAATCATTAGATAGTGATTCCATACATGACTAATTAAGTATCAATCATCAAATTGAACAACAATTTGAACTATAGGTAATTGATTCTTTAGAAAAAAACTCCATGCAACTGTTCCTTTATTTACATATGATTTATCAGTAATATAAGCTATACTTTCATCTGAATTATTACAAAGAGAATATTTCAGAAAATTCCTTCCTCAAATCAGAATAGTATTGCAGAATGAAATTTGTGGGTTTAATTATTCCAAAATCATACACTACTTATAATATTTAACACTCATCTGTAATTATGAGTACATAGGGGTTTCTCTGCTTAATTCAAAATGCCCTGATGAAAGTCAAGGCATTTCAGTGGGAAAAGGACATGAAATGTTACAAGATATGAAAGAAAGCTTTTCTTATCTAGAGGGTAATATAATTTTCAAATTGAAGTTTCATTTTTCTACTGTCTTTAAAAACTGCAGTTCTATTTAACAACCATAAAGAAACATGTATAGGTGCAGATATACACATACAGAGTGACTTATTTGAAGTATAATATGTATATCCAGAAGAATGAATGTGGCAAGAATGGAGTATTTTACTGACAGTCTGTATTATGTAAACTAGTTAGTTAATACTGAGAAAATAGTCCTACCCTGATCTGTATGTGTGTGTGGTGTGGTATTTCTGGTAATCATGTTCAGTTGTTTTCTGGATCCAAAATTAGAAGCACACATAATATTTACATAAGATGCACCTAGTGAACTATTACCCTTTTCATTCTGAGAGAAAGGGGATTATTCCAAAGAGTGATCACAGAACTGCCTTTCTTTTTATTCCCAAATAGGATATCTTTCTTGCTATAAATATAGGACTGGTGATCAGAATCAACAGAAAGCTTGAAGTAAATATTTTCTTCAAATAAAATTTGCAATCCATCACTTAACATTCAGTTTTCCCTCAAATTAGGAAATAATTGTTCTCAAAGCTATAAATTATTCATGAATGGAGATATCTCTTATCTTGAAGTGCTCCCATTTCTAGTGTTCATGTTTCTAGTGTTCATATTCCCCTAATGTCAAGAATACAGACTGACATGGGTTCATCTTTTCTAGCAAGAGAATTTGTTTTCCTACGCAGTTCTGTCCATCGTTCTTTTCAAAATAATAACTATGCAGCAACAGTATATTTAGAAACAAATTTTCTTAGAGGAAAGTTTTTTGTTGTTGTTGTTGTTTTTTATTATTTGACAACCTGAAGACTGCACAGTTGTGTGCATGTGTGGATCTACATGCATCTACATTATCTGCATATGTATTTCTAACTCTAATAACAGAGCTGAAACTTCCCCTTTCTAAGCTTTTGTTCAATAAAAAGAAACAAAGTCTTTTATAGTCAAGTATCAATGATCATTTGGAACCATTCATGCTGTACTTTTAAATCCTGATTAGTGAGAATAACAACATGCCCAATGAACAAAATTGTGATTGCATTTAGTAGAACTGACAGAAGTCCTATTAGAAAACGATGCACTCTGCTATGTTTTCCTATAGCGCCACTTTTTAAAACAAAAGCTCCCACATTTCTTTTGTCAGTTGGCAGCCAGAAACTGAAATTCATCCCAAATGCCTCACTCACTAAAAAACACCTTTATTATAAAGATTATACTGCCATCTATTGGGTGGCATTACTATACTATACACATATACAAATATATATAGAAATATGTATATATATATATATTTCTTTGGAGTCAGCAAGTCGTGGAGCTTTGTTAGCAGTTAGATTACAAAAACCTTTATTTAGAGCACAACATATGTCTTACAAAACCAGCTTGGTCCCCTCTTTGCTACCACTATCAAATTACATAGAGTGAGACATTTTAGCAGAGTGATAAACTTCAATGACATGTCACTGGAACAACAGAAAAAAAAAACACACAAACCCCACCCCTTAATACTCCCTTATATCTAACAAATCTTATAGAGATGTTGTCACGCACAGTATCTGCTAGTGGAACCGCATCACTTGCTGCATTGGAATAAAAGATCTCATTTCCATGTAAGTGGCAATCTTTTGCAATACAACGAGATTCCTGTGATATAGAGACTTCACTGATTTTTTTTTAAAGTAACATAGTGAAGCTTCAAAGAAATATTTTGCCAATCTAAGACTGATTTTATTTTCTTATAAAATTTTAATTGAAGTTCTGATTTCTTTTGTGACATCCTGCTGAATCTATCAATATCTTAGGCATAAGAAATGTATATTTTTTATGGAGAATCCAGGTGTCAAAAGTGTAAGCACTGAAAACTTACACATTTTGATAGTTGTAGCTCAGTCCTTTTCTTAGTAGGACCTCAAAGAAGTAACTGTATATTGTAGAATAAATTAAGCAAGATTGGAAAAGTGTCCCCATGCACCCTGTCAGTTCTGGCAATGTAAAGCCTTGAAAGCATTGTTCCACTACAGAAAATAGACAAACAGAAATAGAAAACAAAAGAATGACGTATCTCCTTTTTTGACCTCATCTACTGACATATCTTTATGGCACTCTGACTAATCAGCTGTCTTGTTTTCCTTTGTTCTTATCTTTCCAAAAAGCAAGAAGTCCTTTTACCTTTTGTGGACCAGGAAAAGATTAGCTGACTACAGCAAATATCATACAGATAACCTCTGTCATTGTTGATGCATAGACCACTGGTAACCAGACAGACTTTTTGTGTCTAGAACAGACTTTGAAGGCCAGGTGAAGCCAGTACCTCTCTATTTTTAAACAGAAGATATTTGGCCCAGAATACTGACGTGCCAGAAAGATGGTACCTCACAATGCTAATTGTACAGGCGCTATGGAAAGCAGAATTTCACTTAGCAACCTCTTTGATTTTTTTTATTACCAAGGTTAAACCCTGACAAGCTTAGCTAAGGCCAAGAAGAATCCTCACTGAATGCACCAGATTCTTTTTTATCATGGTTGGAAAAAAAACATTTCTTCAGGCTAGTGTTCTCCTAGGTGAGTATAAATGCTTCCCATTCCCATTAATGGCGTAGAAAGGATAGCTAATAACTATTAGACTAGCACTCCGATCTTGCCTCTAATTATACTTCTACTACAGCATTTCTACATGACCTTGGGCCAAACACAAAAATCCATCTATGCTTCAGGCTACCACTGGTAAATGGAAATAATGATATATTTATCCCTCAGAGTAATGTCATGAGGTTAAATTCAGGTTACTGTAATAGTAACATTTGTTTTCTGGTATTAAAATGATAAAAGCCATTATAAGTCTATTGCAGAAAGATTAGAAAGGAGTTTGACTTTCTTTTTTTTATGTTTACTTCTTATGCTTTTTATGCTTTATTTGAAATATTATTTGGAAAAAAAAAAAGTTTTTCTGTCTTTTTTGTTGTTGTTGTTTTTGAAATAGTCTCTGATAAACAGCAGCAGCAGGAAAGTTTGTGTGTGGCAAAGCTCCTGTACAAAAGGAATGTGCAGCAAAAGAAGGCAAGCTACACTCTTGCTCTGTGGAAGATTACAGAACTTATCTACAGAGATACTAATAATATTAACTCTGTATTTTGAACAACTAGAATTTCACTGTTATTGGGGGAAAAGTCTCTGGTGGCAGCAGTGTAAAATCACAATCTCTGCTAGCTCCAGTGGTAAAGAGGAGATGGAAGAGTGGCTCTAGTGTAAGATCAACAGTGTGTTGTGGTTTTCTTGGGCACAGAGTAGGAGAATTTACAGAGAATACAATTTACATTTTCTTTAATACTAACTTAAACCCACAGTGCAATTTGAGTTATACTGTAACATGCTTCCAGTGTTTCCACTGCTCCAAATAACTATCCTTTTTTTATTAATGCAAACAGAGATCTCCCATATGGATCAATATGGATCCATATGGATCCTTTCCACAATATCTCTGTATTAGTAAGACTATGCAATTCTCTCAGTGGGTACTGATAAAGTTCTTCCTTTGATAAACTCTTGGTTTTCAGTCCTACAGGATCTTGTTTACTTCATCCTAATTTGGCCAAATATCTATTGATTATAAAGTAACTGTACAAGGAGTTATGTTAAAAAGGAGAGGGAAGAAAAAAAAAAAAGGTATTTTACTTTCTCTGATTTTCTATCTAAACCAATGAAATTATCTAATAGAGATGGGACATTCTTCTAATAGTGATTAAAGTCACAGAGGTCTTCCTTTTTCTTCTCTTCAAACCCAAGGGCTACAAACACAAGCACCACTGCCTGCTTGTATTTGGCTATTTGGCTGCTATAGAACATGCTACTTGCAACCCATAGTAATAAAGCAAATTCTAGCTTTAAAACTGGTATTTTGAATGGTTGAATTCATCCTATACAGGCTATATGAAGATAGAGTTGAAGATAAATTTGCAGATAACCGTTCAATAATCATAGAATCATTAAGGTTGGAAGAGACCTTCAAGATCACCTGGTCCAACCTCACCCTACTAACAATGTCACCCACTAAACCAAGTCTCTAAGTACCAGGTCCAACCTTTCCTTAAACAACCCTAGGGACGGTGACTCCACTGCTTCCCTGGGCAACCCGTTCCATATATTTTATTCTAAATCTCCTGAGCTGGAATCTTGTTTTCATTTGTACTAGAATAGAATATGTCAATTAATATATTCAATTAGCAATACTAGAAACATAAATGATTCCTTACCCATTAAACTGGCATCACACTTCCATCTCCTCACCCCCCCCCCCATCCCTCCATCCCCCCATCACAGCAATGTGTAACAATTTTTAAATGAAATGAGAAACAGTTCTTTGTATTCAGTCTCTGACCTGAATGGAACATATGAGAGAACAGCATATGAGAGTGTGATGTGCTAGAGGAATTCAGTATTGGACATTGGGCATAGCTGTCATGACAAAGAAAGAATTAACTTCTGGTTAACCAGCAACTAAGCACCATATTGAAAAAATATATATTTTTCATGTTTGTGTTCTCTTCAACATACCATTATTCTGTGGTTCAGAGAATTAAGTTAAATCACGCTGTTCCTCTAGGGGCCACTTGGGTCTCCAGTGATTTGTGGTCTGGCTTTTTAAAGGACTGGAGACCAGTCAAAAGTATTTGCATTCTGTATGCATAAATATTGACCGAAAATTCTGACTTTGCTAAAATGGCATGAGTCAAAATCAGCAGCCAGTTATTTCAGATCTGAGGACCTAACAGCCACTTCTCTTGGAAAAGCAATTTTCAAAAAAAAGGGAGGAAAAATAGAGAAGACTACCTCTCAGCAAAAGCTTTATTTACAGTAACTTGTATCTGGCTGCTTGGGCAAGCAACAACGCCAACAACTGAGGGAATGCTCAGCAGCTGTTTTCCCCCTACTCACTGGACTATAACCAGATGTGGAAAAAGGATATTTGTATTATAAAGGATATTTATATAAAGGTTATTTATATTGCATTTAGTACTCAAACAACTGTTGTCTCTCCTACAGAAGAGACAGGTGACTTGACTGTCCAGAAGACCAGATTTGGCTGAAAGGTCATAAGCAAGACCTGGCGTGCCTAAAAATTCAGATCCTGCATGCCTCAGACCAAATTTCTACAAGCAGTGGAAATCTTACAGTTCAAGCCTCAATCATTCTGAGTCTTAGACTCTCATTCAAGAATGTGAATAGCAACATAATAATGAATAGATATGGAACATGAACAGCAATAGAAATCATGGAAATTCAGAGCAGAATATAATTTAGTATCTTCATCATCCTGAATGAAAAGATTGAACAGCAACCATCCTGTGATCTTTATTCCATTAGATGAGATACCTAATTTGTAGTAAAAGTTAGCAAGATATAGCATAATTAAAGAGCATACCATACAGCTTAGACACCAGAGATGATGCAGCTGAAGAGCAGCTTTAATTCTTAATTATGATCATTTCTAATATTTCAGTGGTTGAATGTATTAATTTAGCAGAAATTTGGGGAATATTTCAGAGAGGGAAAGGAGCTATTTTAATAATTCACATCCATATAGATGCACTCATGATGCTTCTGGTTACCTCAGCTTCTTAGCATACACCGCTCTTGATTTCTTCTCATTTCTTCTCTTTTTCTTTCCAGTGTTTTTCCTGGCTCTTCCTTTTCTTCCCAGGCTTTCACTTTTCAGTCCCAGTAATCTGTAGTGAACACAAGTAAAACAAAAATGTAATCACTTTTAAAATAAACAACCATTTTTTATTTTTTTTTTCTACCAGGAAAACACAAGTGAACCAGAGATTGAGGGAGTTCATCTAATAGTATCAGCTCTTTTTATCTACATTTTATTTCAGTCTATAAAACAGTATTATGGATGGAAGGAGATAACTAAAATGACAGAGAGTTCCTGGTATAAAGCCTTTTTTTTTCTTTTGTAGCAACCCCTCAGAGAAACAATAAGTGAGGCAAAAAGATAGAGATTTTGTTCTACAAAGTCTCTAAAGTTCAACTTACAAAAAACACTTGTTCAGTTATGTAGTACAGCACTCCTCCAGAGAAAGCAGAAACAAGATGAGACAGCTCCTAGTTTACAATAATGTCACTGAAAATAGAAATTATTTTGTAGCTTTTATGTTTCCTAGGCCTAACCAAATGTCTCTAACTTCCAATTTCATTTGTAATGTGCACTGGATCAGTCCCCTTTCTCCTTTTCCTTCTCTTGACAAGCACTAATTGTTTGTATTTCACACATTCCTGAAGGACACACATTCTTTTAACAGCTGATAGGAGACATGTATTTCAAGCTGGGGTGAGAGGAGAAAAACATTTAGGTTATTAGCCCCAAAACACTTGGAAGGCCAGAGTCAGTAATGCAATCATGCTGATAATAAGCAGAGATCATGGCAAAAGGGAACAGGACAGCAATCTGCCAAAATCCCCAAATCCACCCACTTAGCAGCTGTTCTGGAAACCCATTGTAACAATTTTATAGCCATTTCTGTAGGTGCCAAATGCTATTTAATAAATATAAATAAGTTTATTGAAGAAGAAGCTTGTCCATAAACTCTGCTAGTCATATTTTCTGTCAGGTCATTTTTTGATGTTACTTCAGAAAATTCACTAATTCCACTGCACACTATAGACCTCTCCAAAGCTTAAGCTACATTTATACTTTACAGAGTCAACTTGGGATAGTAGAATTATTGTAAGGCAAGAATGAAGCCATGAGGATTAGAAAATACATTAAAAACATATTATTGAAACACCAGTATCATAATTTACATCATTAATTGAATTTCAGATTAGACTGAAACAGGATTTTTCCTGTTTATTGTATTTGCTCCAAAGATGTTGATTTTAAAAACAAAGAGCAAGTAGGTAGTACATTGTAACTGCACTGCAAGAGAACCAGAGGCTTTATATTGTAGTCATTGGGGATTACAGAATTCAAACAAATGACTAATCCTTCTCATTAATTAAGCCAAATCCAGAAAGTCTTAGCACCCATAATTTCTGGGAACTGTGGATGCTCAAACTGCTCCCTATTTGGCTTGCTCTCCTTTGGGTCCTTCGCTGGGTGTCCCCAGTCTCAAGCAAAGCAAATTGATTAATTGATGAGGCTTGGGAGCAGCACTGAGGTTCCCAATAGTTCATTTTATAGCAAAGGCAACGTTCACACAGAGTATATATGAATGATTAGACAGCATTTGGAAAGTTCAGTGCAGTTTTATATTTAGTGTTAAAGGTGTCATTGCAAAAGCCCCATTTGTTGAATGAAGGAAGCCTGGCTCTAATAATAACAAATAAAGCATTTTCTTCTTAGTTTACATCTAGGTTCAATCCAATTTTTAACATCAGCTTTCTAGAATAATACTGTATGTCCTACAATAAATATAGCAAGAGAAAGCTATGCAATTATAAGTATCTATATATTTGTATGTTGTTTGAACCACCGCAACAACTCTTCATGTTCATGCCAATAACATTCAATTAGCTCTAATGAGTGTAAGTTTTAATGCTTAACCCAATGCCTCTCTAAGGATAAGCTTGCAAGGAGGTGTAGCTACTAGCTGGTAATATATAACACCATCTGATTAGGATAAATTATTTTCAAAACATATCTGCCATAAAAAGCTAAAATGAAGGGTAAAGTGACAGAACAACTGCTGCTAAATTCTATTTTCAGCATTGTAATTGGGATAATATACCATAATTTATTTTAATGAGTTACAATTAAGAAATGGTTTCTAGGGCTGCATGTAATTTCTTTCAATTATTAGTTATTAGTTGTTCATGCATAAATGTGTTTTAATATTGGCTTATCTGAGGTACAGTAGGTGATTGAAGCTGTTCAGTATATTATTTTTTCGTTTGTAGAGTTGTACTTGCAGGGGCAATTCTAGCACAAGACATTTATAAGAAAGAGATCACAGTGACACTTGGGAGAAATATTTTTAAGTATTATGAAAAAATATCTAAAGCAATATGGGAAAGGTGTCAAAGAAAATCCTGATATGGTTAACGCTGAATTTTGCTTTATCTAACTGCAGCTACAGTCTAATGGCCCCTGACTTAATAAAATATTTAATTTAACCTGGTTGCAGAGTGAATTATTATACTACATTTTTTTTGACTTTATTAGGATAAAGAAATATCATGGGAGGCTACACTAACAAACCTAGACATTGCTTGTATTGTTAAAGAACAGGTTTACATCTCAGAGGAGTGTAATGACCTAGAGAAACTGGAACCTTTTTAACTGAAAAAGCATTCTACTTATCTTATAGAAAGCAGTCTATTTTGTGCTAAGAAGAATGGCTTATAACAACAAACAGCCTCTCTGTTATCAATCATTCTCATATAACACAATATTTATTGTGCTTGCTGTTAACCAATTGAGGAAAAAAAAAAAAAGGCGCTGAACAATTCTTTTCTGAAGACAAACATTAACCTGACCTGAGAACAGTGCATCTTAACCTCATCAGTACAACTCTTATGGGAACCAATGCATCTATTTACATATTCATTCACATAAGTTCATAACTAGGCTATAATAAGAGATCATGGCATAGAAAATATTATTATTATTATTTTAATTTGCAATATTCTCTCAGATTATATTTATGTTCTTTAGGCTTCTATGCACCCGGAAACTTAAGAATAATGAATTAATCTTTGAAGATTTGCTTTGTAATTCATTAAAATTAAGTTAAACTACTTTAAGAAATGTTGGTATTTCTAACTGCTGTGCATATGTTGTTTTTGCTGAATTTTAAACAACATTTCTCATTCCAGTCATGTTTAGCCATCACAACAATAATACCTAACTATAACTAATAATTATCTCAACTATCTTTCAGGACATTAAATAATGCATCATGATTTACAAGCCCCTCTTAATTTCAAATAGTCTTTATGGCAGTTGGTTAATAAATAAATGTCACACACAGTCTTAAATAATTATAAAATGTAGATTTCTTTAATTAGTAGAGGTTAGACAAAAAAAAAAAAATGGAGGTGTGGGGAAGGCTTTAATAACCAAGTATTTAATTATTATGGACCAAATTCAGTCCAAAAATATGGGGGCAAACTTTACTATGATCATTGGACTCTATTTGACCAATGCAATAATGTTCCTGATTTGTTAGATTCAGTAGCCTCTCAAGTAGAACTTTTTGAGCTTTGAACACTTTTAAGGTTTTGAATTCTTTGAATTCCTTATAACATTTTAGCATTTTTGCCTACGACAATCTTCCTGGTGACAGATTATATTAAACAATTGCTGCATCATTCACTCTTTACACTCTCAAGGAAGGAAGGCCTTTTTTTTTTTTCTTTTTCTTTTTTTTTTTTTTTTAAGTAAAGAGGAGATAATTGCCAAGAAGTTTCTCAAGCTCTGTTGATTTTCAAGGAGACAGAATTTTGAAATGAAAAATAGTTACTAATCATACTGTTGGAGATTGATTTGAATCCTAACCATACATCGGACAGTAAAAAAAAGGAGAATACTTTGTGAATGGGAATGAGAGGTGTGAGATCATGTAGGGAAAGGAACAAGGGGACCTTTCCCTATAAGACCTTTTCTCTAGAAGATTCTCAGACATCACTTCTGGTTTGCTGGAAGATCTCCCTCTACCCAAGAAGTTAGTTGTACATTATCCCATTTCAGTAGATTCTGACCACACTGCTCCTTTAAGCTCCACTTAAAGGCTTGGTACTTGAATCATTTTTAACTATCAGATGAATTGAACAAAAAATAAGAAGCTAGGGCATATTTCATTTTACTGTCTCTAAACAAATTAAGTTTTGTCTGGAAAAGACCGCTGTGATCAGCATGAAGGTTTTATGCTTGCTATTTCTCAGGATGTCGAGGGTGGGTTTCCATGAGGATTCATTACTTGTTTTTTCCTTGCAATCATGCAAGGCCTATTTTGTACAGATACAAAGTTGACTAAATCCCTCTTAGACAGCAACACAGAGTACATGAGCAACACAGTGCAAGGAGTATTACAGTCTGCATAATAAATTTATTGAGGCCTTTATTTTCCTGTACATTTTAAATCTTTTCTTCTCCCACTTGAAGATTATATTCATCATGAAACATTACCCTTCAAGTGTTAAAATGACAAGTGCTGATGAAGGTAAAGCTGATCAGCTGCAAAACTCCCACTTGCTGAACATTATAAAGTTTCTGTTGTTCAAACAGCTCAGTTAATTATCCAAATGTGAAGGATATCAGGAGGGGACCTGCTGAGCTTTACAGCTGGCTTCTAGGGAATTATCCATAATAGAGCTGTTATAAGAAAATTATGACAGACCCAACATACAGGGACCTCTGCTTACCTCTCTTGAGGATTTTTGCAGGACCTTATAATCAAACAGGGAGTTAGGAATTTCCTCAGAATCAAAGGGAAGCTACATTTTGTGGGAGAAAAGCAGTGCAATCAGCGTCTCAGTGTTTTATCACATAAACCCAGAGAGGATTCCAGAGTCATACATGTTAATTGCCTGCTGTAAAGATGACTGCTATTCCTCTGGTGCCAGTGACTGACTGCTTTCTCAAATTTAGGTTCTTAAAATGACTATCATGCCCTGACCATAGTTAAAAATGCAGTTCTGGCTGCCTCTATGCACAATTTTTTGAAAAACCATGTGATCTCTTTCAATAAGCACTCATAATGGGTGTTCAACTGCCTGTGAATATTTTAAGCTGTTATAGTCAACATTTGTGCACCTGAGACAAACAATCCCACAGCAAAAAGTCAGGGTGAGGAAGCTTCAGTGAATACTGAAGACTATGAAAGAATGAGTAATATTGAGGTGAATTGAGTAAACAGGGAATCTGCTAGAAACAGTCCCTAAAAAACTCAAACCTTTGATAAATCCACACACACTTGCTGATATTGCAACAGCTATAACTTTTGACTCTCTATTTCATGACCATAGTCAGTTGGTCTAAAACAAAAGATCTCTCTGTTCCCTCTCTTTTTCACTCTCCCCACCCAGAAATCCTTAATTTGTGTACATATCACAATGCTGTACAATGCTAGATAGCCCGGGGACTGGAAGCAGAATAGTAATATCATCTCATCTCACTTAGCAAGGACAATATGTCTTCTTATTTTTTTACTGTTTCCAATAAGCACTCATCAGTTAAGCTGCATGGTATTTCATTCACATGTGTTGGCATTTCTTGGCTAGAAAAAATGGCATAGCCTTGTGATTAAGTTTTGCAAGAAGAAACTGAAAGCATTAAGGAAGGTCCTAGTGAAGAGTGAAGACTTGAAAACTAACAGAGTCAGATTATCCAAAGTAAATAGTCAATATTCCATGCTATGCAGAGGGAAATAATGCTATTATAATTTCTTACACCAAAGCTCACTGTTAGAATTAAAAACACCTTTATGAGAGACCTATCATCATAGCATCTAGACACCATCAATTCATAATTTCTACACATTCATTTTTTTTTTTTTTCCAGAAATAAAGTATCTCTCTCTGAAATATTATTTAACTTTAGTATAAATTCTAAGGAGGTGCACCTAACAGCTTCTATAAAATGATGTGGAGCAGAATGAGTGATTTTGGGTTTGATAATATCAGTGAAAGTTAAGCCCTGCACTTATTACTACAAAGTCATAAGTGGGATGGTATAATAATGGAATACTAATGAAAACCACAATTCCATAATTGAGATAATCCATATTCTGTAGTATCACAGGTTAATTTGCAAAATTAATTTGATGTGATAAATGGGTATAAAGTTGTAAGCCAACTATTCAAAGCCAAAATCACTGAGAAGTTTCTCTGCTATAACCATTCAATTTATTATTTTTCTTCCTTCTTTCTGCCTATACTATTTTTTTTTTTTGGACTAGGAGATTGAAATCTATATAGATTTTGTTACCAAATCCTTCAGTGGTAAGATTAGAAAAAGGGCATCATTATCCTGGCCATAAGCTGGTTTAGCTATACTAATTCCACCATGGCCACTTGTGTCAGGCACATCATCTTTCACTGAATCTTGGGTCATGGACCTTGACTCAAGAATCAGCACAAGGTTCAACAGACTAAGCATTGATGGTGTTGCCCATAGAAGTCTTGTACAGGCCTGTGGAAGCCTGTAGAAATGCTAAATCTAAGACTTCAGTGGAGTTCTGAATTTGTTCAATTCTTCCCAGTCTGCTGTCCCATTCTAATTTTACTCATTTACTCATTGTATTTTGTATACTTCTGCTTCTCCTGACAAAAATTCAATCATGGAAATGATCATATTCCCTACCAGGACAGAGAATTACCTCCAGAAAAAAAGAGTCTCAGATTTAGCCAAACCCAAGCATCAGCAGTGAAATGCATCAGAAGTTGGCAGGCTGTGCTGAATACTGCAAACCTCAGAAGCCACAGTACCACAGTTCCCTTCCAGTATTCCATAGACATATGCTTACATCTATGTTTGAACACAATTTGGTAAATAGCATAACATGAACAGGATAGTGACACATCAAAACACATACACAAGAGTTTTACTCAACTCTTTCCATTTCTAAGACAATTTAATCTGACTCAAAACTCTGCCTCTACCTCAGAGCAACAGATTCACTAACCTACTGACATGGCTACTCCTCCCTTATCTGTGGTCTCATCACAGATCAATGAAGAGAAGGATTCATAGGTCTCCAGCCAAGCCATTGCTGAGCAATTATCTATTACCATGCATTTGAATCCCCCAAATGACAGGCCCAATGTATTTATCTTATTTTCATAAATTAATTTGTTGAGAACAGGTCTAGCTCTTTCAGCTGAGAGCTTGACTGTCAGCTTGACTGACTGCAAATTCTCTTCTTAGAGAAAGCCCCTCAAGAATTGCAAGAGCATGGCAAACGGTTTTAAAGCAGTGACTTGTCTAGCAATAATTCCCCTTGTGCTCATGTTTATATTCTTATGGGAGTCCTTTCCTTTGCTTACAGCAGTCTCTTAAAGGCTTCAGTACTGCTTAACCTTAAAAAGTTCTTGGCTGCTTGTCTCTTCTTGCTGTAACAATTTCACTCACTACTTTACTCATCCGTCTGTTAATACACAGTGTTTCATAAACAGTATTTGCATATAGCATCACTGAGGCATTCTATATACAACTGTTAAAATAGCTGTTGGTAAAAATCAATATTTTCTGGGTGGAATTGCCTACTTCATGGCTTTTGCAGCATTTTGCAATTTAACTTACACTGTAGAAAAATGTTTTCTTTTTTTTTAAAAAAAAAAACAAGCTATCATTCTGAAAGAAAAAAAAAATCACATATTTTTTAACAAATAATCCTGGGTGATTCAATACCCAAGCCACTCAAGAAATGCAAAATTATTTTCAGATTTTATGTTACAAGCTTGAGACAAAGAGTGTAACGGTATTGTTCACTAGACATAAAGCCTGAAATGTTTTTAATGCTATTAAGAATATCTTGGCTGTTTTGACAATGTCTTATTACAATTGATGTTGCTTTAAACTTCAGTCTACCCTAAAGAAATGCAATTATCTGTTTGCTCCTTGAGCTTTATACCTGAATTACTCTTCCACAATAACTTTTCATTTCGTTAGCGTGCACAGACTTCTGTAAAAAACATTGTAAAAGCAAACTTTTTGAAAAATGTGTATGTTAAAGTCCTGTCAAACACAGGATCTGAAGTTGACGTAATTTGCAAAATCACTGTAGATTAAAAGGCCAAAGTTCCAGTACCAGCCATTATGAAATACAAACGAGGCTCACAGCAGGAAGATTTGGTATATAAACAAGTTGAGCAAGAGTTATTAGCCTGGGAAACCATATAACTAAAACTTAGAGCTGTCTTACTGGTAAAGAACATGTTTAAAATACTTGGAATATAAAGACACAAGTAAAAACCTTGTCACACTTTCATTCCATTCCACATTTTCCACAGCAGTGGCTTGAGATTCCAATTTTTGTCACTCCTAAATTTAGAGGATTAATGGATTATTCCCTTCAACTGCTGAGTCAAAAAAATAAATAAATAAACCAAAGGGGGAAAAAAAAAAAAAAAAAAAAAAAAAAAAAAAAAGCTGCAGAGAAGATTTTAATGAAATGCTGTGTATTTACCATTTCCTAAATATAAGTACCAAACATAAATGGGAAAAATGCATGTTATATAAAAAAAATTTTGTTTTAAAGTTAATTCTCATTTCACTTTGTAAGAAAGATAAAACTCCTTTCATAGAATTTCTTGAATCTCTGAAAATGAATCCTTGCTATTTCTGTTCAATAGTCCAGTGATCCAAGAATTCATTCACTCAGAACAAGAGGCGTTATAGTTCAATTCCTTCATCCACAGTAGTGAATTTTCCCATGTTTCATGACAGTACTTTAGCCACCAAGCTATTCATCATATGCAGATCGTAACACTGGGAATTATTGTCTCAAAAGGTGGGCAGACCAAACGTCTTTGCTCGTTATGGTTGTTTTGTCCTTCTGAAAGAAAAAAATAGAATTTTGACTCTACCACCTGCACTCTAGCAGATTTCACATTCCTGAGCGGTAGCTATTAGCAAGAGCAGAGAAGATGAAAGCTACTAAGTAAAAGAAAAAATGGCAACAAACACTGTTTTTAATTTAGTCCTAGCAAATACCTGCCTTCCTTGTCCTATGAAATTCTGAGATTATATTTTTTTATTATTATTATTTTTAATAGAACCCCCTCTTGCCTTCAATGATGTACTTAGCTTACTGCTTTCCTCTTATCAACCTGTTCATGTCATGTAACTCAAGATAGTTGCAGTGCTGTTTTTGTGACCATGAAATTAATCTTATTCGAACAGGAATGTATGCAAAGTCATTAGCATTTTCAGCAAATACATCTTTCTTCTTGCTTCTTTTCTAGAAGTAAAAGTATTTATTGTAATCTGCTCCCTCTGAACTATTACTAAAACATCTCATTTTCAGGCGTCCGTGTAAGTAAACAGGATCTTCTGAAGCAACAGACAAGGTTTTTCATGAGAATGAATTGTATGGCTGGTATATTTCCCAAGAGACCACACAAATTATTTCTAAAACACACCCGGTATCCACCATCAAGGAGAATAAAAATCTAGCAGTTTCTCATGAAACAAGGTCTCTTGAGGGCCAGCCTCTCTGCTATCTAGCTAATTTTTCATACTAAATTCCTGAAACAGAAATTGATTTTAATCAACTTTTTTTCAACTCATTCCACATTCATTCACTCTCTATTTTTATTTATTTATATTTTAAAGTTCATTGATTTTGAGATATTGCCTTTCACATTTATAACCTCAAGGGCATTTGAAGTTCTGATGACATTGTGATCACTAGACTTTAGATGACTCTCAACTTTTATCTTATTTATCATCCTTGTCTTATTTCCCAACAATATTAGGAGTAAGTATAAAATAGCCTGTGCTTTTACTGGATAGTCCACAAAATCTATCAGAACAGAGTGTTGTATTACCTCCAGGAAGCGATACCATTTCTTATCAATTCCATAATTGCCAGCATAGTCAATATTAACTAATTGAATTTCCAATGATTAATGATCTATCCTTTTTATAGGCTTTCCTTATCTTCTTCTTCTTTCTAAGTCTTGCCTTAGGTGGCCTATACCAATTTTCAGTCATTTTTAGGTTTTAATTTGCCTATCTTTCATCTTCATCTAAACTGTCCCTATTCAGGTGTCTAAAGTACATATGTCATTTATTTCTTTTAGTCAAGTAAGATTCTTCATACATATTGCCGTATGTTTTTCTCTCCTGCTGTGTCTATGTCTTTTACTACATATATTTATCAAGGCATTTCAGTCTTTATTTCATTTCTTGAGACATATGTATAAAATGGATATTAAGACGTGTTTAGGTACTTAATTAGCATTCTATTTACACAGAGGTGTGCTCTCATCAGAAAGTTGGTATACATTCCAAAGTGTCACAAAAAGTACCCTAAAAATGTATGTGCTCTTGAATAAATGAAGTATTTCAAAATGGTATAACTGGATATTCTCAATTAAATGAAGGCACTTATTATTGAATAAAAGCTGTAGGTGGTCTTCTGATCTGAAAAATCTGACCCTGCAGTGCCTAATATCAGAGTGTTGTATTTGAAAATAGTGGTTTCAACAAGTTTGTGCTTCAGTTTCTTTGGGTGCATAATGGGGTTGAGAAAATGTTTCTACTTCACCTGTAATGTTACATCTATAACTGCCCTAAAATATTGAAGATATTTTTACATGACAGCAGTGCTATTTAAAGAGCCAATGACTAATATAAATAAAGTAGTAGCTGAAACATAATTTTGAATGATTACACCATAATCAGATGTAGAAGCTGGAAATATCTGACCACATCATGTGTTTAAACTACTTAATCCTAATTTTACCTAACGGCATGAAACAAGACCAAGCCATAGGCAAAGAATTCCTTACCTATGAAAAATTCCATTTCATTCACAAGGCCAAAACTTTATAGGAGACAGACATCAAGTTTGTGCTGCCATATATGCAGCAAGAACCCTCAGTGTTCACCCTCAATGTCTCCTTAGTGCTGCATCTGGACTACTTTAAGCAATGAATTAGATCATTTTAACCTGTGAAACTCAAGCAATGCAGAAACCTGAACTCATGAGATTACAGGCTTGTCTCTGATATAAATCTTTTGAATGTCACTAAAAGATTTAGTGTTACTTACCTGAGACACTTACAAAGCATCACACAATGATACCTTGATTTGTTTAGCTGAAAGCTTTGATACTATTTTTATATCTATCACCTTGGAAACAAAATGTGAATGGGTGGTTGTTCCCTATAAAACAGAAGTGCTGGATTTATAGCCTTGAAGGCTGACACGCTGTTCACAGTCAGTGACACGTACAGTTCAGCAGTAAAATGCTGGAGTTTTCTTTTACTGTCCTGACAAGACACCTCACTCCTGATCTGGAAATAAATTACAGACAGTGACACACAGATCTCCCCCCACACACCATAATTTCTTCTTAAGGAGAATGATACTATCTGTGCTCTTTTATTGTAGTTTTTGTGACGTAGGTGTAAGACCACTAGTTCACACTTGTTAAAAGTAATTGGTCAAAATGTAAGTTTAAGAGTTCTGCTATAAAGACTCTCTATTATATTTGTTATAAATTAAATGTGCTAGAATACATCTTCTAATGCTGGCATATGAAAATTTCATATATGGCTCTGCTTTCACCATCAAATATGACGGTAACAGAAAAAAAATAATCTGGTAATCATACACATCATCATTAGATTCAGACTGACAACCACATTTTAAGATATATTCAGTCCCCAAAACTCAAACATTGTATTTTGAAATCACTTTAATGGCAAATAGTGTTTAACACATCTGCAAGGTTTGCTTCTATATCTTCTCTACAGTATATAGCAGAAGAGTTAAATACAGACATGCAGAAAGGGGAGGAGTCATCCCACAAGATTTTGTGCTGTGCAATTGGATAGGCTGAACCTAAGGGCTTGCCAAATAGCCTGGAAAATCTCACCTCAGAGCTCTTACTGGAGATTTTTCACTTCTTCCTTCTGTTGATGCAGCAGTGAAAACAAGGCACTGTCAGATTCATCCTTTGCCAATCTTGGATATGTTTTCAGTCACTTGCAGTGAACAATCTAAAACATATAACAGCCTTAAGCTCTGAAATAGTGCTAGATCAGCCTTTATAGAAATACTAAGAGGCTAAAAGAAGCACAAAGGTTAACTAAAAAAACCTTTTGCATATAGATCACTGAGTTGTCTTTTAAATACTCAACTCACAACAGAGTATATTGCCTTCATAAATATTTAAGACATTAGAGGACATATGAAGTCTTCAGTGTTTAAATAGTGCCATCAGTGGTATTTCTAGTTGCTTAAAAAAAATAATAATACAGGAATATTTATTGAACATTCTGTGAACTGCTAGACTGCTGGTGGCCCTTGCATACATACATTTTTCTTCATAACCTGAAATTAGTGTGCAAAAATAAGCAAACTGCTTTTTGGCTAGACATTTTTGATTGCTCAAAAATATTTTCAAACCTGAGTTGAGCTGACTATTATGAGCAATTGCAAAAGAGTATGGAATAGTGATTGGGATCCCCTTGAGCATAAACACAGACCAGTCTGGGCACATGATATACTCTGGAATGAGGTGTATTGCACTGCAGAACATTTGTTGCCAGGTTAGATCATTTTTACTGACACATACATGAGGTACTGTTAAGTAACAGTAGACATGATTAGTGCTCTAATAAATCAGCTGCCCTAAAGTAAAGCACCAAAAAGAAGAGCAGACTAGCTGCAGGCCCAGATTTTGGAGATGATTTGAAAAGATATTTAGTTCCTTTAATGGATCAAAACTTGTGTTATATGTCAAAAATCACTCATAAATATCATACATATATCAAGTAGTCATTGTATTACCTGGACTAACAGCCCCCCCTTTTTTTTCCATGCTAAAATGCTTTTTTATTCCCTAATACCCATCAGAATGATGAAATTCATGTAAAAGTACTTGTTACTAAACACTTATATTTGCAGACAGCAATCCATGCAGAGAGACCTCGCAGCAAGTTAATGAGGTTTGAGTATTCAATAACTAAGATAAAACTGACCCAGAGAAACAACAGAGCTGTCAGGCTGTCATTTCTAACAGACAGCATAATGAAACCTATAACAGAGGGCAGTTAAGAATAAATGCACAATAATGATCTGGTTGGAAATAACAATCTACAATCATTTTCCTTATTCAAGGATAGCCCTTCCTAACTCAGTGAATTGTTTATGTATTTATTTATTTGACAGCTATGCAGCAAAACCAGTAACCACATGGAATAAATGTGTGTGTATTGTAGCATTTTTTGCAGACCATCAGTTCATTTTAAAGACAAATTCTCCAGGAGAATAATTAAACTCCATGCAATTGAAGTATTACAGCAACAGTAGCTCTTGCAGGGCTGAACTGTATTTAAATATATACCGTTTGAATTCTGACCTCAGTGCCCCCAATTGGAAGATGACAAAAAATAAAAATACATAATTGCTGAATATCAAATCTATTGTTTGGATCTACTCTGGACACACAAAAAATTGTATGTTCATTAGAGAGAAGATGTGGAAATTGCTCTCCATCAGAAATGAGCTTCCCTTCAAGAGTCTGAGTCTAGGGGAAGAAATGAAACTGAACTCCTCCTCCCCCAAAAGAAAAATCTGCATACTTTTCCTTAGGTGTGCCTAGCATTAAGCAAACCTTCCAGTGGGTCCTGAGGCATCAGCTCCCCTATCGTGTCTCTATGTGCTTCTAATGCACCCAGAATACAGACTGCCACAGACAGTGGCAAAGCCTGGGTGTAGGTATCCGAGCCTCCTCCTCTGGAGGAAAGGTAGAGGGGCAGGCCCTGAACACAGAGAAACTGCAAATGGCTGCAGCAGAACATACTGATTGCTTCTGTGTAGCGAGTCATTATAAATATCCAGCATTTAATGTTCTGGGGGCTTTTATGCTCTCTTTCTCTTATTCAGCATACATTTGGAACAAAGGAAAATGAATAGAAGCTGTTACAGCATTAATCTAATAATTTATTGCAGTAAATAGATATTACCAATTCCATTTTTTCACCACAGACTGTTAGTAGCTCACATCACTGACAATGGATAATAATGCCCTTCAGCTCTGCTATAAACTAAGAAACCATCTTTTTACAGCCTAATTCCTACAACACAATTAAATCATGGAGAGACAATATTTAATGTAACAGAGCTGCGTATTTAGTTGAAAGCTAATTATTCTAGTGCATAACATGAGAAGTGCATTCAGACTTTTTCAAAGCAAGATGCAGTCCTCTAGTCCCTCAGCTTTCACTGGAGTGAATGAAAGATATGAGGACTGAGTACCAAAACTGTGGGAAGGTATCATAACTTACAGGGCTTAATATCCTACCAGGACCATCAATAAAAAGACCCTTGCTGGTTATCCTCACATTATGTAGAGTTGAATTGAAAATAACAGATTAAAAACCATTATCGCTTACTAATATTATAATTATGACTTCGTGTATACTCTGCTTTTAAGAGAAAAGTACAGTAAAAATCTCTTTTAATTAAAATAAGCTCTCTGAAAATTAGCTGAGAAATATTGTAAGTCTGCTCAAAAATTGTGTGTTCTTTCTACAGTTTTTGTATGTATTATGGCACTTTCTTCCCAGATATCATAAGAATGTCAGATTTTATAAGCACTTCCTTACACCTGCAAATATCGAGATTAGAAAACAGATATGTGGTATCTTTTTAAATCTAAGGATGCCGATGTACTTCTTGGCTTAATGTCAAATATGATATGTAATTATGATCTTTACGTGTGCACAAAAGTACTTTAGAAAGATGCAGTCTGTTTGGTTTCCACTGTTATTTACATTATTGTTATAAAACATCTATTATGCATAATGTTATATTCAGCTGAAAAAACAACTACAAGATGCAGTCAGAGTTTTCAGGTTTGGGGTTTGGTTGGTTGGGTGGTGTTTTTTTTGCTATTGTTTTGTTTTGGTTTTGTTTCCTATTATTGGTTCAGACACACACATTCAGGTACATTAGGACTAGTGTCAGAAAACTGTTCCCATATCCCTGGAGCGTCTCCATAGAGAAGTCATATAACAGTGTTTGCCACTGTTGCCAAAACTAGTCATTGGTTTTCATTAAGCTGAATTGACTTTCCATTTGATTAAAAAAAAAAAAAAAAAAAAAAAAAAAAAAAAAAAAAAACTGCACAGAGGTTTCTCTTCACTGCAGAGCTTAAAAAAGCTGAATTGCTGAATTTTGAATTGTAAATATGCACTGGATGAAGGACAGTAATGTCTTCCTAGCCACTTCTGACTGAAATCCATACCTTCTTTCACCACATAAAGGAAAACCTTAGCTGATATTTCCCCCTGCATAGGGGAACATTTGCAGTGTTCCTTTGCTCATCAAACTTTTACATGTAGTAAGTAACATGTAAACATGTAACGTGTAGACCTGGGTTTCAGGCCATTGCAAAATGCTAAAATAGCTACTGAGAGTACAAAAAGTCCTTTCCTCCTACCAACAGCTTATGTGATTTGTTAATTAAGGCTACCAGGAATATTTGTGGGTCTAATTTCACTTGTCCTGAAATTGCACATTTAATCTTTGAGCATGTTAAAAATAAAAGAAGTACAAAAAAAAAAAAATCACAAAAATGAAGCTGCTAGAAGGAAGATGAATAGAGCCCTCTGTTTTCTCTCTCTCCTTTTAACCCAAGGTTTAAAAATACAAAAAACTTAGATTCATATCCTTCCTCTGTGTGAGATGACCTACCATAGTGATGAAGGATGGGCTTTTTAACTAGACTTTGTGCTAGACCAAATCATTCACAAATGCACTGATGTTACTTTGTATGAGCTGCTTAAATAGCAATTCTACTGGATCCCAAAAATGAAAATGCTATAGTCAGGAGACTAGGAAATTTTCCTGGTAGGAGGCATACGATGGGTAAAAACTACTGAAAAGAGATCTGAAACGTGGTCCTCTGTTTCATAGGATAATACCTTAAGCTATGAGATATTGAGGGAAATTATCATTTTCACTCTTTGGCTGTTTTGTGAATGTAGTCCTTCATTTCCTTGACTTATAGCAATTGTTGAAATATTTCTCAATATTTCAAAATACTGTTTCAGCACTGCATTCTCACTTCAGCATTTTGAAAGTTCATTTTTGAGGAACAAATAATGTAAAATAAAAATATCTTCAGCTATTCTGAGAAACTTCTGAGAGGTTTCACTGCCCTCCATTGTCATTATCTCATCTAATATAAGTTTCCAGAGTTATAGCATATATAATTTGGGGTGCATAGCAGAAGATTATTAAGTGTATTCTTTAAAGGTGACTTGAGAGCTGATCAAAGAGTTTTCAATGTTGTTTGAAAACAGAATAATATTGTTGCAGTAAAAAAACAAAACAACAACAACAACAACAAAAACAAAAGATGTCATTCTGATCAAACACTCTATTTTTCAAAATAATTGCAAAATAAGCAATGCGGCAACCTCCTAATTTCATAACCATAAAAAAAATGAAGCCAAAAATTATCCTGAAATGCTGTGAAAAATGGCCTCCTGCTCCTAGAAGTAAAAAATATAAACAAACAAGAATATCCCCCACCCCAAATTTTCCAACATGAAAAGTGTTTACATAATAAGACTGCATAAAAGCACTGCACTTTTCTCTCACTCTGATAAGGTACTTGAGTATCACAGGAAATTTACTTTAATTTTCACTTAACTGAAGAGATCTGTACATTATCAGTGTTTAGAAAGATATGGAATTCCTTAATTCTAACACCAGAACATGTGGATGTTTTCCACAAGCATTAGGATCACCTGTGTCTATGACTGTTTTCCTTTGTCCTTTATTCATATAATTTTCTTTTTTTCTTATTTTTCTATTTTTTCTCTGTCATATTTTCCATGAACTTGTCCCTTAAATAAGATAGGAATTAACCTTTAGCTCATGCTCAGAGAAAATTAAATTTCCATGTCTGGAACTGGGCAATTGCACAATTGTGCATGTCTCTTATACATACAGCATGTCTCAGAGAAGAGAAAATGTTCTATGTGTATGTTTTTGTGTTTTTGTTTTGTTTTGTTTTGTTTTCCCTGTAAAATCATATTGGTAATACAACACAAAAAAACATGCCATTTAAGATTCCCACTGCCACAGATTATATAATTTCCAGGAAGAAAACAGATCCTTTTAAGGTCTGTAGCTACTTCCTCTTTAATATTGACCTAACTACATTAAGTTCTGGTTGCCACTCCAGGTCTGTGATCTGGAGATTGCATCATGGAAGGAGTTAAAGTGTTGGGACCTTTTTTTCTGCCATAATCTTAACAAAAAAGAAGCATTAAAATTCACTAAAGGGCCTTTTACCTTGTTTTGAAAAAATCATTCTTAGAAAACTACTGTCATTTCTATTTTAAAATATCATTTCTGGAAAGGTGAGGAAAATAACTAATTGTATTGATCTTGGTGCTGGAAATATGAGTGAGCTATGAATGACAGCTTGAGAAATCCTAATCAATATAAAAAGAGAGCTTTAAAGATCATTTAATTGAAGTAGAGTAAGTAGAATCTTACATGGCTTAAATAATGTCAATAGAAAAGTTACTGTTTTCAGCTCAGTACACATGATAAGACTTTGAGAGTCATAAGCACCTAATACCATCTCAGGAATTTAGTAGTGGGTAAAGATTAAAGCTTACTGTCTCCACAGGGTGCTGAGCTCTTGATTCATGTTTCTTATAACATCAAGTCCGGATTATTGTAATACCCTGTTTGTAGGCCTCTTTGATACAGTGGTTTGCTGTTCATGAGCTTCAACATGCATAGATTATAGCAACTCGGATTCTCAGTGAAATTGAATTGTATCAACATCCTAACAGATTTGATTGCCTTTTTATCACATTTAACATTACTTTTGAAATGTGTGTTACCTATGTGCTTTTGGAGCATTTTTCAACTTTTTTTTTTTTTTTTTTAACTAACTTGATTTCTCATTTTCTCTGCTGCGTATTATGGTGACCACTGGATGTGCCCTCAAAATAATGTGGTATGTAGTGAGAAAAGCTCTCAGACTGGGAAAAATATTATCATCTCTACAGAATAAACTTCTCAATGCATGTTTTGCTTGTTCTCTTGCTCCATGTTCCAGAGTGTCTGGCTAAAGTGACACTACATTGGAAAGATGAGTATTAGATAATTGAGTCTTTTAAATATGCCTTAAACATTTGAAAACTGTCATTGAATAACAGACAATACTTTATGAACCTATAAAAAGTACCTATCCCAGCTATGTATTCTAATACATCAAAGCAATAAGTTTATTAGCTCCCAGTACTACTCAAAATTTCTGAAAAGTCATGGAAATGGGAAGAGGTAATAGGAGATTTGAGAAAAAAATAATACCAGTTGGTAATAATGATACCTTAAAATAAAAAGAGAGTAATCTTTTTAATTATCATTCACTGTATCTATCCATCAGGAAAAGAATATTAAAATAAAATCAAATATTTGGGCTTAATTTCAAAGAATTCAGCACTCCCATAACTGTGAATTTCATTACAAAGTCTTCTAGTTAAATAAAAAACAAAAATTTAGTAAGCAGTTAAAACCAAATCAACATGGACTGCAACTCTAGCTCTAAAAAGAAAGAAATATATACAAGAATGAGAAAAAGAACTGAGTGAAATTCAGTATGGAAAAAAAAAAAAAAAAAAAAAAAAAAAAAGTTTAACAATTAATCACACTCTTTCTGTGGATTAAAATGTTACAAAACCAAAAACTGGGAAACTATGGTGTAAGTCCTTTTTTTCCTCTGCTATATATGAAAAATAAGTAGATAAGTAAGAAAAACTTCATATATAGTGTCACAGAATGTAATGTCAATTATCTATAAATATCTGAAGGTATACACAATTTTGCACATGAATTATTCAGCTTAGTCTATGGGAATGTAATTACATTTTGGCAGAAAATGAAGGGAAAGGAATTAGTGTAAGCATTGCAAATATCTCACAAAATGACAGCAGCCTTGCACATTGGAATGGGCAAAATACTAGACACTGTGATGTCTTGAACAGTCTTGTGTTACAAGAATCGATTGAAAATTAATATATCCCACCTCTAGCACCCAAGATTTTGTTATACCTCTGAAGTTTCCCATTCTCAAAAAAAGACATCTCTCCAAAGCAACCTGAAATAATATTTTCCTAAGTAGTATACAGTATTGCAGGTAATAAAAATTGTAATATTGTTGAGATTTTTTTCTAAGAGAAATAAAATTGGACATTAACATGTATCCTTCAGAAACAGTAAAGTTGGAACATTTAAATATCTATTGATAACCAAAAACATCATTTGTGGAGGTCTTTTCCTTACAACAGACGTCTTTTTTTTCTTTTTTTTCTTTTTTTTTTCTTTTTTTTTTAACTCCAAAGTCAAAAATTCCTTGAGGTAAAGACATCTTAGAGAGATTCTCATCAGCTTGTCTAATCTTTCCCCATGAGAAATTTTTCATAATGACTCTTTATTTTCTGTTTTCAGAGTGTATGATATTGGCTAAGATGCCACTCTGCGATTCTGAGGAAGAGAAGACAATGCACTTCTGACTTTTCCCTGGTCTTAATTAAAATGTAGGCATATTTCCAAGATTGCATGTACCATGAAGAATATGAGGTCTACAATAAGTGCCTGTTCCAGTTTGTGAAGCCCTAGTCTAAGAAATCTGTACAAAACTGGAAACTGTGAAGTACTATTTATATATGAAATCATTTGACTATTTAAAACATTTCTAAATATGTACCCACCTGAAAAAAATACTTATTTTGTTTAGTTTTTATAAGAAAAGCCTCCTTGTCACAATAATCAGCATAAAAAAGCTTGAATCTTGAGAAATGTTTTTTTCATACAGCTCGTATAAGTTTCATTCTTAAACAAAATATACATATAAATCTGTGACTATACAATAAAGATCCATCCAGAAAAGAAAAAGAAAAAAGCTATTTTATTTTGCATTATGTGTGATGAGAAGGTTGTGGGCCATAAGAAGTCATGACATACAAGTCAGATGATTTAGTTCTAGCTTTGTACATATAATTACCTGATTGCCTTACAGCTTCATGTTTTTTATTGGAAAAAGTTCACAATGTTGGTCTCAACCACAAATCCCTCATTGTAATTTACAGATAAACACGCACTCCTGAGGAGGGAGGTGGGTCATATTATAAATCATTTCTATTTGTTGCTCAGAATTGTTGTCACAATATACCAATATAATCTGATAATACACACATAACTACAAATCTCAACTCTTCGACAAACCAAAGGATTAATTATTCTTAAACCAACTTTAAAATGATTTTTAAAAATGTTTTTACTGTCCCATACATGTATCTGCAAACCAAGAACCTAGTGACAGCACCACTGGGTGAGTAGGAAATTATCTATTTCCCTACCTATGGCTGACGTGTATGGAAATGACATCTAAACATCTGAGAGCATATTAACTGACTAATGTACAGGCAACCTGTTAAGAACATTCAGTTTTCTTTAACTTTATCCAGTCAAGAATCTTCATATCCACATTTAAAAAACTAAGAAAAAGGAATGGGCAAAACCCAAACATTACTTATTAAAAAAAGGCAGAATAGAATTAAAAAAAAAAAAAAAAAAAAGAGAGAGAATGAAACTCTATTGAACAATCCTGCATTCTTATTTGTTTTGAATAATACTTATCATTTTAAGTAACCACTAGAATTTAGTATTTTATTCATGACTGAGAGGCAGCTCACCAGTTGTACAGGAATTAATGGAATCTTAAAGCATAGTACAGTCAGCTTGGCCCCACTAAAGTCAACAGTAATGATGCCTTTAATTTCAGCGGTAACAATTTTACCCCTGAGATATTTCGCAATGATCTAAAAATTCTGACAGAACTAGAATAGAAAGGATTGTAAATTGCTAGGTGAGAATAGGTAAAACCAAGAATATTAAACAGAAACAGTAAATTAAAATGTGACTGTTTTGCTGTTACCTCACTGTCCCTATCTGCGCATGTCCTCTCTCTGTTCATCCCACTACTCACGGTACCATCATAATAAACTGAGACAACGACTTCTCTAGGACAGCTTCTGCTTTTATATTATTTGTTTGTAAAAACCTTGATAGAGTGGGACCCTTTTCTTTGACTGCAGCTCACATGTACTAGAAAAATACAAATAAGATGACTGTAACTCCAAATTAACATCAACTTTACTACTTCTAAAGCTCTAATAAATGTTCCCTTTTATCAAGTGCTATTATAAAAGTAAACCTGTTAAAATAGTCTCAAAAATATAAACAAATTATTTTAATTAAATACAGATGGTCAAATACACTCTTAAAATCCAATCTTCTGCTGACCAATTACTTTATTGTCAACAATTTAGATTCCACTTCTTTTATTTTCTTCTCTTCCATTTGCAATCATTACCTGAGAGGCTGCTCCATCTACTTTATGATCAGACTTGTTTTCCTTTCCAGCAATTGCCATGTAGAAATACCTTCCTTCGTTCCAGCAAGTTGTCTTTAGCATTCCAGTCTTTGCTTTCCCCAAACTATGGTAAAGATACTCCTTATCTAAATAAGAGCTTTGTTTCAGACCTGTATAAGTGTTGCTGAAAAATCAGATTCCTGAGAGGCTCTGCATATGCCCTGCCTTGTGTTAAACTATGATTAAT
This sequence comes from Heteronetta atricapilla, assembly GCA_011075105.1. Taxonomy (NCBI): domain Eukaryota; kingdom Metazoa; phylum Chordata; class Aves; order Anseriformes; family Anatidae; genus Heteronetta; species Heteronetta atricapilla. The sequence continues at coordinate 59,683,963 of CM021734.1, forward strand.
ACTTTCAAGCCTTTACTCTTTCCACTACAAAGATAAAATTTAAATATAACACAGAAAATGGTACATTGATTATGGTTTGGGACATCACAGAAACATAACAACTTCAATAACAACTCTTCCTAAATTCTAAGTGCAATATGATGGCACTTTTTGTACTCAGCACTGGAGAAGTGATTCTATCATGGGATGATTACTATCTCATATAGCTGAAAAGTCTTTCTTTTGCCCAAGCTGCTGTGGATAGCACAATGGAGTCATGTAAATTAAACCCTTTGATGCCAATAGCCTAAAGGCACCAAGGGAATGGTGCCTTTCCCCAGAAAGAAGGGTAAACACTGTTACCCATCATGCCTGTCTATACAGAAACATGTAACTTTCTCACCCCCACTCTCACCACCATTTCAGCGAAGCCAATGTGTAATCCTGACTGTGCAGAGGTGCAGGGATATGGCATAGTGTTTCACACAGTTTCAAGTATGCAGACTGTTTGCAGTACAATTGCTTGGCTTCTTTTTTTGCCTTAAATAGCTACATCTTCTTATTGTAGGAATTCCTTCAAGAGTGTTGTCTTTCCAAATTGGTTTCTCTTTAAAATACTAATTCAGTATGATAACCTCAGATTTACACCAGGGTAACTTAATACAATGTTTTTGCTAGTCAGTATATAGATTTAGTGACTACGTCTCAGCTGCAGACAAGCAGTTTCTCCATATCGATTTTCTGGGGAAATACTTTTTTCTACCTCTTATTCCCTCTTTTTATTACAATAAAGATTTCCTTGGAATTTTTTTTCATCTTTTTCTTTTTGCCAGCTCAACTGTTTTTCTTTGCTATAGCACTGAATACATATTTCAAAATGGCTTTCATTGACGTGTCTGCTGGATCTGCTGCTTGCACAAATGCAGGTTATTTATTACCTTCCTGCACTGAACTGGACAACCCTCTGAGTTACAATATGTTTTTTTTAAAAAAAAAAAAAAAAATGATGCATATGAAGTGTCTTTCAACCAAAGTGCTTGAAGATCTGTCTAAATGTTGATCAACTGATACAGAAGTTGACATAAAACAAACAAACAAAAACCTACACAATAACAAACAAACAAAACCTCCCCTAAAAGTGGTGTGACTTCCATTACAGTAATTTGCAAACTAAGTATTCCACAGGATCTTTCAGGATTTTTTTGTTTCACATAACACGATATCTAAAGTTTTTAAAGTGAAAAAGAAAAGATAGAAGGAAGACAGAACCCTGCCTACCTGTCTTGTCTTCTTGACATACCTCAGAAGGTACATGCTTGCTTTTAAAAGAAAATAATAGGCTCAGTGCTAAAAAAAAAAAAAAAAAAAAAAAAAAAAAAAAAAAAATAAAGGAAGGAATCTCCAGGAAGCACTGTATCAGATGCATAAATCCCAAAGAGAGGCAGACACATCCCCGTCCTCACCACTCCCTACAGTCTGGTTACACAGTTTTTCAGCTGGATGTGTGTCTTGCATGGATGTGTTAGTCACTCATCTTTCTTGCACTGCAGAGTCAGCATGACAGAGTCTGCTTACAGACCAAACCCCTAACATGATGACCCTGCACACTGTTGCACTAAAGACCCTTTGGGACTCTATCATTCAGTATTATTCTACACAACTGCATTCTGGATTTGACAGCAAGATAATTTACTAAGGGTCTCTAACTTTGAAGTCAGTGCCCAGCTGACTATCAGTTCAGCTGCCAACGCTTTAAGTGATGTAAATATTAACGTGAACTGCTATGGTAAAGGAAAGCCAGAAATGCAATGGATTCTTCAGCCTTTTTCTGATAATGTTTTGCACTTCTGAGGGAGATTGCAATTTCAAGTCCTAGGCAGGAGCTAAGTCTATACCACTCACAACCTATTGCTTCCTCAGCCAGCAGAGAGATGAACAACTGTTACTGGGAAGTAATGCTATCCATCTCTTCAGAGCAAAACTCTAGTATATGTTTTACAGCATATATCTTTGTTTATATAGCCTCTGTTATCATTAAGAGCAATATTATTAAGAGTAGAACTGAGTATGGCAATACACAGACACTTACACAGAAAGAAGCAACCCCCCTCAACGATCAATACCATAGTATCTCTGCTAAAATCTCTATGTTCATGAGACAGACCTTCTGATTATCCCCATTTTAATTCCACCTGATAGTTTGCCTTTGCAAAGAAAAGGTAGAGACTTGACCCCAAGTGTTTTTATTTTAACAGAACTCTGATTATATTTTTTCTATTCAGTTCAAAAATAGAAGCAGATGGAGTCCAACGTCCAAGTCTTTTGGGGCCTAGAATACCAGATCTGTAAAATGGGACTAACAATAACTTCATGTGTGCTTTTATTTCAGATTTTTCAGTGAAAGTTATAAACTGCATATATATATATAAGCACCACAAATAGCCATAAAACAATGAATAGTCTCATCAGCTCACAAGGTAAAGGAAAAAAAGATATGCAGTGTTGTAAATGAGCACAGGAAATGTAAAATATTCACTGGCATTTAATCTTGTAATCATTGAAATGCTTTGAGACTGTCTTGTGAACAATTTTTTAAATCTTAAATGCCATGATGAAAAAACAGAGAATGTAAAGATTGTAATAATTTTAGTGAGAGCACTAGATAGGCTAGCACTGGTAACAATAATGAATATTAAGACAAGAAGAGGAAACGTTGCATTTATGTGCATGGATTAAATACATCATTAAGCATTAAGTTGATTTATTTTAATTACAATTTTCAACAAATTTACCAGCCAGTTACAGGTAAAATAAATCAAACTATATGTGACTTACCTTTAAAGTGGACAGAGACTTACTCCCACTTAGGAATTTCCTTTAAATACTATTGCATATTGTGTCTTCCAGGGGGGGTTAGAAATCAAAAATGCTGCACCGTGTTAAGGTAGTAAACATTTTGGTGTCAAAGGATGCATTCAAAAACTATTCTAAAGAACATTCTGATATAGACCTTTAATTTAGCTTAGCATTCACTCTGTAGAAAGCCCAAATGCTTTTGCATTAACAGACAATTGCTATTTACAAAGAAGGGATCAAACTATAATATGATAATGACATTTTTTCTTTCGCATTTTATTTCCAGAAATCACACCTCAAACACACCATCTTTTTTTTTTTTTTTTTAATATATATTAATGCTACTGAAGTAACAGATAACAAAACACTCTAATGTCAAGTCATTTCATTTTTCCATCAAGAAGAATGAGGCCATCTCTAAACATATTAAAATATTATTCACTTTGACAATAAAACTAGTTCTAAGACATGAACTATTGCTGTATTAGAGAAGGGAGGCAATCAGTATTTTTCATCTTCTAAGAATCTCTATAATACAAAAAATCCATCTTGTCTAATGGAATTGGTAAGTACCTGGAAGGCAAATGTCTTTTCTTATTTCCAGTGTGAAATCTGGTTTGAAACAAGCACTTATAGTTAATTCATTTCTCTAATACCCAGAAAAGTTTGACCAATAATGAATGCATATGATCAACATCTTTTTTTGAAATGACATAATTTTTTCATTATTATTTCATGGTGTATTGTTGTACTACTAAAGACTCCTAAAGGGATGCATATGTGGCTACACTTAATACTCAACAGTACTTTGAATGGTAGCATTACCAGATTTCTACCTAAAGCAGATAGTTTATCAAAATTGTTAACTGTTATAACCCAGTTGCTATTATTTTTTTTTCTGCTAATCTAAAATACCAGTTATTAGGGTTATTACAGTCTATAACACTAATGACAACATTTGTACTAAATATACATAAAATATACATAAATGTGCATCATGTCAGATACCAAATCAAGCAATATGGGTGTTAAAAATACAATTCCATGCATTTCATTATGAAAAGCTTCTTTTTGACTGAGTGGTAATCATCACTCATGAATTTAATGAAACATCCTTAAAAAAGAAATGCACGGGAATGATGAGTAAATTTTAAAATTAGTTTTTATGTAAAAATCAAGAACTTAAATGTTCTAGCTGTGACAAGTTGTACAAAAGATCATTTCTCTGACAATATTTAAGTTGCTGCTGCTGTGTACCAGCCATAATAGTCCAGTGATCATCACAGAGGCTATTATAGTTTTGAACTTGGTATAGTGTATCTAATCCCTCTAACTTTATGCATCAAAGGCTGGACTATTGTGATGAAATGTCTCCTTGCTGGGGAAAGACAGAGTTCTCTGTGAATTTGAGACAATTACTTAATTTTTACTTACCTATAATTCAGTCAAAATATCCCCTTGAAAATGTTTACTTTCTTCTTCACTGAGGAGCAACCTATGAATCTAACACATTCACCCTTCCTTTAACATTAATAAATAAAATACTGCTTTGTCACATATCTGGTGGAGCTGAGTTCCATCCCTAAGACAGAAGCAAGCCAGCATGAGACTTTTGCATTGTATTGCTTTCACAAGCAGTGAAATATAGCTAAAGGCCTTAGTTCTCTCTTACTGTAGTACTATGAAGGTACTGTAGGACCTTCATAGGATGGGGAAAAATACTATCCTAATGTAATTTACAGAAATTGTTACAATTTAAGTTTACCATCAGTTTTATCAGCAACATTAATTACTTAAGTCCCTGTGACTTTGGGAATGATAATTGCAAGTAGGTTCCATTTCACACATTTAATGGGGATTAGAACATGAAACGTATTGAGATTAGAGAACAGGAAGCTGAATACTTCTGCCAACACTGAACCACAGCATACATATGTCTGCAGGTTTATCCATGAAGGAGAGACTTGTTCAGTGCCTTTCAGTTGCATTTTTATTATATTTATGGCTAGCAACTTTCTGTCACCATTACTAAAGCAACCAATTCATTGCCACCTAGAAATAAATGTCATGGTACCTAAATATCTATAGCTCCCTGAAGATCATGAGTGCAACCAACTCATGATCTTGAAACAGCTTCCTTTTTACCACCAACCAGAGCTGTATTTGGAAGGACATAAATAAACATGTGCTTCAACATCCTTGTCAAAGCCTCTAAGCCATCTAGCCACTTTTTATCACTTGGGCTTTAAAAACTATGCAATATTTTTGAAAACATGTATGTAAATAAATTGTTTTTATGGTGTATTGAAACATGATTTTCTTTAATTTAAAATTGCTACTTTCTTTGATACATATCATTTTGCAAATATGCTTTGGTTAATGGGTCTTTACAAAGTGAAAAATTAATGATCAGATTTGTTATTTAAAGACCAGTAGCTAATGTCTCTTTTCTGTGTGAAAATATAAGTACAAAAGCACAGCATTCAGACTGAACTCTTAGTTACTATGGTGATATCATGAAGCATGGTAGAAAATGTTATTTTAAAGCATTCTTCTATTTCCTATTCAAACAGTTAGTACAAAGTATTCTCCAGTATATTTAGTTAATAGTAGATCAATGGCTTTGATCCTCTCCTGCCAGGCAAACTATAGACAAAAAGGAATCATACTGCTTAACAATATTGCTATGGGAGACTGGATTTAAATAATCAATATGGCTTTTAACACTTGCTTTTCATTTTAAACAAAACTTTCAAATTCCAATTCTTGGATTGTCTTCTACCAGTAATTGTATTGGATTACATTATAACTATTATTTCCCATATAAACTAACTGTTCTAACATAAGAATTACTGCCCTATATCAGATGCATGTCCATCTTCTCTGACACCCTGTGTTTTTTTCAGAGTGCCTAATCATACATGCCCTACCCAAAAATCCAAGAAAACTCAGGAGAAAAAAGTCAGTGTGATAGCCTCTAAGTCTCGTATGCCATATAGGGCTAGCAAAAACACTAAGTATGGTTGCAATATCAGAATGATGTTGGGTAACTCACCGTGGAGCTCTCAGATTAGCCTTAACTCGCAGTTATATTGACTACAGAGATTTAAATTCTCATATAGAAATCCAGTGTCTAAATCACATAAAACCTGTTGGAATTATAAGTCAAACAGTAAACAACACAATGAAGGGCTTACTCCTTTTAAAATCAACATGAAATGTTGATTTGATTGAAATCATGTGAAACAGTACACTTCACATCTTGGGATAGGATCAGAAAGTCTCAAATTAATCAAGTAAATTAAAATTGTTGTTACATATGCATGTTTATCATGACTAACATGGCACTGCAGGTTTGTACTAATTCTGAACAATGAAACGTATTGAGATTAGAGAACAGTTCATTGTTCAAGTAGCCATCTGCTATTATCCTTTCAAAGAACAGGGCACTGATTTATGAAAGCAAACTATCCACCTAACCTTGACAGGTATTAATTCTCACTTTGCTAAAAACTATATGAATTACATATTCTACTACATACATAGGTAGAAAGAGATTAAGAAAGTAGAAAAGCATGGCACTTAGAATAATGCATAATTATAGAGTATCATGTCGTATATTTTTAAATATTAAGTATAAATTTTTATACTATAATATTTTTAAATATTAAGTATAATTAATATTAAGTATATTTTTAAATATTTAGTATTGTTTTTATTATTAATCGATTACTAGTAAAAACAAAACTAAATATTTAAAAGCAATTTTCATAACTTCAGTTCATGTGTGACACCAGGAAAGCTTGATATTCAGAAAACTAGAACAAATTATTCTTGTCAAAATAAAACAGAAAAAATAAAAATTCCCAAATAAGGTTAATTTTTCAATAACATTATTGTGTACATGGTAGTTCTTACATTGCCAATCAACTATCCTCCTCTCTTTTAGGTTTTGAAATGCCACTTAAGGCCTCTCTTACAAGGAGCATGAATAAAAAGCTTGCTGTATAACAGGTATGCTCTTTCAGTTATATATGCCCAAACCTTTGACATGTGGTCTGGGAAGAGTACAGGGATGCCAATCAGATGTGCAGGGAGAGAACCAGGAAAGCCAAGGCACAAGTGGAACTGAACTTGGCAAAGGATGAAAAGAACAACAAGAAGAGATTCTATAGGTACATTGGTGAAAAAAAAAAAAAAAGCCTGAGAGTAGGTGTACCTCCTCTGACAGATGAGAAGGGAAAACTAGTCACAACCGACATGGAGAAGGCTGAGGTAAGCTCTTTGCCTCAGTCTTCACTGCCAGTCAAGCTTCCCATGTCTCTCATTTCCCTGAACCTCTAGGCTGGGGCTGGGGGAGCAAAGCCCCTCCCTCTATAAGCAGGTTGGAGACCACCAGATGAAACTGAACAGGTACAAGGTTATGGGGCCTGATGCCATGCATCCCAGGGTCCTGAGGGAACTGGCTGGTGGAGTTGCCAAGACTCTCTCCATTGTATTTGAAAAGACATGGCAGTCAGGCAAAGTCCCTGGTGACTGGAAAAAGGGAAGCATCACTCCCATTTGTAAAAAGTGTGGAAAGGAGGACTCAGGGAACTACAGACTGTTGAGCCTCACCTTTGTGCCTGGAAAGATCATGGAACATATCCTCTTGAAAGCAACATTAAAGCACATGCAAGATAAGGATGTGATCTGAGACTGCCAGTACAGTTTCACCAAGAGCAAATCATGCCTGATCAATCTGGTGGCCTTCTTTGAAGTCACATGTGATTTTGGGGATATCTCTATCTGCAGTTGAAAAAGTGGCCATAATTTCAAGGTTTTTCATAGATGGGCATATTTTTAGAGAAAGAAAATAGTCAAAGATTAATCACTGAAATGTACCAGTTTTAGGAGACAAACTTACTGGTGACTTCCAGTCAAATGATATTTGCCAAGAAAACAAAAAAAGGAAAAAAAAAATAAAGGAAAAAAATTATTTTGTCGTTTTTGAAACACTTCATTTTACAATGAAATTTTATATATATTTACGTGTTTACACACACACTAGAAACTGAGTGTATTTGCTTTCATGAGTCAGGAGACCAAAGATAACTTTCTTTACTTTGAGCAAGACAAAAAAGGGCTAGGACTTGGTGCTCCACACTGACTGAACACTATGCCCTTGAACCACACAAAGAGCAATAGCAGCACTTTGGCCTCAAACGCTACTGTAGGCAAGCCCAAAATTTACCAATTTCCTCTGCTTGGCTAAAAAAAGGCTGCACTAGAAATGCAACAGATCTTTTCAGGTTCAGGAAAACTTTTTTTCTCTTCCTTACTTTCTAGAGGGAAAATAAATCTTTTTTTTTGGCTTCCAAATTCAGCCTCCTTGAGCTATACTTGAAGCATCCAACATGTTTGGAAAAGAGTAATAAGTATTGAATAATGTGTCATGTGACCCAAGATTAAGGTTGGTCATTTTAACATCTCATGTATTAGAGTGAGATGACATGCCTCTTGTTTAAAAATGATTCCTCTGTAATTTATTTTGTCTAAACATGATCTGGTTTCAGAGAGTGCCCCGTTACTTTTGTTCATATTAAAGCTTGATTTTGCAAATTACTAAAGATTACACAAGGCTAGACATGCCATGTGCTTAATTTTCAACATATAGCTAGCATTAGTGATTTAAATGTCATTACTGATAAATATGGTTTTGTGTGCCCTTCTGTCTTAGGTCAAAGTTAGACCTAAGGTCTAGCAGCCCTGATAGCAGACCTGCTAGGTCTGCAGCCCTGATGGCTACAGAAAAAATAAATAAATAAAACACTTAAACACTTCTGGACTGAGACCTTTAATTTGCAAACAGTATCAGAATTGTTTTCTGTCAAGTATGCTACCAAATTACTTCATTTTAATTTTTGTTAGATGAATGGACAAACATACTGAAATTATTAGACAAGCTGTTATTTTCTACAAGAATATTGACAATGCTCTGCTGATTTACATTATGATGTCCTTAAAAAGCTGGAATAAACTGTTCATCATAGCCTCATTTTCTAACTAACTAGTCATTCTTGGCTTCTTGGGAAACAGTGCTGTACAGGTATTCTTTATAGGCAACAGATTAAAAACTAAGGATAAAGTTTGCCAATGTTTAAAAATCTGTTGTTTTACTTGTGAGGAAGAACAGCCACAGGGAAAGAAAGAATAAACCAGGGAAATAATAAAACAGGGAAAGAAAAAATAAAATACATTGAAGTATTTAATTCTACAAGATTCTCTTCATAGACTCCTATTTAGATTTACCTAATATTTGGTAAAACATTTGCTTACAGGATATTCCTCAGAACATTTTTTTCACTAAAATTTGCCTGGTGGAGAGAAAAAAGCAGTTGTGCTGACTAGTGAACATAATTTCATTAATAATTTTCTTTTTAAATTAATATCAAGCATACATATAAGCATCCCAACAATACTGGCCACAGTGATGTCTTGAGGAAGCCTATAGAGGCTTATCTTCCAAAAATAAATAAAGAGCATTATGATTGATACCTTTCCTTGGCCTACAAAAACAGGTAATTATGATTTGGCTTTTCATATATCGCTACAGAGACCAAGGAATAAAAATATTTTGCTGGAATGTATACATACATGGCTGTACATTCATGTAGTGATACATGTTACCAGGCTTTTCACATCTTGTTACTCATCACTACTGCCTCTGTCAGAACAAGCCACAAGACTTTAACAATGAATGATACAGCCCAGTACAGCAAATTCCATTTTCTCATCCTCTAAGTTCTGATTTGTTAAAAGTTTGTGTGTGTATATATATGTATGTGTATATATTATATACATACACACAGGTAGCACTAAAACTATGAAGTCAACTTTATTCAGACATTTGGTGCATGCTATGCCAAGAAGCATTATGGGAGAAAAAAAAAAAAACATGAGACTTAAGATAAAACTGAGGAGTGAGATGAAGGGTCACAAACACCAAAAATATACGAGCATTCTTTTGCTAGAGATTACAAGGACCTTGCTGTAAGGAAACTGAATTTGTGCTCTAAGCTCTACATGATATGTATTTACCTCCTGTGGTTCTGCTATAAAATTATTCATAAAATGATGAAATTTGGATACAGGAGGTTGACTTGCCTTTTCTAGAAAGTGCCATAGAAAAGAGTTATATTTTGTTTGGGTAGATTTTTCCTATCTTATATTGAGAAGGATGGTATTTATTACAGTTACATAACCAGTGGAGCTTTGGAAATTAGTAGGCACAGAGCATGATGCTTTAAGAAATGGTTCAGATAAAACAAAATTATTTTTTTCTGCTAGGATGTATTACTTATATTGTATTACTTATAGCAGGCCTCACAAACAGAGAAAATCAGCCCTCATGAGGAAAGGTTGAAACATTGCACCAGCCGAGCAATTTAAATTCTAAACATTTACTAGAAGACATAAAGGTCAGATATGTACCAGTATCTCTAGACACCTAGATATGTTATCTCCTCCTCTGAAGGAAAAGAATTATCAGAGAGAGATTGTAGACGAGAATCAGAAATTAGATGCAGACACGTCTAGAAAGTGTATCAGGTGAAATCCTGCCCATGGGATGATATCTTCCCAACCTCAAGTTCCAAAATATCTGCTGCTCAAAGGGGAATACTCAAAATAAGGCCAAAAATACAATTCTTGCTGAGCATCCTCTTATTCTTAAGACGCCAATTATGTGATCTGTTAGGTTCACAAAAATATTTTGGGATATGAGTAATAACAAGTCAACAGTCAGGGAGTAAGGATTCTAAAAGTTCATCAGAAACAGTGACTCTGATAGTGGATGTTTGGATAACTGGGATTCTACTGTGGATTTTTTTTTGTTTGTTTTTTGTTTGTTTTTTTGTCGGTGGCGGTAATTGGTTTTGTTGTTGTTTGGTTGACTGGTTGTTGGTGGTTTTTTCCTTTTTAAAAATATACAAAATGCTGTCTTCGGAATAATGAAAACCAAATGAAAACAGCAGAGTTAATTTGATTTATTTTAGTCTATCTCCAAAGCTTTGTTTCTCCAATCTGTTTAGTTTCTGCTATTGGTTAGAGTGGATCTGCCTCCTAAATGAACCTCTTTGGAGGGATAAATCTATTTATAAATGGGAAACAAATCAAGCAGGCAGGCAGAGTAGTGTTTCTGTGATTTCTGAGCTGTAACAAAGGTGGTTTTTTGTGTGTTTTTTGTTTTTGTTTGTTTGTTTGTTTGTTTGTTTTTATCTAGGAAAGAGAAAAGGACTGAGACTCATTTTAAAAACTCATTTTAAAATGCCTACAGTTCTTGGTGCAAACACCAAATTAAGATAGAGATATCCACTAGCCCTGGCACAGGTTGAGCTTGACAATGACTGGCTAACACACAGGAGTGGAGCACTAACAGGGAGAATGATAATAACCTGTGTTTAATAGTAAAAACAGTTAGTAAAAACACTTGTGTAGAAGCAAAACATAACAAAATAACCCAGGGTTCTGGTTCTTCTTCAGAACCTGCTAGATTCAGCCACATAGTAGGAAGATGATAATTTTAAATATTGTTAGCAAATCTGAAAACACATAGAATCACAGAATCATTAAGGTAGGAAAAGACTCCAGGATCACCTGGCCCAACCATCACCCTACTACCAATGTCACCCACTAAACCATGTTCCTAAGCACCATGTCCAACCTTTTCTTGAACACCCCCAGAGACGGTGACTCCACTACCTTCCTGGGCAACCCGCTCCAATGCCTGACTACTCTTTCTAAGAAGAAAAGGCTACTAACTTCCAACCTAAACCTCCCCTGGTGCAACTTGAGGCCATTCACTCTAGTCCTATCACTAGTTACTCATTAGAAGAGGCTGACCCACAGCTCCCCACAACTTTTCTTTCAGGTAGTTGTAGAGAGCAATAACATTTTAGGGGAGATAATACAAACAGGGAAATTTAAATTTCATGACTCATTCACTGCAGATCTTAAAATCATGTCTAAGTTAAACTGCAAGGAAGATGAGACCTAAATTTTAGCAATTAGCACAAACAAAATAAATTAATTTGACTGATTTTCTTTTCCAGCCACTTCATCAGAATTTCACAAAATAACTTCTTTAAGGTAATTTGAGCTGAGCTTGGTTTGCATTGGTTCAAAGTTTGAAAATCCAAAAACCTAACCCCATAAACATGTCTGACTTTACCAGAACAGTGAAAAACAGTTGTATAGGGAAATGCTAGTTCCAGGGTTCTGCTATTCTATTTCAATACAAACAACTATAACCTAATCTCATAACCTTCATGAATTCCCTAAGCAAAGGAACATGAATTATTCTAAAACAAATTGCAGTCAGGCTCTCCTCCTTGAGATGTCTCATCCCACAAATAAATAGTTATTATTTAAGCAGTAGTCCAAATAATGGTCTCACTAGAGAGAAGTGAATACTAAAATCCTTGCCCAGTGAAAAAGAGGAATAAAAAGGAAGATAGGGGACAGCATTTGTTGATTTTTCAGCACTGCAAAGAAAAGAGTCTTGAACACCCTTAATGAAAACAGAATCTTTGGCTCTGTGCACAACTCTTGTTGAGATGAGTTCTTCAATTTTTTTCAAAAGTTTGATGAATTTTTGGAAAATCTTGGAATAATTTCTGATCTTCGTCTTAAGACCTAAAAAGCTTTCTGAAGGTTTTAAAAGGGAAAAAAATGATCCAAATATATTTGTTTGATTTTATTTTGGGGAGGTGGGGGTTGAGGGTTCTCTGAGAATAACTTTTTTGTTTTGCCAGGTCTGTCTGTCATTTGGAAAACTCAGTTTTAAATCAGTAAATTGACAAAACTGTAAAGAATTGTAACATTTCCAGGTCAACATTTAAATCTCATTTGTATCACATGTAATTTGAATAGAAGTCAAATTGAGAGTATTTTCAAAGGGTTCTTATATTAATATACAGAAAAGTAAAACAAGCTGATATTTTATCAATTTTAGAATACTTGTGTGTGTGATTACTAAGAACTGGAGGTATGGCATGTCAAAGTCTATATTGTGATTTTTAGTCTGATTAAGGCCTTTTAATATTAGAGAAACAATGCTAATTTTCAGAGACCTAGACTTCTGAGGATTTGATTATACTTTGCACAGAAAATAGTTTTTACATTTAAGTGCTCACTTTCCACTTCTTTAGGAAAAAAAAAAAAAAAAAATCAAAGAAAATATTTGAGCATTTCCTTCATAATCTCTATTCGTACATAAGTTCTTTGAACCTGAGCTATTGTGTCTGGGTCTTACCCAGTGGATCTTTTAAGTTATTTGATCTGGAACTATTTGGTTTTGTGCCTCATGGATCAAGCCCTCTGGACCCATCTGACCTTAAAAGAATTGCTGTTGACTCAGACATCCCTAATTCATCTGTCAACTCTAGCAGTAGTTTGACTGAAGTTAAAGTTAACTCATCCTTTACCTAAGCCAGCATGCTGGAATCCATGCAGTCTAATTGATGCATCTTTTTACTAGGAAAGACCCTTCACTAAGCTCTTCTTGATAAACACAAGAAAAATGCATCATAAACATGAAAATCTTTATGTGTTGTGAGACAAATTTATGCAGGCATTTTTAAAACCATGAGACAATTTGTTCATACATAGCTATGTTAATAAGGACTAGTACAACTCAAATTTGACATTTCCAAGTAGTTATTTCTGAGTTATTTCATGGCAAAAATTCTGACCCTAATGTAAACAAGATGACATATTCTTGTCGTGTCAATAGAACACAAAAACAACTAAATAGGCATAGTCAGTTGTTTAAGTTTCATGTAACTGGAAGTGATTTACTAGAGGATCAAGGATATTTGCTTTTCCACCCATAGAAATACTGGCAATAAAGCAACCCTCTAAGTTTTGTGGTATTGCAGAAGCTTATACAGATTCAACTTGCAACAATCCCAAATGAGCTTGAATATTCAAAAAAAAAAAAACAAACTATTACAAAAGGAAAATGGTGATGAAAGATTTGTTTATACATTCTGTAAAGGGTAGGGAAATTAATAGGGTTCTCATTCTATCTACAAGATGTGGTGGTAATGCTTGAAATAGGCTTTGAGGATTTTTACAGCAGATCATAATCAGGTACTGCGCAATGGTCACATCCAAACAGTAGCCTGGACAACAATCTTTATTGTGCCAGTCATATTCAGCCTCTTTTGGAAAGTGTGAACTGATGCTAAACTTCTTGGATTAAAGGCATTATGGTAAATAATGAAAAAAAAAATATTTAGAAATCAGTAATGCACAGTAATGGAGTGAAATGCCATTATACTATAGAACTCAGTGAGCATCATGCATTCAAAATAGTTCTGTCATACTCCTAAAACAAAGATTATAGGTCATGATTACATTACTGTCCCAGAAGCAATTCTGGAAAAAAAAAAAAAAAAAGAACAGCAGTCTGACTACTAGAATAGCATTTCAGACTGACTTGGAAGATTGTCTAGCTGTAGGATTTAATATAGTCTTTAGAGTGGACACAGGTGGATAGTTGGAAAAAAAAAGTGTAAAGTGCTGGTATTATTTGAGATGTTTACTGGAATAAGATACTCAAATCTATTCCCCACACATTTTAAATGATGTAACAAAATTTGAGAGAGTAGAGCAACAAACTGCAAGAATGATTTAAAGGCTGGAAAATCTGCCTTACAGAAAGATTTAAGAGGTTCAATCTATTTAGCTCATCGAAGTCAAGCTTAAGGGATCTATAAGAAGAGACATGGAAAGAGGATATCGTACACCAGAGGGCTTTTCCAGATAGTAGGCTAAGATACAACTGTATGCTTTGGCTGGAAGTCAAAGCTCAACAAATGTAAATCAGAAATAAGGTATGTTTTAAGCTGGTGGGGAAATTTAATAGGGGGGTTCCTGGTATTTCTCATATTTTAAATCTTTGAAATAAACCTAGATTTCTCCTTTTGTTTCCTAAAAACATGATCTGGCATCATTTGATGTTGAGCTGAAAGATTATGAGCCTATCCCCACAGTCTTCTGAAGACAGCTCCAGATTTGTATTGCTCCCTCTCTGGAACAGCATGGGGGACAGCTTGTGTCTAGTCTGTTTAGCACAGGAAGGGAAAGTTCTGGTCCATCTGCAAAATTCTGCAATAGCCACACCTATTAAATGTCCCTGTGGGCTCAACCAGTGAATTGAATCCTTTTCTAGTTAATAATAAAAGTTCTTGGTGAACTTATCTGATCTTCTAGATGAGATGAATCTCCAAAATAAGCCTACAGAAAATGCCTGTTTTTTACCGTTATTATTGCTACATGTATAATCTTGTTATTTAAAAAATTGAAAACATCATGCTATTTTTTAGCCTAGATAATATTTTAACAGACTGAAATTCTACATTAATTCAGAAGCTTTACTGACAATATAGTTTAAATTGCCATGCACTTAGTGCACTGCTATACACCTAGAATATTTCCTTTACAGCGCTCTTCTGGGTCCTAAGGTTGATAGTTTCAGACTTACTTCAAAAGAGAGAAGGAGGGTGACAAAGCATCCTGAGGTCTTTGTTGGGAAGATTTTGATGTCCCTGGTGGGGGCTTCTTCCTTCTATGTTTGGGCCTCACTTAGGTTTATTTGTATATGTTTTTCTTGTAACAGTCTGCTTCCATTTTAGCAATGCCCAGCTAAAATATGAAAACTGCAAAAGATTTTTCACCAGCCCAGTGAACACAAAGGGTTTAGTTGCTTGTTATGCAGGGACCACCAAGGTGTGCCAGGCCATCCCCAGAGCCAGAGATAGCAGAGAAAGCAATGAATGATCACTCGCCCCCTTGACAATTGGTATGCCAGCCAAAACCCATCTAAGTTTAAATGGAGCAATGGCAACCCAAGACAGCCATGAGAGATGGTACTATCAGGTTGGTTCAAATCCTGTTGCGACATATTAGTAAGTGGCAAAACTGTTTTTACTGGACTACATTTGAAGAGACTATAGAGTGACTACCTTAGCTGTAGACATCAACATTTCATCAGACTGCATCACTCATTCAAATTATCAACATCTGCAGCTTTTATAAGTTTAGGAGCAGATCACATCAAGCACTGTGTAGAAGAAACTAATATCGTAAAGGATTGAACTTTTGGGTGCTTCTAGGACTCCTACTGTTAGTCCTAGTTTTTAATGACCTGATAAAGACAGAAGAAAAATGTTAGCTTGTCTTGTGTAACCTTCATAACAGTCTTGGTTGCTAAGTTCAGTTAAATACAGAAATACCTTCTCTTGTTATCTGTTATTGTTTTTGTTGTTTAAGCAATTTATCACATAATCTTCCATCTAATTTCTACTAATAACTACTTTTGCTTCCTGTAATAGAATGCATAAACCCCTCACCCTTAAAGTTGCTCACTACTCAATGTTACAGCTCTAGCTGATCACAATTAGTACTCAGTATGAGTCCTAAACTGCAAGGAGTGCTAAGATTCATAATTTTCATCACAGTTGGTATAACTGTAAATGCTATTATTCATATAGAAAAATTAGCCTTTAAAGGTTTGCAGCTGTATTACTACTTTCTGAAATTTAATCAGCACTTCAATGCAAAACTGGTATTAGTGCTCTGAATGTCAGGGAACTTCCTATATCGATGGGGAACCTGAATGGAAAGTAGCTGTATAGGACTTCTACCAAAAGGAAATTTTAATTTACATTTAGATCCAAATAAAGATTATTTCAAGTATTTCCCACAATAATTGTTCACTTTTAGTATACTGCATGTATCAGTCAAGGGACCAAAGGAATGGTTTCTCCTTCTTTTGGTTATTGTAGATGTTTTGTTTGTTTGTTTGTTGTTTATTTTTTTTTGTCTCTAAAAGTAAATAATAATCAGAATCCTTCATTAGCTGTTTTCAAGGCCCATATACCTTTTCAGGTGATACAAATTCAGTCTTTCTGATAAGATTCTTCTTATAAATCTGGTATTTAATCATGCATTTATTCTTGTATTTATTTATTTATTTACTTATTTTAAATATGGGTACTAAAATATCACTAAATTAGAATTCAAAGCCAAGTATAGGAAAAGATATTTATTGGCAGTGTCTGCTATGCTTAAAAAAAAAAAAAAAAAAAAAAAAAAAAAAAGTGCCTTATTATCATTATGCACCTCAGGCAGTATTTAGATACTTAACTTGACCTGATACTGAAAGCTTTCAGAAGCTCTTTGAATTTGGCCCTGTAAAAGCAGCAATAAAAAATTGTAATGGGATATTAAAATGCATACAATGAACATTAGAATTACTCCTAATGTTTGTGTTGAAGACTTAGATATTTGAAGGCCACTTAGCACAAAAGTTTCCATTCAAATTAAGTTCACAATCTTTGTAAGAAAAATAAGGAAATGAAGTTAACATAGGTAGAAAATCATGAGCATAATGGGTAGGTAGGTCTCAAACGAAAATCCATCACCAGCATGGTAGGTGGGAAGCAACTGTGGGGAACAGACAAATGGGACAAGAGACTGGGGACAGCAGTGACAGAAGCAGTATTTTCAAAAGAAAGCAAGCACTCTGTGTTTTTGGTGCACTACTACCAATGACATTTTTGTTTTAACCAAAAAGAAAAGAGTACACATGCACATATTTCACAACTTTGGGTTCTGCTCTTATGTCATTGAACACTTTACAGGCCAGAAAAGGCTTCAGCGTTTTACTTTTAGTACAGAAGGTGCGTGTTTCATACCCCTCAGTTGGCATCCCACTTTCATTTTCAACATGGGGTTTAGAAGGTGGTATCCTTTGAGGATAGATTTTACTCTCAGCAAGTAGAGTAGGTTTACGCACATCTTCCAGTAAAGGCAGAGATTAAGATCATTAGCTCTTATGAGAGGGCAAGATTTTACTGAAGAGCATACTAATTCCCGGATACATACATCGTAGCAGTGGATTGTTTGTAGAAAAGCATGAAAAAATATAAAAATATTTCACAGCACTGAGTGTTGACAACCAGCGGAGAGGTGCAATTCACCAGAGCATACCTCTCTGCATGTGAAATTATCTTCAAGCTCAAGTATACAATTTATGGAACAAAAGTTGAACATACACACGCACACATAGGGAGTCAGCTATTGCTTCGCTTTCTTTTGAATTGCTTTCTGTTATCAGATATCAGTCCTGAACCTGTGTAACCTGACTGTTTAATTTTAAAAAGTTTTTCTTTCTTAATTCTAGTATCAATGTGTTTGTGCACTGTTTAGAATGCTCCTCAGGAAAACTCAGCAGTCAGGCTTTTTTACAAATAGTTCAAAGAGCAAAGAGACATATGGCTACAAACCATTTTGCATTTCATTATTTCTTTACCTCATATATTGATTTGTCACAGAGGTGAGAAAACACCCTTTTGTGAAACAAACGTTGGGAAAAAAAAAAAAGAAAAAAAAAAACACTTTTTTTTTTTCCTTGAGAAATCAGCAAGCAATAAAAAATCATGAAGAATATTAGATCAAGCTTGTTCTTACTAGGTTTTCTAAATCTGACAGTAAGAAGCATAATAAGCCACATGCTTAAACTTTCTGCAGAGTAATAGTAGAGTTCAGTTTTTCTAAGATTAATTTCCATCTGAGTTGGAATAGACATAATTACTTTGGATCAACCACACAGACCACAGCTAATAACTGATGAGTGTAGGAATAAAGGGACTTGGTTTTTAATGTTGTTTGGTTGTACAGTTGTTTGGTAAATGTCTTACAAAGATCATTTGACTGAAAAGAAACCACCAGTAACAGCATGATGCAACAGTATTATTCTCATATCCTCCTCTATAGCTAAAAATTGATATGACTCCTGGCAGTACCAGACAAGAATTTACCAAAGATTTTTTCATTCTTTCTGGACCACTAAAATACTGCAAATGGAAACAATGACGTATACAATTATGTAGGAAATCAACTTAAATCTCATCCTACCTCCCTTAAACCAAGTACCGAAACCCTCCTTGATTCCAGAGGACTGATACTGTCCTTTTTAAAGACAATGTAATAGAAGGTACCTTGCAGAATTAAATACTCCCTAATGAATACTTGATAAAAGCTGCTATTCAACAAAGGAAATGCAAAAAACATACCATAAGGAATGAACTTTTAAAAATTATAACTGAACAGGATTAATTTATTTCAATAGTTCTCAATGGACTTTTTTCCCTTCTATGTTATTGCTAGTGCCAGAACCATTATTTAAGAATTGCTACATTGAAAGTACATAATTAAAGCCTCTATTATGCACCAGAAACGGTTTGTGCTTTACTTCCAAGTTATAGGATTATTACCATTTTTTTTCTCTTAATTAAGCATTATATGTTAATTCTGCTTTCTTCCCTTAGTGCCATTAGCATATAAATATAGGCACCAACTATATCTGCAATTCTCTGTAGAAGATTAAGTTTTTAAATTCCAGTGGACTAATGATTTATTAAAAAATAAACATGGTTCATGAAATTACTCTTACCCTAACATTTCCATTAATAAATGCACATCTAGAATAGAAATGATTCTAAAACTAATTTGGAAAAGATGGAGAAATGAAATTTTAAATAATTGTGTATATGCTAATTTAAATGTTATGCTTTGTTTAAAATATATGCCTTTGGTTTGGAGGCTATTTTATTTTCCACTTCAAATCATTCAAGAAAACTCTGGTGAAACATTTCTTGGTTGATATTTCTTCTCTTTTGTAACAAATCAAAATATGAGACAATCTAGTCTCATTAATATTAAGTTTTAAACCATATTCCTCTAGTATGGATGACAAAGAGCCCTCCAAAAGGAGAGGGAGGTTATTCCCACCTAGGGAGATCACACACAAGAAAAAAAAAGCTTCCAGAACATCAAGAGGTCGACAACCTGGGGACTTTTGTTTCAGACTACATCTTTGGAAAAACAGGCTTAATTTAAAAGACATTTCAGATTTAACTAACATAATCTTCCTCCTGTAGCAGGGCAAAAGTCAGGGTCTCTGCTGTTGAAAGTTAACAGCTGTTGGAAAATTGGACTGAGTGATGTGATGTTTGTTAACCAGTGGTGAATTTCTACATCTACTCTTGCCTAAGAATCAGATGGTGAACTATTGGCAACTGACTGGAACAATAGAACCTTTTTTTTTCTTGCATTACAAACTTGAAATGTTTGTAACTGTTCTCTGCGGCATACACATTCTTTCCCATGCTAAATTGTCTCAGATGAACCTGTTGTACTGAGGTTAATGCTAAACTCATTCAGCCACATTGCACAAATTCTTTAATATGTCATAGGCACTGTTGCAGAAGCTAATCATATCTTTGAGGGACCTAAAGGAGTTTTCTGCATGGCCTTTGCTTAAATGTTCTCTAACAGCTTCTCTGACAAGCCACTTACAGGAATACCCTACAGGCTCTGTAGACCATGGAAACAACAACTATGTATCCTGGTGCCATATAAAGAGTGCTAAGACAAATCAAAGGGACTCAGTGCTGAAAAAGCGACTTGGAATCAAATTCTCCTAAAGATTTGGCCTCTAGGAAGTGAGATTTAGACCACAGCAAGGCAAAGGTACATTTTGGCTCTAAATTAACTCAAAATTTACCAGTATTAGTATTTCAGATCAAGAATTTAACTCCAGTAAATAGTATTGATAATTGAAAAAAAAAAAAAAAAACAAAAACAAACAAACAAACAAAAAAAAACCTGACATTAAAGTGCTGTATTATCCTATTAGATATTCTATTCTATTCCCATCTAATAAATAGTCATGTTAACAAGGTTTTGATTAATTGCAATCAGAAAAGGGAATTAATCCCCTCCACCCTCCCCACCCATCATTTTTTCAGTGAAGACATGGACTGAAAATACTACCAGGGAGAGAGGCACTGTTGGTGCCTCTCTCCCTGGTAAAATACACACATGGTATTTGAAGTATATACATTTTGTATGTCATAGATCTGTGTAGATGTAAATTGTACCAGGCAATACCTTCCACTTAATAACAGTGGTCTGGAGTAGAAAACATCTGGCTGTAGCTAATGAGCTGACATTTTTCAGCCCCCTTCAATGTTAATAGCACTGAGCAAAGGTTATGGTGGAAGGCTCTCTGCTTTATTTCATAATGCATTACAGGGAATTCTCTTTTATGCTGCAGTGCCATTGATGTTCTAGCCTACAGTGTAGTTATTTATATTCTCACATACAGTTCTCTTATGCAGCATTATTAATGGCTTATTATCATAACATTTAATTTTAATTATCTTAAATATACCACTATTTCTTACTGTTTCTTACTGAAACTTACTGTTTCTCAGAAAACACAACAAAAATGCAACAACGTAAAAATCTAGGAAATTCTCAATGATCAATAACCCTGAAGAGCCACAATGGTATTCATACATATGCTAATTTATGTAATTATGACTTCTTGTATGTGCATTCTAAGACTGCTAGCAATGAGAAGCCTGCTGGTAAAATAACAAGAAAAATGCCTTTTGTTTGTCCACCTGTCTCACATAAAATTTTACAGGAGATATGATATATATATATATATATAACATACTAAAAAAAAAAAAAAAATCATTATCCATTGTGTATGACAAATGAAAGAATGACTACAGAAAGTATTAAAATAGAGAAACAATGAATGGCAAGGAATTTTACTTTCTGCCAAAATCAGAAGGAATTTTACTTGGGGAGTTCCGGAATAAGCAGAATGCTATTGGCTTTCAAAGCTAAATCTCAGGTAAGAAAATTCAACTTTGTTCTATGTTTTCATTTTATTCTTGTTGGAAAACCAAAATGAAACAAATCTGATGCATTGCAACAACTAGGATTTTGGTATGAAAATCATGTTGCTAAAAAATGTTTTCAATTTAAAAAGAAACAAAACAAACAAAAATGCAACTGTATCAGAGAACAAAAAAAGTCTCTAAAAATTTATTGAAAAGACATTTCCTTTTCATGGAAAGTGTAGTACTTAGTAAAGGACAGATAGACTTCTGCCCACACACACACACAAAAAGGGATCTTGATGAAACCAATACTTCTGACTGTACATGTGGGAGATACTCATCTCAGGCCAAATCACTGCATCTGAATACAAAAGACACTTTTCAAAGATAACTGCTGAATGTAACAAATGAACCTGAGGCACTGCTAGCCAGAGGCAGATGAACAAAGTATTCTTAAAAGGAAATGTTTGTTTTGTGTTTTTGTATTGTCATGTTGTCTGTAGGCCCCCATTTGACTGAATTGGACCAGTCAACTGAAATACAACCTCTCAAATGAGAAACCAGCTTAAAATAACTTCTTCCAACCTCAGCTGACCCTAACAATTTATCCTTGTTTTTAGATGGATACTAATCAGCGAAGTATCTAACAGCCTTCTCAATGGAGTAACATAAGAAAGATACATCTTGTTACTGGCTAGCAGGAAAAAGGTTTCATATGTAGTGTCATTTCATTTAAAAGTATGGTGAGATTAGTGTTCAAAAATATTTGTGTGAAAGCTTGGCCTCAAAGAATGTGTTTGCATTTTTTTAGAAATAGGAAGAGCAAAAGTCATCTCATATTGACTTACCTTGGAGAAAATTCCAGGGCCACATTTAAGTTTCCAGCCCCTAATTCCAATGTTAAAACAAACAAACAAACAAACAAAAAGGCATGTACATGGAACCCTTTTGACGGTTATTGTGAGATTTTGCTAATTAGATCATCAAAAAGAAAATATACACAACCTCCATTGCATATACAGACTGACTGATCTTCACAGGCCAGAATTTCAATTTGCCATGACAATTAGCACATTTTCTAAAAAAAAAAAATAATAAAATATATAGAATGAAAGGGAAAAAAAAAAATCTATTTGCTAAAAAAAAAAAAAAAAAGGAAAAAGAAAAAGAAAAAAGAAGAGTAATGATCCTACCTAAATTTCCTTTCCCAAGCTGTTAACTGTATCTTACCAGCAAATTAATTTTGGAGAGAATTAATGCTCCCTGGTTTCTCAGGCAGATTCAGATGGAGTTATATGTCATTGCTCTTGATAGCTGGGTCAAGTAGTTCATACCTCTCCACTCCAGGGTCACTGAAAAACAGTAATTTTGTTTAAAATGTTCAGAAGCAAAAAATTAACCTATCCTTGTTCAAGATACGATTTATAGGTAACACTGTGATTCTGCATATACAGATGTTAATGAATACATGAACTGGAAAGGTAATTAATTTATTACAAAGGGCTATTTTTATAGACTATGGTAATGGCTGAATGTGTAAAGGTTTTTTTCTGGTTTAAAGACTTTTTTTTTTTTTTAAGATCAAAAGGAGATTGGAAAAATGATTTCTGTAAGAAGTAGTAGTCTTCTGAAGCAATGTCATTTACTTTTGGCCATGATGTGATTTCCTTTGGATATAAATGTGCTGAACCTCAATCAGGATGCAGAGCACCCAGTTAAAGAGGAACTTCAAAAAGCCATGAAAAAGGGAAACCTACGTAAAGGTTCACAGTAATTTCTGCATACCATTCTGAAAAGGAAAGGGCTTTGTAACATGAGTTCTCAATTTGCAATTTAAGGTGCACTGTTCATCTAAGATGCTTTTCTTAAGACTGCTTTTTGCTCAGACAAAAATTAGCCTTTAGATGTTTTCTCTTTTTAAAATTCTGTTTCTTCTTACATTTCAGAAGCCTGAAAGTCTTTTAAAATAGGGTCTTCTTTATGTAGCTTTTTGGACAAAAATAATACCATCTAACTGTATCATTTTCCACATTTTTAATATGAAACATTAGAAAAGTAACTCACCTCTATGGATAAGAATGATTAATCCTTCAAGAATATGGATAAAGAAATCTGAGGAATAGCAAGAATGAGGCTGTAAAATTAACCATATCCTATCTTATTTTACACAATTTGAATATTTTAATACATTTCAAATATCTTTCCAATTATGAAAAAATAATGTGTAATTTTAATAAAGTACTGGGAAAGTCTCCAGGAGGTACTGAAAGCTTAATACAAGTCACACGCAAATGGAGCCCTGTGACTTTGTTATAAGTATATGACATATATATAAAAATAAAGATGTACAGGTTTTTAAATTCTTTTTAAATAATTACAATTTTCATCTCAGCAATATTTTAAAAGAAATAAAACAATTTGCCTAACAGAATAACATTTGCATGAGTAGTTCCCATAGCAATGACAGAAAACAACAAAGCAAAAAGCAGAAGTAAAAAAAAAAATGGGTGGGAAGAAGTGCCTAAGATCAAGTCCCTTTGGCAAAATATTGACATATGTAATCAAGTATCAGTAGAGGATGTTAATATGGTCATACTCATACTCTTCAGCTCATACTCTTGCTGAACACTGAAAGAGTGGGCTTTATAAGATGAATTAAAGCAATACAAGACTGTCGCATACTCCAGGAATGACAAGTTGTCAGATTTCTCTCTTAGAGCCAGATCACATGCTTATAAAAGCTGTAACTCAATTCAAAGTGCAAGAAAACACAAAGAATCAACAATGTAATTTATATGCTAGCAACAGAGAAGACACCACACAAGATAACACTGATATAGAAAAGATGAGACAATACTGATAGGAGCAGTAGCCCTGTACAGCTATAACACAGGAAAGCAGTCTTTTTAACAGAGAACAGACTGTGGAAAATGTAGCAAGGCATCAGGCCAAAGGAGGGACTAAATGTCCAACAGGAGAGAGGGATGTAGCAGGTGTTACAAAAATATTTTCCAACAGCACTCAGGTCACTGAGAACAATCTGTGATGGGATGCAATCATCAGATAATGATCTCCTGGGAGATAATGTCATTAGTACAGACCACAGGGACAACTGTAAATAGAAAAAAATATTACACTTCAGTCTGTTTCAGTGGAGAACGGGACTTCTTCATTGGCAGTCTCTTTCTGTCCCCTTTCCTACCACTATAACAAGAATAACGATCCTTTGTGCTGCTCATGGGGTAACAATCCCATGCAGAATTGCAGTTTCTTGCTGGGAAGCCACAGAGATTCTTCCAGCAGTTACCATAAATGTCTGTTTCACCATTATTTCCCTGAACTCTAACTCATGCATGTTCCCACAACACTGGCCCCAATACTTAGGACACACCTAATGAAAAGATTGATCTAATACAGATGTAACCAGTCTGCTGAAGATGCAGTACTTGAGGAACCACTTAAAAGCTGACTCTATGTTTTAAGAATAGAGATAAAGCAGGTTTGCCATAATTCTGCTGCGAAGGGATGTTATTTAGGCACTCCATGGTTGTTTCTTATTTAAGATAAAGGATCTTATCCCTTGTGCAATTAATTTTAATGTTTTTTGTGCTTCTAGTGGTATCTCAGATTCTGTTCACCAGACATGTTAGGGACTGAGAGTGCTCCACAATGCTGTAAAGAGACTGGTTAGTATTTATTCAAGTCGTCCAACATCAGAGCTTTAACAGACATAAAAATACAGAAAATGAATCTTCCATAACCATTCAAAATACCTCTGCACACTTTTCTACTCTTCCTAGCATAGGGGTCTAAATTCCAAAAAGCACATTCTGAAACAAGCGCAGCTCCTCCTTGATGTTCTCCATATTCTACTCTATTCTACTTTCCTTCTCTGTGTTTATAATTTTTTTATATACTTGAAAAAACACCAGTAAGAGTAAATGAGAATATCACACACCACTGCTTTGTTGATTAAATACATAGCTGAGAGCTTTGATAATCTACTTCTGATTTTGAGTAAAGAGGACAAACCAAAGGCAATTATATCTCTCTTCAATCTATAGAGCATTTCTAGCTATACAGTTAGTGAAATTCATTAGTTATGTTTTCAAATGTCCAAAAATGATTCTTGTTTTTCCCTGACACATTGTAGTATTTGACACTTTGTTTTGACATTTTGAGTTACACACACACACAAAAAAGTGATTTTCTAAAAAGCAGGGAAAAGCATAAACATAAATGATCATGTTTGATCACTTTAGTTATACAGCAGCTGTTTAACTATATTTTTATAGAGTAATATGTAGATGAATATCTAAGATTAACATTTTTGATGATGATTAACATTTTTATTCCATTAAAATAATAACTACCAATATTGAGAGAAAAAAAAAAAAAGATTTTAAATACACATAAGCCAATTTTTCACATTAAGAAGTAACTTCTTAAGATTTCAACAACACAGAAGATAGGAATTATTTCTGAATATGGACTCTTTACATCTGAAGAAACTAAAAAGTAAATCAGTACATCCACCATGGAGTGAGACTAAAGTTTCCATATCCAACAATGAAATGAAACATACTAATGAGGTTTTAATTATTAATTTGCTCTATATTTTGGCATCAAAAAAAGAGAAAGCTGAATAGTCCTACCTCATAATGCATGTATGTTCACAAGGTCAGTCTTGCAATGAGATTGTGAAGTTTAATAGCATTGTTTTGCATTTCAGGAAGGACATTTACAGAATGGAATGAATACAGTTTTTGCACTGACTTATTTTTAGAAGGTTTGGAAAAAATACAAAGTACCATGATGCAGAAGATACATATTACCATTGTCTTCCTAATAGCTGACTTGCATTATATATTTGAAACAAGTACTAATATATATATCAAAGTCTACTCATATAAAACTCTCTACCATGTAAATTTTATAAGTGGTTCTTGTGAGTTATAGAAGAGTTTGGTCTGCTGAGCCTCATTATAAACACAAATTTAGAAATAAGAATAAAGTGCAATAATGTAAATATTCAGGAAATAAAAATAGAGGCATGAAGAAGAAATAGAATGGGGAGAAAAGGAATACAGAACCAGTCACAAAATATGCTTAGAATAAATAATTAAAAAATAAAAATAGAAAATTGCTACAGATTAATTATATGATTATATATATTATTGGAAATGGAGAATTCATCCATATCACAAGAACAAGCTCCAGCATAAACACAATGCTGTGGACATCAGATTTTATGATGACAGTCCTAGATTATTATTAGTATCCAACCACTTAATAAACTGATATGTTTAATATTCAAAACAAGATTTAAAGTTTGAGTTCTAAATTTTGTCTGATTTTCTACCACTGATGTTAATCTTTACAGATTGTATGTCAATATTGAATCCAAAAAGCATCATGCATCTCAAGTCACTGAATGATCTCCCTGTTCTAAAAAAGAACAGCCTCCAAGGAGCAGCATTTACAGTAATTGAGGTTAATGATGACAAGAATCATAGTTCTGCTACTGTCTCACCAAAGTATAAACAAAAAAACACAGTTATAAAAACCTATCCTTTCCTCTGATTTCTCTCCGCCATCTTTTGCAAGTGCTGCCAAGCCTCCTTTATCTTGACTTTTACTTCCCTGTTCATATATCTGTAGATTTCAAACTTCTTTGTTCAGAAACGTCAGTAGTGGGGTAAGAGAAAGCAGTTCAAGCAAATTTAAATCCAAATGAAATCTTGAAGACAATCTTCATTATATGGTACCTTACAAAAACTAGTACATTCCTAAGGCTCTGTTATGTGACTGCCACCTGTGACCACTGGTAGGAAATGGAACAGTCTGTAATATATTCATCTTAGTTTTAAACACCAAGGTGAATCAGGGTCCGCTCATGCTCCTTGCACCTAAACCCGGATAAGTCTTGGTAACTGAGTTGTCTGTTCTCATGCATTAAAACCAAACATTTCTATGTGCTTTCTTTAACCTGGATTTTTTGCTAATGACCATTTGAATTAGGCTAGAAAACCTCAAAGCATACCAATGGCATGATCCCTAGAATACAGTAATAAAACACACCAGTGATATCCAGCATTCCAAAGCTACCATTAGTTGCCTGTGTTTACAGAATGACATCTCACATGCCATTGTAAAAGCATATTCCACTAACCATTTTTTTTTCCAGGAAAGCTGCCTGATAGCAGCAGGGTGGAGGGTAGAAAGCACCTCAACCCTAAAACTCCTTAACACAAATGATAGATTAATTCTGGGTCTTTTTCATGGGACCTAATACTGCCTGAATACATCTGCATGTGTCAAAAACCAATCTCAGTCTTAAACCAAATAAAAGCTAATTCAAGCTGTTAAACAAAATGCAGTATAACATTATTTCAATGTATCTGAAATACAGCTTTCTAATGGGAAAATCTCTTTTTGTTTTTCCTTATGGACCTAAGGAAAGGTAAAAACCTCCTACCTAGTTTCAAACACAGAGGTTTTAAATACAGGGGTTTTTTTTTTAAACACAGAGGTAAGCCTCAGAACTTATGAGTGCCCACTGACCTAGTCAAATCTAAATCTCCAAGCCTCCAAGGAATCTCTGCTAAAGATTATCACTTTAAAAAGAAATCTGAAACTGACAGGAACTATTAATGTGCTCTTACTCTGAAAATGAATAAAATTGTGTAAGCATATTCACATTTATAACATCCATTTACATATCAACCATGATCTGTGATGACTGCAGCCCTAGTGATAAGAACTGTACTGACACCTGAATGGCTTAATAAGAAAAAGGCAATTTTCTACTGCCATAGCACATTCCTTTTCTTTTTTTTTTTTTTTTTTAAAGATGAATTATCAATTTGGAATTACAGTATTTTTTTTGAAAAGTGTAGACATTTGATGGAAATGTTAATAAAAAGTGTAATGTTGGGTTTTGGAGCTGTACAAAAGAGAAATGAAAATAGAGCATAAAATGGGACTAGCTCTGATGACAGAAAACAGAGAAGCAGCTGCAACAAATCAGTACTATGCAATGCTATCATCTATATACAGTTTTCTGGGACACTGAGGCAGAGAAAGCGAAGTGCTAATTTATTCTTTTCCTTTTTGTTCAACATATTCATTGCCATTTGTCAGTACATGGCATGCATTTTCTTCTATTTATTTTTTGCACTCTGTTGGTAGATACAGTATTGATTCAGGACTGCAGTTTACAGCTATCTAGCTTACTTTGCTATTAGGTGAAGAATACTTACATGTAAAATCTGTTCCAAACAATTTCAAGGTAGCAAAATGTGTTACTGTAATAATTACTCCAGTGTTCAGTAAGACAACAGGTAGCAATTAACCATTTTTTGCACTGCTGGAGTGTTGTACTAAGCATTGAGGATATCACTGTAATTTGGTATGTGCTAGCATATTACCAAAACTGTGGTTCTAATGTGCATCTGCTTCCATTGAAAATAAACAAATAGGGAATGGGCATAGAAAGAGAGTATATACTTGACATGCTAAAATGTCTAAAGAAATTATTGAACATAA
The DNA here is from genome assembly GCA_011075105.1 of Heteronetta atricapilla. NCBI lineage: Eukaryota > Metazoa > Chordata > Aves > Anseriformes > Anatidae > Heteronetta > Heteronetta atricapilla. The sequence continues at coordinate 59,713,095 of CM021734.1, forward strand.
AAAATCTGGTAAGGCTAAAGCAAAGGACAGTTTTCATTTTGCATTCTTTGCTACCGGATCCAAAACACAGCTGTTGAAAGGAGTAACTCTGAGAGTAAGAGTAAAATTCATTGGACTACACGAGATTTGAATTTGGTTTCTGCTGGTATTGAATATGCTCATGACTGATAGCCTGGAAGAGTGTTTATGAAAGTAAAGCACACCCCTCTCCCTCAAAGGTCAAGGAAAAGCAACACTACACCTATCCTTTATCTCTCTCTCTCTTTCTTTTTTTAACCTTAAAGACCTGCAATTTTTTCACATTTTTACAAATGTACATTTGTGACTTTCCTACCAGCCACACTTGCATTCCATAGCACTATGATATACACTTTAAGCAATGATTCATAGCTAGGAGGAGAATTCCAAATTCACATGGATAGTGGTTCTCCATGACTGGCTCAGAAATACAAGACCTTACAACCCTGAAGTTAGTCCTGCATCTGCAAGGGTGTCCTTATCTTTATAATCTAAACCTGGAAAGCTGCAAGGACAGATTTGGGAAAGAATACTTAATTTTATCAAAAGCATTGAAAAAAACGATATTATCTCCTTTTTACGATGACCTTCATCAGTCAATCATAACTACTGCAGCTGTTTCCAGCTCTCTGCTTTACAGCCACACATCCTGGAAAAACATGTCTTGATTTAACATGAGATCCTGCAGATGAAATCAAAGAGCAATACTGAAAACATTTAACTGATTTGCAGTATCTTCCACCTCAGAAAAAATATTTTTTTCCTGACAATTGGTTTCCTTCACAATAAATAAATTAAAAATAAATAAATAAATAAATAAAAGACGACTCCTTTCTGAACACCAATTTCTGCTAAATAATGTTCATTCACAAATTAAGCCTCGAGCTCTTTACTGCCTCAGGCAAGCTACAAGATGAGTTCTTATCTCAATTTTACTGATCTGTTCCTTGTTAACATTCTAAAACAGAGAAAACATATTTGCCTCCAGCTTTTATTAAGGAGCCATTTTCTCAGCTCTCACATTTTTTCTTTGTATGCCTTTTTTTTTTTTTTTTTCCCCATTTTGGCTTTTTCTTTCAATGTATCCTCAAATCATTCCATTTCCTCTTCAAACTTATATTTCTGTATTATTTATCTCACCATCTTTATCCATATAATCCACTTCTCTTCTCTGTTTTGTTCTCATTTCCTGTACAGCTTTCTTTCAGTCTCTTTTCTGCTCCTTTTAGCCTTTCGTATCAATCACCTTCTCCCTTCTGTACTTTTGCCAATTCCTGTCAGGCCCCTGCAGACTTAAACACACAACCTCCATACATCCCCTACCCACCGTTAACCTCTCAGGCTCAACTCTCTTTCCCACACAGTTGCACACACGTGCACACAAGATTATACACAAACACAGGGATTCCTTTGAAGCAGAAAGACACAATAACCATTTATATCTATAAAACGATTTACGTTCACCACACAGATTCTCCATCCTGTGAGCTTTTCCTTCCCAGAATTATAAAAGGAGTGCATAGAGAGAAAAATCAGAGATTATTCATTATTTCTCTGAAGAGGCAAAATCATTAACTCTGCTTTTCAGCTTCATATGCTGGTTGGTGTTGGACCAGGGGCATACACGTTAGCCAGAATTAGATAATTAGGGAGAAGAGGAACATTGTCAGACTATGTATAATTGTCTATTCATGGGGAACAGTAAAGTGAAGACATTTTAGAAAACACTAGGGCTAAGTGAAAGAAACAGTAGCAGCTGCTACTTCAGCAAATGTTTTCATATCTTTCTTCCTGAGTTCATGCATGTTTGCACTCCAGCATCCTACTGCCATGGGCCCCATCCACAATTAATATCAGCACTTCTATATCAAGTGTAGACAGGCTGCCATTCAATGATTGAGACTGTTTCCTAGAGGACCAGTAATTGCAATGCTGGAGGTGACTGCCAGTTTTTGTTCTGGAATTGCCAGTACTGTTACCATTTTTAGACAGACTTCTATGAAAAGAAGACATTTGTTTGCCCATAAAAGCTTTCTCTCTTTTATAGAATGTATTTGTATAATTAATTTGAGGTAAATAAGTTACTTGGGTTTTTCTCTATGCTGTTTTCCAGGCATGTAATAAGCTGAGATACATACCTCCAATCATCTTAGCCGTGTCACTTATTTTGACAAAGTGTAATAGAAGTTATTTCGATGAAAGAGAGTGAACCAAATTAAAACTGGACAATCTAGTCTTAGCTGTGACAGGTTTCAGCATGCCATGCAGAATAAAAATAATTGAAAGTAGAAACAGGCCTATTTTTCCCTTCCAAACTTTGGAGATGTCCGATTGATCTTCTAACTTAAAAAAATATATAGAAAAAAAAAGTAAGCTGTCAATTACTGTGTCATCTGTCTCTGTCAATTGTAAACATACTTGCCATGCACTGCTACAAACAGCTGTGCAAGATCAATCACTTCATCCAGGACTCCTAGGCCACTTAAGAAATCTTGTGGATGGAAGAAGGTGTTTTTTTTTTTTTTTTTTTTTTTTTTTCCTTACAGTAGAATGTAGTGCAATTATATCAGGTACTCAAAAACTTGTGTGTATTTTTTAGGAGAGTAAATGGAAGTAGCGTATTTCTATGGCACTTCTCCAGAAATAAAAAAAATAAAATAAAATAAAATAAAAGTTGTTTCTCTGTGTCTCTTTAGCTACAATCTGTTCTTGAGGATAAGTTTTCACCCAATAGGTGCCAAGCAGCAGGTCACCTACACTACAGAAAAGTTCTGCAGCATATAAGAGAAAAAAAAAGTTTCAGATTTTACATGAGAATAAAAGAACATGTCTATTTCTACTCTAATTAAAACCACATGCCCTGTCCATGAGATAATTTAAGTCAGCCTTCTTCCTAACCCACTTTTTCAAAGTTGACTTGGGAATTCAGATGCCTGAATTTTAGAACTGAACTGAAAGGGTCTGATTTTTACAAACTGACTTTTCACTGAACAGAAGTTTTGTAGCAACAGAAACAAAGAAAATTCTCAGGCTTGTATAGATCAACTGTTTGATGCGGCTGCTAGAATTTCTGAAGGAGGAGTATGTTCAATATTCCTCTTCTGTTCTACAACTGGAACAGCAGAAGAGCAAACTTCCATCCTGGTGATGCTGAAGAAAAGTAAAGGAGAATATAGTTGCAGCTAAAAAGGAAGTATCTTCAAATAGCTTGAAAAAACTTTTAGCCAAGACTATTAAATGAAGTAGCTTAAGAGACTGAGAAATCATTAACAATACTCTTAAAAAATCTTGGAATATTAAAAAGTATGCCGAAGACTCCTCTCAACATCATCCTAATATACTCACCTTACAAAAGAGATTGCTCTAGAGAATTACAGATAGATCATCCTGATGACTATCCACTATAAATTAGCGGAATTGGTATATACTAAAATATTAGAGGCTAAAGTCAGTATGAGTTAATTAACCAGATGACTGGATGGAATTCAGTTAAGGTGTATAAAACAAGAAAAGAGAAGGTAAAGCAAGATCAACTATTGCCTATGTCTTTCAGGTCAAGAACTAGAGGCATCAAATGAAACTAGCAAGAGGGAGATTGACAGACATGCACAAAAAGTTCTTAACAAAACATGTAGTTAAGTAAAATAACTCCTCAACACAGGATTTTATGGGTGGTAAGCTTAAATGGGTCCAAAAAACAAATTCAGAAAAGGAAAACCCAAGAAGCTCAGAAGTAGTATCATAGAAGTGGTATTCATAGAACTATTCACAGAAGTGGTATCTTCAGCTCTCTAATCTCCAAATTGCTGAAAATGTACAGAGTATTTAAAAAATAAAAAAAAAAAAAAAAAAAAAAAGCTATTTGCCTTCTTATACTCATCCCTTAAGCATAAGATATTTGATTTTGGCCCAGACATAGGTTACTGAATTGGGGAGATCTTTGATACGGCTTTTCTTGTCATTCTCTAGCAATCAATCACCTACTGAAATGGTTGTAATACAACAAAAGCCTGAAAAATACAGATTACACATAATACTTCAAAGATGACAGACTACACAGAAGGCAGTGTAACAGCATTCAGAAGTTTTCATAAAAGAATGTTTAGCACAGGTGAAAAATGAAAAATGCCTTTGTTCATGTGTATAATATAAAGAAGAAAAAAGAGAAAGAACATAATATACATTCTTGGAAAGATAACTATGTTAAAGAATACAGGTTCTACATTCATACTTCCATAAGGCTGTGAAAATATTAGAAAAGGCTTGAAGGAAGATCACCTAGCTGTTTGCAGAGCTGGGAAATGGGACTTATGATATGACACTTTCAGAAACTCAACATTATTCAATGTACTGAAGACAACACTAATAGATGGCAGTGGAGACAAACATGCACATATAAAGACATTTGGTTATGAGGAACTTCACATACCTGCTGATGAAGACAAACCAAGCATTTGAAATTAGACAATTAATAAATGCCAATTTCTTAGCTAAGAGGAAAACTGGTACAGATCGGGTTTACAAGGAAATTCACAACCTGCTTATATATTTCTGGGGCTTAGAATTTAATCCCAAGCACCCCCATTATTCTCCTGCTGTTTGGTGCCTCTGGCTCCCTGCCTCACTGTGGACCTGAAATTTGTTTGCTTCAGTTGGACAACAAACCTTGATGGGAGGTTTTCAAAATTGGCTATTATGCGGAATGGTTAAAGAGGGGAGAGAGAGAGATTGGGGGAGAGAATGAGAGACCGCTTTATTCCTCTTTCTGGAAATATTCTACTTTCTGTGCTTAGAAAGAGTGGGCTGGCTCTGGCCTTGTGGTCTACAAGCTGATGAGTCCTATGTTCATCCTTTCCACCCATGGTCTTTAATAAAATGAAGGCTGCCAAACATGTGACTTCATATTAGAGACAACAATTATTGCCAGTTCTCTGCATCACTGTTTAACATTGTCATCTTCTCGGGTGAAGCTTTTATATCTGAACGCTAGATTTTATCTAAATGGGATAGGAGTTTTTTGCCTGATGCACAATAAATTGGTCAAAGCTGGAAGCAGGGTATTGAAAGGGATGAACCAGGGCTGTGAGGTTGTTTCATTGTTGTTGTTGTTGTTTTCTCCAGTTCTTCTATGTAATCTGGCCTTTTTTCAAATGGTTACAGTCTCTATGGCCAGATTTCTGTGCAAAAATGAAATTCCAGTCTCCTAAATTGAGTGAATATTCCATACACATATTCCAAACACCTGCAAAGTAGGGGTATAAGCACCTCATCTCCTGTAGTCTGATTTCCACAGAAAGAAAACGTGGACATGTAAATCAGACAGATCACCAACAGATCTCATTGTGTGGACAGTCAGGGGATTATCCTCAATCTACATATAACCTCCAACTATCAAATTTGGTGTCAGGAAGAAATTTCTCAGAAACAGTGTTTCCAAATTGGAAAAAAACTTGGAGGTTTAGAATTTCCTCTGTAGTACAGGCTTTAATTCATTGCTGAAATCATCTAAGTGTTTCTCCCGTAACCAATTTTCTGCCAAAAGAGATGACACAATAGCACCAAATCTCTGGGGTCTGCTGTCTCTAGTGTCCTGAAGAATTAAGTTTTACTCTGAGATTTCCGGGCTTCATACAGGGTTAACCATAATGACTTGTGATACAAAAGTGGTCAGATTAGCTAAAATACTCCTTTCTGGCCTTAAACTCTACAAAATTATGTAAAATTATGTAAAATTAAAAAGCTTTACAAATAACAGTCAACACTGATGTATATCTATAACCTATATTCTGAGACATGGCTACCCAATTTCATTTTAGCTCTGCAGTGTTAGCTTTACTGAGTTTGAACTGTAGCAGCTTGCTTTCAATACCAAGCCTTGTTTGAAAGACTCAACAAGACAAAAGACAAGATTTTAATCTTGTTTAGAGAAAATGTGGAATCTATAGATGGAGTAACATGGAAATTACTGAGATTGAATAAAAACAATAAAAGGAAAAGATACCTAATTCTTTATTCTTTTAGAGTATTAATCTTATCAGAGAGTTTAGATTTGGAGGTTTTTATAAAACAGTTTCAGGCTATGTGGGTAGCTGTGGCTTTTTGTTTATTTTTTCTGTTGGATTTGGTGGGGTTTTTTTGGTTGGTTGGTTCTGTTTTTTGTGTTTTTTTTTTTTTGTTGTTGTTCGTTTGTTTGTTTGTTTTTTACATTTCTTACAGTTCCTACTATGAAAAAAATAGAAAGCTAGAAGTAGGTTGTCTGCTTTATTCAGAAACATATTCGCAGAAATGCAATGTATTAGCTAACATTTACAGAGACACATAGTGGGGCCTTTGGAGCTCAATGCTTCTTAAATGCATGTCACATGAATATTCAGATGTATAAATTTAGGGTCTCTGTTACTTTTAGTAGATTGATCTATTATTTGAGATCAAGGCAAAGATCACAAGAAAGGCCTATCAAAATATCAGACCTTTTATATTATTCTTGTACAGAATATACTGAAGGTACTCATGTCTGTTTTCTATTCCTTTTGGCAGTTTGCTTTCTCTCTATAGGAAAAGTAAAATTTAAATTTATCTTATTTTTGTCACTCCATACACTTTGATAAAGTGTTTCATCTACCAGGCTTTACAAATAACCCTTTGCAGTTCGAAAGGGATTTTTGATATTGTAATATCAAAAGACCAAACCCACACAGCAGTGAAAAGCAGCTAAAAGATTTGAGAATTCAAACAGATTCAGTGCACCTCACACATTCCATAATTACCTAACCAGCTGTGTAATAAATTCAGGAAGGTGAGAAAATGTGAACGATTACTACCTATTTCATAGAATAACAGAGTGATTTGGGTTGGAAGGGACCTTAAAGATCATTTAGTTTCAAACCCCTGCCATGGGCAGAGACACCTTCCACTAGACCAGGTTGCTTAAAGCCCCATCCAGATCCATCTAGCCTTAGAATACACTTCTCCTCTTCCAAAAAGACCTAGGACCCTTTACCATCCCTTACCCCTCCTTTCTCACTCCTCTTGCCTCTTCCTTTCCCTCAAAATAGAATACACACATCAGTCCTTTATGCTGAGGATTTTTACCTGTCTGGGTGAGGATATACATCTCTCAGTTTTTCTACAAAGTCATTCTTTCCAGGTGGGAAAGGTCTCTTGGAAAAGCCAGTGGGCAAGCTGCTCACAGTCAACCATTCAGAATTTTCAGTGGGCAGGAGCCCCAGCTGTTTAGTCTCTGTACCATCCTATTCCAAAAAGGAGATATAAGACTTCCCTCACCACCACGCTCCAGAAAGAGAAAAGCTCAGTACATTTTTGGCCATTCTTTAGAACTCTGTTCTTCTGTAACTGAAAGGATTATAAACCCCTGCAGCACTCCCTTTTTACTCAGCCATATCACTTGGCACAATGAAATACATCAGTCCTCCACACAAGCTGTGCCTTATCTGTGCTTAAACTAGCACAGCTATGATGTTCCTGTTAGAAACATCAAATGCAATGTAGAACATCCAGGTTTCTCCAGAGTAGCATATGGGTGTTGAAGACATACCAGAGAACAGGACTACAATGGCGTGATTTTTCCAAGTTTAAGAGAAGGGCACGTATCTCAATGATTACCTGGCTTGGCTAAAGAAATTATCTGTAGGTCCCAGGGGTAGTGATAATGCTTATCTTCTGTTTCCCAAATTAGTCAAGGCACTAATTAAGCCCAACAACAAAACATATAATATGCAAGTAAGCTTTAGCTTTAGATACACAAAGTTCTCCATACCCTAGCTCCAAGATGAGTATTATATATATGCCTTGTGTTTCAGAGTCTCTGGTGCCTACTCAACCTGGTTCTTGTCCATGTATGAATGGTGTTGCTGGAATGATCTGTTTCAATTAGGAAACTCTTTAATTCTTTTCCATGTTAAGAAGCTGGTATTCCAAAAAGAACAAACTACAGAAGAGATGTGATTTGCAACTGCACTTATCTGTTAGTCAGGCAACAAGCTCATCAATGATAGTAAGAAAACAGGAACTAAAGTTCAGAAAGAAAAACATTAGAAGTGAGGAGATGAGTAACATCTTGAAGAACAGTAAAAGAACGGCAGGTCCTAATTAGCTAGCAGACTACTGAGAGCCCTAAGCAAACTGAGGAATAGGAGAGATGGTAGTAAATTATACATTATTATTCTATACATTGTATTTGCATAGCATGAGAGCACCCTTCAACAAAGGATAAACCCAACACAGAAGTCTTACTCATGAGGACTTTATACAATTATATTTTCAAATCAAATTATAAAATACCTTTGAAAAATAAGTATGTTCTAAAAATTTAAATCCTTAAAGTTGACTGAAATTTTAAAAATTATATTTACAAAGTCCTTGGAAACACTGAAAGCAGAAATTATTGAAATTACATCAGTCACATTCTGTCCTTCCTTTGGTTCAGCCTTATACATATAACCATGGCATACCTTTAATAAAAAATGCATGGCTTTATCAGAAAAGCTTGTTAAAACTAAGTTGAGATTCTATCTAATCTAAACAAAGAATATTTGTGAATAAAATGACAGATTTGCTTCAGTCTCTGGTCTTTAGCATCATTTACTGAAACTTTAATTTCTCAAGGTGGAGAGGAGCAGTGGAAATGAAAAAGGAAAAACAAAACCTCAAATTTTCTGAATGCACATCAAGTCTCTGGAAGTGATTATGAAAGCATTGCTCTTAGAAAACCTAGAGTTTGTAATTTGAGAGGGATCTCTTCCAGATTAATATTTCCTATGCCTGACAGGAAGATGATGTTCCTTCTGTCTGAGAGAACCATTAAGAGCAGCAGAACAACATAAAAATACTAATTGGCATACAATACATTATGATTTTCCCTGTAAAGAAGTTACCAAAGTGGGGCTAGTTCAAGCAGAACTTTACTCTGAAGTGCAAGTTTGAAGAAGTAGGGAGAATGCTGGCAAGCATTTGCTCCCTGTAACCCCTCTGATTTAAAGGGGTTCCTCATACACCTGTATGAAAACCACTGAAGTAAATGGAAACATTGCCCTGCATTAGTTAACATGTGAAGTTTTTTTGTTGCATTTTCATTACTGTTGAGAAGCATTTTTGTTAAGCTTTGGCAGTATTTACAACAATGAGAGCTTGATGTGATTTTTGACAGAGTAGATACTTCACTTCCACAACACTTGGCTTCTGAGTATTTTAAAATGATAGTTGCTATGAACAAAGTCAGAGGCAAGCAGGCAAGAATTATGCCATCTTGTATAATGGTTTCTTATCTGCATTCTACTAAATGGAAAATGAAAATGCCAAAAACAAACAAACAAACAAACAAAACAAACAAACAAACAAACAACTCAAAAACAATTTGGTACAATTTAAAAACAACTTCCCAAAGTACCTACCACCCTGCGACTGAAGGATTGAAATCTACAATGCAAAATTAACACAATTTAATGACTTCTCTTGCATTATCTTATGAAGGACCCCAGGAAGAACCAAAGGTACATTTTGCCAGCAGCTTTGCCAGAAGCTGGGTAGGAGGAACATTGCTATCAAAAGTATGTTTTTTGTTTTTGAACTCTGAAGTTGAACTCCTCTAGAAAGCCAGAAAATCTTGAGTCTGATGTAATTCTGCTCCCAGTTTCCCAGCTGTATTTATTATTAAAAGTTCATTGTGAATTTTCAGCAATTCAGTTATGTTATCAGAGGTCTTAGAACGCTTGCTCTAAATCAAGTGGAGTTAGTTCCACATAAAATTTGAAGAGGTCCAAGACTATTTGTAATAGTGTTCTACATCCTGAGCACTCTGAGGCTCCCAGCATTCAACTAACAATGCTGATTAAAACTCTTTTAAGCCATTTATTTTTTTTCTTACTTGTGGGAAAAAAAATACATAGTTTTATCTGAAAATACAATCTGAAGCAAGCCAATTTCAGAGCACTATGAAAACATTACCAATTCTCAGAACACTCCTCTCAGGTCATCAGCTATCCAATTTCCCTGATTTTACAGATGGAGAAATTTCACTATTGAGGAGTTACAGAACCTGCTTAAAGTCATGGAGTAAGATTGGCAGAGATGGGATTAGAAAAATTCTCCAGCTCTTAGAGCTAAGGTTTGTTCATTCTTGCACATCAGAAAACGATGAAGCAAAACTGCCTCACTTTGAGTCAGAATATAGGAACTGGTGTGATACAGCAATTAGTGATTGCACAGCTGAAACCTTCAAAGAGGAATGGACACTTTTGATCACATGAAGAAAACAGATCTTAAAGGAATCTGGAAGTGTGAAATTCAATATTTATATGAATAACAATCCTCATCAAAAGGAAGCTACTTCTGGCAATCATCATCTGAAGGATGATGATTCAAAAAAAATAATACTTTTTTTTGCTATGCACAGGCAGATTTGAACTTTGGTATACACTTTGTGTGTATACCACTGGCATTCTCAGCCTTCCTAAGGCCCACACATCACAAATCCACATCTAATCCTCCAGATATTACAGTTTCCGCTAATAGAGCTATTTCCACTAATAGAGTGACTGTGTCTTAACCAAATTCTGCAGCTGCCAGATACAGCTTCACACCGTGTTCTGGGCTACCTGTACATATTACTAGTTAACAAAAACCTAGATTAATAGTATACTTCTAGAGCCAACTACAAGTAAGACATTGACTGCCACTGTGACTATAACTTTAAAAAGACATGTAAAAAAGCTACTAGTTTTCCACATAGATGAACAGGCTTCAATGCCTTGTCTGGCTTTACTTTCTCCAGTGTATTGCAGCAGGTGGTCAACGGACAAGATTTCTGTGCTTTTGGCATACTAGAATGATGAAAATATTCAAATGAATATTTGAAGCATGCATAGAGTTGGAAAATGAAATGTAAAAGGTAAAAAAAAAAAGTTCTTCCATGAATGTATTAATTGGGCAGAACTTCAGGAGAGAACTTTTTCCTTTGTCTCTCTCCTGAAAGTTGAAAGCATTATTTCCTTCTAGAGAATTGAATTAGAGGGTGGTTTGTGGGGTTTCTTTTGTTTGTTTGCTTGTTTTTTTTGACAGTAGGTGATGGGAAAATTTCACTAATTCTGCTGAAAAGAAATGTCTTTACAAGTTAAATTCTAAGTATCTTTAGGGTACATTTATTATCTTAGAGATAATTAATGATGGATCTTAAGGCCCTTAACCTCTTTTCATACTGACAGGTTGAAATCAGGTTGGTCCTCTCAGGCACACCAATATGTCTGCACATCCCAAGTAGCAAAGCTGAAGCTTTGGTGTACAGTATATGGTATTTTATTATCCCTTGAGTAGTAAACATGGCTCTCTGTGTGCAACACTGCCAGTAAGAATGGTCACTACATTACTGGTGGTGATGCTTCATGTTTCAGATGTGCACTGTTCTTACCTCCAATGAGTTAGACTTTTGCAACATCTTATGTGTATAATGATTTCATACTGTAACTTTTTGGAAATAGATTAGTCACAACAGTCATTGTCCCTCAACCATCAATATAGTCATACTGGGTAAAGGTGGAAAAATACTTAAAGCACTGTTATCAATCAACACGGAATAATTCAAAAATTTTAGATAGAGGGGTTCCCCTCATTTCTTCTGAATCATCTGCTTTATGAATTTTTTCCTTTGGTCATAAAACTAAACAATTAAATATCATTTTAGTCTAAAAAAAGCCCAAAGCCATACTATTATTTTACTTCAGAAAAGTTAATTTCCTTGAAACATTGTGATAAAGGGGGGCAGAGTACAGGGAGAGGAAGAGAAGGGCTATTTTGATTTCTGATTTCACAGTCAGTGAGTTTTTCACAGTCAGTGAGTTTTTCACAGTAAGAAAGGACGTGAAATGTTAGAATAATTTGTAAGCACAACTGTTTACATTTTCATCTTTCATATAATAAGTGCATGATACATAGCTGTATTAATGTATTTCATATTTTAAACTGTGTATTTTTAATTCATTTTTAAGAGTTATGGATTTGTTTTATGACCCATAAAGGACACCTGCCAACAGCAAAATGATTCTCAGGACTCTGAGATTCTAGATTTTTAAAATGTTACTAGCTAAGCAGCTCAGTAGCTAATTCTTTTTACTTCAGTGATAGGAGACATGGACAACTACACAAAATTTTTCTGACAGAAACAGTTTATCTCCAGAAATTAGGAATTTTATAGACCATGCCATGCATGACCATGACATTGATGGAAGGAAGCTCTTTGTACTGATGAACTCAGTATACAGCATTGCGAAAGTTTAATGGCCATTTCACCTTATGTAGCTATCAAGCATTATACATGTAATTTTTATCATGACCAATAAAACCTATTTCCAGTCAGTTGCAGATGGTCTCTATTTAATGGTCAGTTTCCTAATGTCATCATCTTTGCTACTACTGTGTAAAATGTAATGATAATTCCATTGCAAAGAGCACAGCATTACTGCATGTAGATCCGATTATCTGGGTCAATTTAAATGTTATTACCAGGTTGATTAAATTGGCCTAAGGCAGCATTGATTAATCTCCATATTGTTTTATTATACTGTAGAATATACATCAATTTCAATAAGACTAAAACAAAAACTCTGTATAAACTATATGTAGGGATTAATCATAGGTTTATGGAGTTGTCACAGACTGCAGTATGGGTAAATAGAAAATAAGAGAACATTATAAATACGAAATCTATAAGGATTTCATGTTGTATAATTCAATGACTGATTTAGATTTTGGTGGGAATATAAACAATATAGAAGGAACAGTAAGGTGGTTATTCCTTTTTAATTGAAAGATTATTGCAAGGTTTAAGGGCATAAAAAGAACAATTTTAAAGTATGTTGTTTTTTTTTCCCCCTTTTCTTTCTTATTTTTACCATGTACCAGAGTAAGACACTTTTCAATTATACATGAGGGCAGAGTTTAAAACTGAAAAAACTAAGAGCATAGAGTACTTTTACAGAAGTAAATTCAGCCAGAAACTGTTGTTTCCTGGAAAGTGTAAATTTAACATTAGACATCCAGCATAATTTGTAGATGAAAAGTTTAGAACTGGAATAAAATTGGTATTGAGTCATACACTTACTTTCCATATGATCTTACTGAATGCTTTCTCTCCCTGCACCACCCCTGGAAATACACGTCTGAATTGTTGGTTCCAAAGTAAGCAAGAGAAATTAAGTATATGCATCGATTATATTTACAAACAATTCAGTTCCACACTGTAGACGTTTTTTGAAAATTAACACCCTGTACACAGCCAAAGTCCTTGCAACATTCTTCAGCATATTATTTAGTTTTTTGTTAATTACCCTGTGCTCCAGAAATACCGCTACAATACCAAACACTGCCTATGTTATCCAAAACAAAGAAAAAAATCACTGGTCCAGAATGCCCTATCTGATATGTATGGAATAAGGAGTGCATAACTACTGGATCTTTTAATGTACACATGGATAATTAAAGCTTATTGATGCTTTAATTCACTACCTCCATTTCCCTGGAGATGACATGACTTCATCATTATCAAGCCCATTCTGAAAATTAACTCATACCTTATTTTGTGATCAATTACAGATATTGGTCCAGAATTAAAATATTTTTATCTATTGTCAATAATTTTCTAGTGAGTTAGACACAAGAACAAGAGAGAATATGAACATCTGTGGCTTAAATATCATGCATTTATGGCCTGCCCATTTTAGGTACATATTACTGTATCTGGAAAGAATGACTTTGAAGGCACATGTGAAGGGCTACTTGGTTTCTAGGCCAAATTGGTAGAACAGAATCAGGAAATTTCAAGTAGAAATCTTAATCACCCAGTCATCAGCAAAATTAGTCTCACAGAAATGTAAAGAAAAGAGTCTTAAAAATCTAAATCCAAAAATGCTATTGCACAGGCAGTTGTAGTAACAGTAATAGACAACTCCAGCTTGTATTCTGTGGGGGGGAAAATGGCATTAGCACATCCTCTATACTCTTGCATAGGTAGTTATGATTGATACATATCTATATGGTTATAAATATATATCATGTATTTTTTATATATGAAGTAAAATATATAAGAAATGGTTTCTTGTATTTATTATAGCATAATTAATACAATCAATATAGTTACATTTATATTAAATTATATCAATATGCTTGTTATAATATATTTATATTTTATACAGATAATGTATGTAATGAGTAAGAGAATATAAAGAAAACATACATTCGATCTTCCCTCTTTCCTATTATGGACAAGTATAACATCACTGCATCATTTGTTTCACTTACCACAATATAAACAGAAGCCTTCTATGTTGTAGAGGAATTTTATCCAGAAAAATCTCTCTTTCCCTTTCCTATCCTTGCCATTATATCAATTCATGTATTACAGAATACAGTTATGCTGATGCTTGCTAAGTCAACCAAGAGATCTCTCTGAAGTGAGCATTACAAATTCTTGGGTTGGCAGAATTATACCTGTAGCTTATAAATCATAAGGGCATTTCTTGAAATATCAAGCACAACTATAATAATTGATCTGTGAACTAAATCATCTGCAGATAAAAACTACATTTAAAGTCTTTATATACGTTGCAAAGACTAACTCTTGGCAATTAGGAAAGGAATGAATCAGTTTAATACACAACTGATTAACTGAAAAACACATTTTCCATAACCCAAATCAGGCAATTCCAAAAGTTATGTCTGGAAATATATTCTGATTAGACACTGGTACTATGTACTGCTTACACAGTCAATATTCAAGATTAATTTACTTCTTTGTGTCCTTTGAAATTCTTTTTAACCATGTGCATTTTGTTTATTTTCTGCCTGACAAGCCTTGTATTTAAAGCCCACAGCCTGGGCTTCATCTATAACCTAGCCCTCTGTTTTCATCCAAACAGCTTAACCATCAATAACTTAGTGCTTCTCTCTAACATGCAATATTCTGCTAGCCAACATTTCACTTTGTATAAATACTATCCTCACTTCTGCTACTGGGGTCTTTCCGAATCCTTTTAAATTCTTCTATTTAGGCAATCTGGGGAGTGATTTTCTTTCTGTCACCAAAGCAATGCCTGCTTTGTCTTGTTACATCCAACATCTTTCACATTCTTCAACCATCATATAAATTAAATCAGCAATTTTGTTTTTACTTTTCAACATTTACTGTGTATCTTACCGGCCTCAGAAGGACTTTTCTTATTAGCACCCACGTGTTTTCTCCTAGTCTATTCCTCCTATATGGGAGAACCTTGATTACAAGTCCTCAGAACCACCTCTTTATGGCCCTCCTACTTGGAATTCTTTGTCTGCTACAATACTTTTACAATTTTTCGAGCTGAAAAGAAATAATTCATCTAGTAAATCTAACTTACCAAAATTAAACCACTCCACTATTACTGAATACTTCATCTTCTGTCTCCTCAGTCACTCTGTCTCAACATTTTGTTTATAAACTCAGTGGAGTGGAAACTATACTATACTTGTGTAGCATAGCCTCAGTTAGCTTGAAAGTCTCCAGGTAAGTAACATAACTAATAAATACTGTGGCAGAAATAAGACCTACCTGGGAGCACAGTAACAAGCCATGTAGAAACTTAGGTACTGATGTCAGTCAGTGGCGTATGGTCCCTCCAATATATCCCTCTGAAATGTAATAATTTGGAGCGAAATTATGGCTCCACTGAAGTCCATGTTTTTTACAACTACTATTATGGTAATACAGTAATGTAAAGAATATCCAAGTGTTAAATTATGGAAATGGCATATATTTTGTTTTCCTCTGTTCTGCAACAGGTCTATTATTGTACTTACAATAAGCTCACTATGTCAGACTGTTCTAGTTTTCATCCTCGGTTTCATAAAAGAGCTATTTCTTTTTCTTTCAGGCTTATGAATCTGATAGCTGTGTCAATTTTGTAAACTTGATAGATGCCTTCAGTTAGAGGAAGACATCAAAGGGAAAACTGGTGGCCCTGCAATGGGGTGAGCTCATCATGGAAAACGATGCTGAAAAGCATTGCTGCCAGAGTGCATCAAGGGCTGGCTGCTCCCTCAGGGATGGGGAGCCAGGACCAAGGCAGACCCAGCACCAGATGTGCCCTCACTAACAGGGTGTGATCCCACAGGGCCCAAACACGGCAGGCAGGGCCCATCAACAGCTTCAGACACAGCCATGAAATAAGTCCAGACTCTAGATGGAGAATTGTGTCAGGAGCAGCAGGCAATGGGGCCAGAGACAAGGCTGGAGACACGGCTACCACCTGATCCCAAAGTCCATTCAGGAGACAGGGCCAGAGATGAGCTACAGTGCATGTGCTAAGGGCCCATCTAGGAGGCAGTCATTCGTAGTGTTTGTCAAAGGTCCACACAGTAGAGATGGGCCAGCACAGCTACAACTTGCCTCAGGCAAGGACTGAAGTGGGCTTGTTGAGGGGGAAGCCAGGTGAGGCTGATATGTAGTGGTCATTGGTGAAGTCAGGCACCCAGAATTGCTTGCTGTATATTCTTTTCTTTATTGTCTTTTCTCCTTCCTTTTTCTACCAACTGTAGACCTAACAAGCTGAATATATGTTGCCTTCATTTCTCCTGTGAATGACATCACGTGTACACATGTATAAACTTAAAAGGATAAAATGCTGAAAGTATTTCCAGTAAGTTTGAAGAACACGATTGAATACTGTATTGGACAAGTTGTTATGTGGCCTTTTAAAAATCATTTTCTTAAATAGATCTCCATCTGCCTGAATCTACAAATGAGTACATACAAGATCCTTCTTGCATTCATAACTTTGGCCATTTACTCTTCAATTCTGAAATCAAAATGCTAATTTGCTTGCACAGCTGCCCATCACAGGAAGAAATTCTGGGTACTACTGAAATTAGAGGGAACATCATTCAGTGGAGCTGGGATTTCATCCTTGCTTCTTCTCTACAGGTTTATCCATGAAGATCAAGGATGCATTCAGAAAGCCTGATCAACACCTCATTTGGGAGCTGAATTGCAAATACAACAGTAACAAAAACTTTTGTATTTCAAAGGAGTTTTCTGATGCCAGGTCGGTTGCAGAGAAGTCTAACACTGAAAAAGTCACTGTCCTTCTTCTTTTACCTAGCTTAATGCAATGGTTTTGAGATTTATTTCTCTCTTATTCATGCTCTATGTGTTTGTCAGTCAAATTTTCTTAGTCATTAACCATTCATTCACTGTTCTGTAATTTATTATGCTATTCATTTTACAAGACAGCATGTGAGGTTTCTTGCTTGTCTGTTCAAGTCAGGCATAATGTTTTATGCTAACCTTCACAAGTCATACTGAACTTGTCGGGAATATATATCATCTGAGTTTAAGAGGTTATCTACACATTTTTCAGTTTTTGATATTGTTCATTAGTTTTCATTTTCTTATTTTTTTTTTTTTTTACTGATCTTTCAGCATCTAGCAAGTATGGGATTTCTCATCCATATGGTTTACATTTCAGACTTGAACAGATCAAAATAAGATCAGTAGAAGATGTTTATTCATTTTCATTGATTTATCAGTTCTAACAAAATCACAGAGTGAAAAGTTTCCAAGAATACCATGTAATTGTAATGAAACAGTCTTGCATCAACAATTTATAGTTTCATTAAATTAAAGATTGACACTTGGTAAATGAGTGGCACTATTTAATTTTATCATCATGTTATTAAAAACTTTTTTTAAAGTACGTAAACATTCAGTTTATAATTTAGCAAGTAGAAATAAATACAATACTCTTTAGCCGTTAATTTGAAAAAAAAAATGTACGTTTTGGTTTTGTGTTAATAATAATAATAATAATAATAATAAAAAAAAACAATATATACCACTGAAGTTGGATTAAACTCAAAATGTGGCATACTGTTTTCCAGAGAAATTAGAAACTTCTTGACTAAGAGAAAGTTTCTTCTAAAAGAAAATTGGGTACTTTGGTGCATATATTTATTTAACTTCCAATGGGCTTTTTGGAAAATTAGGTCACAAAGTTATCACTTTTATAAGCAGTTTTAATGCAACACTTTCCAGCATTTCCACATATCTCATGCCCAACACTTGAATGCCTAAATGCATGTTCATAAATTTGCACTATCTAGGTTGATTTTTCATTTTGCTCTTTAATTGCATCTCAGATTAACCCCACACTCGAAACGCAGTGTATTTTTATTTAAAAGTACCTCAAAAAGAAGCTTAAAAATATGTATCCAAGGTAGACAACACTGCTTTCATTTACACAATTTAAAGTTTGTCATCAACAAATATCATAGTTGTTTCCTCTGATTTTGTCCTTGATCAAACAAATAATTGACACTAAGTATTGAACAAAGTACTGGGAAGTAGAATATGTTGGCTATACAGTAGCACTTTTAATCCAGGTAGATTTTAGGCTAAAGGGAGAATGTAAATATTACTGAAAATAAAATTTGTTCATTTCCTTTCTTTCAGTAAGGACTTGTTCACTTGCTTACTCAGGTGAGTCAGTGTTTTTGTAAGAAGCTTTCTGATACACAAAATTCTCACAAATGTATGTGGAAAAGTACTCACTGTGAAATTGTTTTATGAACATTAATAATAATGAAATAAAATCCCAACACATCATCATTTAAAGGAGAGAGTCAAACAGTTACAAATACTCATGAATACAATTAAAATATTATGAATATCCATATAAAACTTCTCCTTATATAGGAAAGACTTTGACAGAAATACTGGACAACCTATGTTCATAGTGGCTGTTCTTTGCAGGAAATGGGTTAACAGTTGTTTCCACTCAAGCAATTCAAGCAATGGGAGATAACAGGTTCACTGAAAATCACACCAGATAAATACACTGAATATATATTATCCAACTGCAGAGTTGGAGATCACTCGTTAGAAAGTTTCCAGACCAACCCATGTTTTCACATAACACAAGTATTAATTCATATACGTAAATGCTATGCTTATCAATAAACCAATAGGTTAAAAAAAAAAAAAAAACACTTTTAATAAATACAAATACTTTTAATCACAGAATAGTGAAGTTTCCAACCTCACCCTTTCAAGCAGGGACACTTACATCAGGTTGCCCAGGACAGATTAATAAAGAGGGTAGCTCTAGTTTTAGAAATTATTATAAAAAAGCATATTAAAATATTTACAGGTGTGACATAGAGATATTATCAGAAGCACTCACGCTTACTGGGAGAAGAGACCAAAGATTCTTGTAGGCCACCACTACTAACAAAGGACTCACTCAGATCTAGAAATCAGATTGCTATGCTTAAAATGGTATTTCTCTCTCTCCTTTTTAATGCATTTAAAACATACTTTAGCTAATTTCACTTTTGCTTGCTGGGCAGTTCTTAAATGATTTGTGCTGACTTCCACAGTTCTGAAATCAAAAAGTACTGCCAAAAGAATAACTGATCCCATTCTTCATCTCAATATTTTGTTTTGTTACACATACTATACAGAGCATCAAAAAAGCTCTATTGCAGATATAGGAAAACCTCAGTCTCAGTATGGCATTCTGTCTGGGTATGCTCAAATTCTATATGATATAAAACATAACAGATGTGGAACTTGATCATTTATTCTTGGTTTTAGTTGAGAAAAGAGTTCTGGACATAGTATGGGGGTCACCAGTTCCAGGAATCACAAAGAGGGAAATTTTCACTGCTTTCTCTAAGAAGGATGAAAAATTAATTGGTGACTTGAGTAAGGGTCTTAAGAATACAATAGATGTGGTTATGATGGTTCAGAAACCCTTCTCTATTTAAAAAATAAAAAGGTCACAGATAATTGATAAGGAAATAACAACAAACATGATGAATTAGAAAATGTGCAGGACAACCAGTAAAAACTGTTTCTCTCAAAACTGCTAATCTTAATTACCATCAGAATTATATTTAAGGACCCATTGTATATCTTCACAGGAATTTGGGAAACCAATGGAAGCTTGCTTCAGGGATCAAGTCTTAAATGAAAGGATGTAGAGTGGGGCAGAAAGTTGCAGGTCTGAAGGTCTATAAATAAAAAAATATATACATTATTGTCAGACTTCACACTCACTGTTAAATAAAGCCACAGGGGATATAGCAAAGAAATTAGCCCACTATATTTAAATGTATATATGATTTTAAAATTCCTGCCTTCTGAGCCTCCCTGTTAAAGGTTCAGTGATTAGAGTTCTGGCTCAGTTATCTGAGCTTCTGAATACAGAGCCAAGTTCATTACCTGAGTGACAGCAGATGGAGCCTGCATAAATAAGAGAGGAGTTATCATTGCAAAGAGTGTCATAGCTACTAGTTCGAGTCTTCACTTTTAAATCAAGTGTAATAGGCACTCTCCTCCAGAACCACCAAACCAGACTCAAAAATGCAACCTAAATCCATTTGTTAAAATACCTTTGATAACAGCTCATTATAAATCCAAATTCAGGGATCTAGACAAGAAGCGCCACATTTTTTTCTGTATGGGACCACTTGAGATAGTGTATGCTGTACCTAGCAGTACAGGTACCATAGCTGGTAGTGTGATACAAAGCACTTTGCCTATATTGAAGCACCACTAAACCACATACAGTTAAAATTGTAGTTTTATTACCACATATGCAATACTCATACACTATGCAAGACCTCTGCAAGGAGAATTGAAGCCAATTTATGAGAGTATTACATTATAAAAACTGTATACTAATTTAACTACACAGACTTAATGGAGGTATTATGATTTACACAACTGTCCATAGCCTATATTTCAAACACAGATCATAATTCCATGCTTCAGTGCTACCTATTCTCTAAATGTGACAATCAAATTCAAATATCTATATAATTTCTAATGAAAAACACAAAGATTTTTTCCTCCAGCTCTGGTATTATGTAGCCTATCTATAAAAACAGAATGATTAGGATTATAATTTACCTATCATATATAAAGAGGAGAAAAAAATAAAGAGTAAATTTAGAAAGAAATCAGGAGAAAAAGCATATGGTTATGCTTGAAGTAGAAACAATTAAAACATAACCGCTTTAGAGAGCAAACATGAAAAAGACTTCAGCAACATTAAAAATATTGGGTTTATATTAAAAACCACTGGCTTGTTTCTCATATTCCTCATGGAAATTATAATATAATGCTTCCATTGAAGATACATAGATTTTCACTGACAAACCCACTGACTAGACAAATTAACACTTTTTGGCTAAATTCAATGAAAACTGATTTCCAACAGGAAAACTTTGACAAGTAAAATTTCAGCTACCTCTGCTCTGAGGTCACTACTAAGAATGAAAGAGAAAAGATGAAGTGATCCCCCCTGGGAAAAGAAGGGAAAGGGAGGGGAGGGGAGG